>WIQG01000337.1:0-159686 GCA_014925785.1 Mycena galopus ATCC 62051
TTTGGTGGCTTGCACAACAAGGTCAGATCATTGTTTTTGGGCCTGGGAGAGCCCGACAGGCGACGGTGCGTTTGCTATTTTCGATATTCATTGCCCTAAACTCACTGTCCTCAGCCACCTTTTCCCACCGCCTCCCAAATACAAGAAAACTTTTGCGATGCTTCGTCGCCTACTCTAACGAAATTCTCGTCGGTACTTGCCACCTTATGTATTTGTACGAACGTCTAGGCACTTGCCAATGTATAAAGTAACGCAGACGCTATGTATAGATAGTCCAAACGCCGAGTGGACGCGGCTCAGTTGAGTATGTATTATTGGCCCAATAAACATGATTTTTGAACATCCTAGTCCGTACCGCTACGTAAATCTGGACAACTACAGATCACTACCCAGTTACGCAATTCTACAAGCGTACTACGTAACGCCGTGATTCTACAGGTTTCTACGGACCGCTACACATGGCTACATAATGTGTCCGGAACTACATCAACTACGAGCTGCTACGATCAAAATCGGCTTTTGCTGATGTTGTTGATGCGTGATTCGACGTCACACCGTGACGTCCCAACTCAGAACTTGCTCTCACCCAAGTTTGCTCGCGACTTCTTTACCCTCTTACAGTGCGAAATACTGAGCGCAAATTACCAAGATGCTTTCTTACGACCCAGCTTGGTCCGCCGACTCGCCTTTTGCTCCTTTTCCGCCCGGCGAATCCAAGGAACTTTTAATTCCGCAAACCGTCGATGTTGATCTACTCATCCAGACAATAACCACTTGTTTGAAATCTTTCGATCCTGAAAAAGAAGTCGTTTTCTCAGGTGTTGAGCCTGTTATGGTGGGTTCGGGGGTGTACAATGTCGTACGTCCCCTCGTACTCTCCTACCAGTGTTTGGCCTTACCTGAACCACCACTCGGACAGGTGTATAAACTGGTCTCCGACATCCCACAACCGGAACCATACATAGTAAGAATCCGGTTCAATTTTCGTGCAGTAAGCAATCATGAGCGTTTTCCTTTTCAATTCGATCCCAATTTTTCCTGTAGAACTTGGATGCTGCGTGTCGCAACGCTCGACGGATAGTTGACATGGAGGCTTCTCTGCTTCAGTTTTTGGCCATGAAGGCACCCAGCTTAGCATCTGTGTTGCCAAGTCTCCTTTGTTGGGATAGTGACCCTCACAACGCCATCGGAGCGCCATTCATGGTTCAGAAACAGCTACCTGGAATCAACTTATTGCACGCCTCCATCACTCCCGGATGGGACCACTTTAGCTGGGTAACTTTCTCACCATCGCGGGAATACTCGCTTCCTGATGTAAGGCACCCCAAGGAAACTTTCGTCGCTGGGTATTCCAAGGCTCTGGTTACCGTCTTTGACATCGAACTGCGGGGGAACTTGATGATCGGCGTCCCGTCGATGTTGGACCGCACGAAAATCGAGATAGGCCCATTCCGCGATGCGGATACAAGTGATGAAGGCGGACCGTTCACACACATGAAGGAGTATGTGAGGATGAATGATATTTTTCGATATTGATCAAAGTTCAGCTATATCAGGTGGCGCATCCGAGCAAAGAAAATAGAGCCTAATGAAAACCCGCCAATCGATGCGAGCGTTGTCTTGCAACGCGTCCTCGATTTGGCTGAGCGCCTTTGTGATTTGATCAACCCGAAAGTGCTTAGGCTGTGCTTGGTCCATGATGATCCTCACGACCGCAACTGTCTGGTCGACGGGAGCGAATTTTCTGGGTTGGTAGATTGGGAGGTAAGCCACTGAGTCACCAGTGACTGCACTGAAAATTCCTTTGAATCGATCCAACTATTTACATTAGGCGCATTCCATTCTCCCCGCATGTCTAGCGGCAGAATACCCTCCCTACCTGCGTTGGGACGGCATGAGAGAGGACCGGTACGCCGCTTTGAATGAGCATGGCGATATTGATTACATGAATCGTCAACTAGTTCGTTTTTTTTTTCAATTCAAATTTTTCCTCGTTTTACATGTTTTCTAGCGACCTGACAAAGATCGCGCAGCTGAACTCTGCAGCATCTTTTTGGAGGTAAACCGAGCGAATACTTGTTCAAAGCGACTGATTTAACATTGTGCCTGAAGACTGCCCGATCCCAGAATCCTCTGTATGCGCAAGCGCTCGAGGAAGGGAAGAGTTTGCGACAGTTGATAGAATGGGTGATGTTTGTTGATTGGGACGGTGACTATGTATGGGACGGGCTTGATCTCTGGGTATCAGATGTCCAGGAGAGAATTGCTACTAATTAGGCTAGATATGTAAAACCATTCTCTACGTCTTTTTTACAGTCTCAAACTTGAGTCGAACCAAAGTCAAGGTCAACAGGTGCGACAAAATGCGAATTAAATATTACAACTTGAAAACGATTTGAGTGGTGGAAAAATGGGGATTCCTACTTAATGCTCGAGCTGCCTCTAGCTTGATAAATGGATCTCGTTTAATCGCCTTGTTGTTCGATTTAATTTTTGCAGCGACCTGAAAACCATGCAGCCGAACTCTGCAGGAAACATTTTGGAGGTAACCCAAATACATAGTTGTTCTAGTATGGAATGATCTCACTTTGTTGTAGCCTGCCCGATCTCAAAACCCTCTGTACGCACAAGCACTCTAGGAAGGGAAGAATTTGCAACAGTTGATAGAGTGGGTGATGTTTGTGGATTGCGATTGGCATGTATGGCAAGACCTTGATCTTTGGGTATCAGATGTCCAGGAGAAAGTTGGTGGCGGCAATTGCTAGGTATAGACGTGGGTAATAGTTGAAGCTTGAAGTTACGGCTCTTTAATGCATATCCTACTCTCGTCCTCGAGAACTTGCTATTTTCCCTTTGGAAAAAACTTAAGATGCAATATTTTAAAAGACAAAGGTTTCCACGACATCATTTGAGTAAGGCCGAGATCAGTACAAGTATGCAACTTGTCCTAGTGCACGACATGTGTAAGTTCATCAATTCGTCAACGAGTTGTGGCAAAACGCTCTTCGTAGCACTCTCTTGCGACCTTGATCGCATCGTATTGAATAAGGGGTGCCAGGATCTCATCTGCGAAGGGCATGTAAGTACAACGCCAAGTGGCAAGCGCTCACTTACCATTGATAAAGGGGCCGCCGTTCTTCACTCTTTCGAGCTGCTCTACCGATCCGATCCTCACATACTCTCCTCGGTCTTTCCGAATATCTTGGTAGGCTTCGAGCCTTCCTGAGACATCCTCCGATTTCGTCCCGGCGGGAAGCAGACACCCAATGGATCCGGCGTCCTCAATTGCCATTGCCGCACCTTGGGCCAAAAACGGGAGTGTGGCGTGCGCAGCATCCCCCAGGATCGCTGCACGTCCACGGATCCAGGTAGGGATTTGGGGCAACACGCCCAACTGCCATTTTAAAATCTCGCTGTGAGTTGGGAGATCTAGGACGACGGGCAAGAGCTCTGGGTGAAACCCCTGGAACTTGGACATAATGTCTTGGCGCGAAGCTTTCGGCGTCCAGCCTACAGACCCTGTTCATAATAAATCAAGGTGCTGGGATGAATAACTTACCTTCAGCATCTGGCGAATCGGCGTAAAAGCCGACGAAATTGAGTAGAGTTCGGTTGCGACAGGGGTACATCAGAAGCAGGCGGAACGGTCCTTCCTTTGCTATAAAGGTTCGCGCACCTGAGCCCTCGTTAACCCACTGCAGCTCAGGTTTTTCCTGAAGCTCGAAAACAGCGCGGAAGCAGGTTACGCCCACAGGCGATGGGTTCAGGACCTCGCCAACGACATGCGTACGAATAACCGACTGGAGGTTTGCTGCGGTCAGTTACGCCCAGAAGAAGGCACAGAGACTCACATGCACTCCATCAGCGCCAAGGATAAGGTCGGCTTGAACAGTTTCGCCGTTAGTCAACGATATTGTTCCCTGCTCTGGATCACACGCCAAAACTTTGGCTTCAAGGCGTAAGTCTACTGGGGGTCCGTGTCCATCACCCGTGGCCAGGCGCTTGAGTTCCTCGTACAGGTCGCTCCGATGGCAGGATAAGCTCTATAGTACACTGAGCTCACGGGGCGTTCAATTAAAATGGCACATACCATTATACTCTCACCGGCACCCGCCGACGGGATGGTTGTCTTGCTTTCTCCGCTTTGAGCATCAATGGTTACAGGCTGTTTCACTTTAGAATAACCAAGATCAAGTGAAAATATTGAACCTTACCTTCGAAAATGGAACGCCCTTCAAGTTCTCTCTCGAGATTCCAAGATGTTCGAGAACGCGCAAAGCGTTCAACGGCACACCAAGAGCCGCGCCGATTTCGGTTTTGTGGTGAGACGCTTCAAAGACCTGAAAGCAAACGAATCAGAGCACTAGCGAACACACAAATAGGTAAGTGCAAACCTGGACGCGGTGCCCATTTCTCCTCAGTGCCAAGGCTGCTGTTAGCCCAGCGATCCCCGCACCAACTACCGAGACTTGCAAAACGCTTGAACTTGTCGAATTGCTAGACATTATTCGACCTGAAGTACAGGGAAGCAAATAGGCTTCTTATATCGCCACCACGCCGCAGTGCCGGGTAATTCGACCCACGTACCTATCTGCCGAAATGTAAGCACTGGATCCCGACGCTCTGTAATCCTGTTGAAGGGTCCCCCAATTGTTCGCCCGTTCACTGGCACATTTCTGCTTGTGGGCGGATAAACGGAAACAAATACTAATTATATTTGACGTACTGGGCCGATTCATGTACCGAAGTGCTGACTCTGTGTGGGACTCAGCGTTAACGTGGGGTAATGTCAATCACGGGCATCATGCAAACCAACTCTAACTTTCCGGACTTTGCTTCCGAATATCCATCCCGGTCGCTCTTGGGTTCTGTGATGATTCGGTAAGAGATGAGTGGTCAAGGATGATAAGCATAAGCCTGCAAAATACTCACGTTAACGCGAACCTTGAAAGTTGGTCAGCCTTGAATATTGCGCAGGACAATCCATCCACATTTTAATTAGGTCTGGGAAACCCGAGATATTAGGCGACATCTCGGCCTCCCGAGATGAATTTGCACGCGACTTGTTTTACAAACGGGACAGCATACTAGCAAAGCGGTTCTTCGTTGTGCGACCTTTATGGCATCGTATCAAACAAGGAGAGACAGTCAGTGGAGCTCCGCTGCAAACGAAATGTAACTTGAAGCACAGCGCCCAAGTCAACCCATTGTCACTCACGTCTGACGAAGTCGCCCCCGTTCATCAGGCTTTTGAGCTGTTCAACCGCTTTGGTCCGCACAAACTCTCGGCCATTCCTAAGTTGACAGCCTTTCCGGGACATCCTCCGGTTTCGTCCCGGCGGGAAACAACCCATTGGATGTGGAGTCCTCCATTACCATCGCCGTACCCTGGGTGGGAAACGGGAGTGTTGCATGGGCGGCATCCCCGAGGAGCACTGAACGTCCACGGATCCAGGCGGGTAGCTCGGGCAACATGGCCAATCTTGATTGGAAAATCTCGCCGTTGAACCAGGAGATCCAGGACGGGTAAGGACTTGGGGTGGAAGCCCCTGAACTTGTTGATTATGTCCTCGCGCGAAGCTTTCGGTGTCAAGCCTGCGAACCCGGTTCATATTCAGACTCACCATAATACTCAGACGAAAGGCCTGCCTTCAGCATCTAGGGAATCGACATAGAAGGCGGTTAAATTGAGCAGGGTCCCATTGCACGAAAAACATGCGAAATGGCCCTTCCTTGGCTAAGAAGGTGCGCGAACCAGTCTGGAGATCCCTCCCAGTGAGCCACAACAGGTCAGGATTTTCCTGAAGCTCAAAAACGGCACGGAAGCAAGACACGCCCGAGGGCGATGAGTGGTGGACAAGAAACATAGGTACGAATAACCGACTGGAAGATGGTGAGTTTCGTCTATTAGATAAAACTAAAACTTCCGTGCCCTCCATCGGCGCCAAGAATAAGATCGGCCTCAACCACTTCGCCGTTCGTCAGGGATATTGTCCTTCTCTGGGTCGCACGCCAAAACTTTGGCTCCAAGGCGTCGGTCCACTGGTGGTCCTGTAGCTGGGCGCTTGAGCTCATCGTACAGGATGAAGCAAAAATATTGAATCGTATCCCCGAAAACGGAACGTCCTTCAGGTTCTCCCTCGAGATTCCAAGATCCAGAACCCGCAAAGCATTCAACGACACACTCAGAGTTGTGCCAACTTGGGTCTTGTTAGATGCCTCAAGGATCTGACAGAAAATCAATCAGAGCTGTATTCAACAGAATCAATTACGACGGGAGCAAATACAGACCTAAACGCGGTGCTCATTATACTTTTAGCCCCGCAATGCCCGCACGATTTGTAAAATGCCGATTTTATCGAACCCTAGGCATTTCTCGACAACATCGGCTCAGGCTTCTTACACTTAACCTCGTAACCGCTTAACCGCGAAAGCAATTCAGCGTCCGTTGCTCATGCCAGTTTGTCGGGACGGACACCGGCGGACACCGTGCACTGACTTCGGGAATTTGGGGATTGGGATGATTCGAAGAGAGGCAATATTATCTGAATTAGACCCAATTATCAGTACAAATTACAGTCCGTCTTTCAATTCGCTCCATACAGGAAGGTCAAAGAACGTGGGCAGCAATTCCCACATCCGCTGGCGTCCCGCAGTCATCTTCCCTTTCACAACTTGCGTGCACAGTGCACATAGATTCAGAGAATCCACGTACGAGACCGAACAAAACGGGGCGAGGGACCCGCGCACGACGTGCCGACGGAAAAACGAGTATTTCTTGGCCCGACACGCTGTGGGATCTGTGCAGCCGACCTCGTCGAGGTCCTCGGTCCAGCCGAAGGTATTTCCCGAGTCCCACTGCGCGCGTAGGAGCGCCGTGCGGCCCAGATTACACGCGCGTTGGTGCAACGGAGAAAGGGTCGCGACGGTGCCATCGCCGCGAGGTATTCCGTCGAAAATGTTGGCCTAAACGAAATTTAATTAAAGCAATACACACGCAGGAGCCATATCTGGGACGTACCGGCAGAGACCCAACCAAAGCACGATAGTAGGCGCAAGGTAACAAAGACAGTAGATCGTTATCGCCCGCCAAGGTTATGGTGTCGTATAAAAGGCCTTGATAGTTGATTATTCGCGTCGGCGAGTAAGAATTGCCCGTTTTGAGAGCGTCGTATTCATCCAGGGTCGTAGGATTCTCGTGAGTGAGCCGTCCCACGATCGTCTTGAGAACGCCTCTGAAATCGTATTTCCGGCTTAGCCGCAAATGGCTCGCAATGACCGGGAATGGTAAGGCTGTTTGTAGGAAGAAGAGCCTGAATACTGATTTGAGCGGCAAGACGAATAGGGAGAGAGCATAGTGGCACGGACGGATCATAGAGCGCGCTGAGTAGTTTTTCTACGTCTTCTTCTGAGTCTGAAAGCTCAATAATTGGACAGCCATCGATATTGGGCTGGTCTGGGGGTTGTGGTAACCCCAGCATGCCATTGAAGAAGGAGGAATGCATCGAGAGCACACTCCAATGAACGCGAAATTGCGTATCATGAGCCTGCAGCACAACGCTTCCATCGGGATACCAGATTTCTGAACGAGTCACTGGGCTTTTCCATTGGGGTTGTGCAGCGTGAGGAGGTGAGGACATGAGAGCTCGAGACAAAAGGCATGAGAGCCGTCTCCAAATACAATAATAATTGACGGGAGATGATCTCACATGGGAGCGTTCCGCGTGTATTTAATGTCATATCTACCCGAACTTGCACAGCCACGTCCCTTCTTGATTTCCTTTCGGTTGTGGCGCACTGCAATTGCCATCCGCTGCCTACTTGGAGGCGTCTCTGCAATACTGAGTAATGCAGGAATTTCAAAAGTTATTCGTAGCTGCAATCCAAACGAAATCACGGAGCTGCCGCCGGAACACGTTGCAACCTGCAAAAACACGTTCACACGGACCCTCAATAAGCGACCGAACTCAGTAGGCTGAGCGCGAATCAACAGGATGCTTTCCTACCAGCCAGCTTGGTCCGCCGAATCCCCTTTCACTCCTCAGCCTGGCTTGGACCCAGAGAACTTGATCCCTCAAACCGTCAACCTCCCTCTCCTCATCGAGACAATCAACGCCTGTTTGAAATCTGCCGATCCTGAAACCGAAATCATTAGGGGAAGTCAAAGCACTCGACGGGGGTTGATTCTTGAGTCGATTCAAAAGTGGATGCAGAGGTGGATTCAAACACCTGAATCGACCTATGAATCCATCAAAACTTTGAATCGAGCTGAATCGCTGCTGCGACTCCGGAGGAGCAGCACCATCTGAATCCGTTTTTGAATCCACTTCCGAACCCACACTCACTTAACTTCGTGTTATCCCGTGAATTTATAATTCCATTGCGCGACTCTCCTACGTACTTACCAGCCACCCACACCCTATAAGCCCAAGACCAAGCCTATAGCTGTCGCACTCGCTCCACCGCCCGCTCTGTGGTGGTCGAAGAACACTTTTAAGATGTTCCGCCCGCGCTGCTGCCGCAAGGAAAGGCGGGCATGGTCGGGTGGAATCAAGCTGAAAAGGACAAGGCTATCAAACAATGTCACTCATAGTGTAGTATCATTTATTTGCTGTAAATGTGTATATTTTAATATTGTCAAGTATCTGAATCCTGTAACGAAGCCCTCTCTGAATCAAGTTCTGAATCGGGAGGGTCAGAGCCGAAGCGGATTCTTAATCGTTTCATTTTCGTGAATCCAAATGTGAATCACCGGTGAATCCAATTTTGAATCCACTTCCGTAGACCGCTTTGACTTCCCCTATTTTCTCAGGTGTTGAGCATGTTATGTGGGTTCGGGGGTGTACAATGTCCGAGTTGTACGTTCCCTCGTACTCTCCTCCCAGTATTTGGCCGTACCTGAACCACTACTCGGACAGTGTATAAACTGGTCTCCGACATTCCACAACCGGAACCATACATGATAAGAATTCGGTTCAATTTTCGTGCAGTAAGAAATGAGCGTTTTCCTTTTCAATTCGATCCCAATTTTTCCTGTAGAACTTGAATGCTGCGTGTCGCAACGCTCGACAGATAGTCGACGACTCGACATGGAGGCTTCTCTGCTCCAGTTTTTGGCCATGGAGGCACCCAGCTTAGCATCTGTGTTGCCAAGTCTCCTTTGTTGGGATAGTGACCCTCACAACGCCATTCATGGTTCCGAGACAGCTATCTGGATTCCACTTATTGCGCGCCTCCATCGCTCCCGGGCGGGACAACTTTAGCTGGGTACCTTTCTCACCAACGCGGGAATACTCGCTTGCCGATGTATGGCACCCCCAATGAAATCTTCGTCGCTGGGTGTTCCAAGGCTCTGGTTACCGTCTTTGACATCGAACTGCCGAGGAACTTAATGATCGGCGTCCCGTCGATGTTGGACCGCACGAAAATCGAGATAGGCCCATTCCACGATGCGGATACGAAGGCGGACCATTCACACACATGAAGGACATCAGCAAAAGCTGGGCCCTCTACGTACCTCTACGTAGCGCTTATATCACCATATTTGCTGTAGCGAGGGTACCCTGTGTGTAGCGTTACGTATTTGGGCCAGGTGTACGTATTTGGGCCCGCCAGTACGTACTGTCCCGTATTTGGGCCAGGCAGTACGTACTGTCCCGTATTCTGCCATATTTAGCGGTATTCCACCCATATTCACCTGTATTTCACTTGCATTCTACCAGTATTGGGTTCTATTTTGCACGCTCCCCTATTTCAATGCGGCACTCAAATTCTCATCTCACAGCACAATAGGGAAACAAAAACTGAAGATAGATTGGATGGAAAAACACAGCAGCACATCTAATAATACCCTACAACACTCAGCGACATTTAGCAGGCAGGACAAAGCACCGCCCAAAGAGATAGTCAGTTTTCAAAAACGACACGTGCAAATAAAAAACTCAACACATAAAAATCTCGAAGCCTGGTGCGTGCAAAACAACTGCTCACAGAAAGAGAATCAGGTTGGGGAGATAAAAAATTAAATGGAGTACGCACCCACTGTGATTGAATAATAATATCTGTGCAAGAGCTAAAGTTAACAACAGTCGACTCCAGATACAGGACCTACCGTCACGCTGCACAGTGAAGACTTGACTCGAAGGTGGAAGGGACAGGAGAGGTGCATGCGCACAACATGTGTTTGGTGCAAGAGGCTGTGGTTTGACTCCGTCAACGACTACAAGAAGACGGTTGAGGAGAAGGACGATAAGAACAGGAACAAGCAAAGACAAGTAGGATAGAGGGACAGCTTACTTACCAAGACCCGAGGGGCACAGCACATGCACAAGTTCGCCTTCCCCAGTCTCCTCGCAGGCGCCGTCCACTAGGCACGTGCCGTGGCACAGCGGCTATGAGCGCCCCAGCATTGTCTTGAAGTTGTCTTGAAGTCGGGGCGAGCATATATTGGTAAGGGTAAATTGGTGCGTGAGGCTGTCTCCTCGCCATGGCCATCGTCCGCTAGGCACGTCGCCGACTTGCCAGTGGCATGGTGGCTATGAGCGCTCCGGCATCGTCTTGAAATTGGGGGCGAGGGTACATTGGTGAAGGCGGTGAGGGCGGTTGAGGTGACTTGGAGGATAGGTGAAATGGAGAGAAGAGACGAGGCGGTGATGGTGGTGGAGGAGGAAAGGAAAACGAACCATCGCCAAATATTTGGCGATGCACGTTTATGATTGATCCATCACGTGCGTGCCACCGAACATTCTCGAACAATTCTCCGACTTTCTCCGGACTTCCTTTCTAAGATTTTGATGTGGTGTCGGAATTCCACGTTCGCCGGTCCGTATCGAGAGGCGATTTTAGGGTGCACAGCCACCTCCTGTTCCATGTTACAATACTGATTAAATTAGGTTTGAACTCTCTTTGGAAGTTACTGCACCCTACGGATTGTGTATCTGGAAACCATTATTGCAACCCTAATATGACATGTCGGCATTGGTATTTCTGTCAAGGAATAATAATCTAACACTGGTGTCAGGGTATATTGGCCATGCCTCCCCTCATGAAGTTCATCCAGCAATTTTTGTCCACTGTGTGTCAGACAAATTTTAAAAAAGAAAATCTTTTAAGAAAGCCAAGCAAAAGCACATGGACACCATTGCAGCTCTGTTCTTCTCAAATCTCTGATCCTTTTTGGCACCACCTTGTCAATTTGTTTCAGAGCAGGCTGCAACACCCTCAATTCAGTTTTTCACATTAGGTGCAACTCACATCCATTTACGGCTTCTGTTTTCAAAGACATTTGTTATTCACGGATTTTTATTTTTTTTCTGAACTTGTCCACCAGTGGACAATTTTTGACGCGCACTGTCACGATGTCCCGTGCTTGTGACTTAAGTGTATATCAAACCCCGACAAAGACATCGGGTATCAAGCACGTACATGCATGTATTCTTATTTCTTGGTTTTTCTTTTTTGTTTGCTATTGCCTTAGTTGAGGCAATGTACACTGTTTTGCTTGCACCATATCTTCACATTGTATCTTTGCATGTTGTTCTCTGCTATTGGCATTAGTAATAGCGCAGTGCAATAAAGACTTTGGTCATGTGATTCATCACCCTTTAACCTCTACGGAAAAGGCTCAGAAATACGTGCAACTACAGATTACCCCCACCCTTCTACATAAAAAGCTCAGAAATATGTGCAGCTACAGATTACCCCGACCTTATACAGAGAAGGCCCGGAAATACGTGCAGTTACAGACTACCCGATGTTCTACAGAAAAGGCCCCTAAAATATGTGCAGCTACAGAAAAGGGCCCGGAAATACGTGCTGCTACGAGCAGGGCCCGGAAATATGGGTTGCTACGGAGAGGGCCTGGGACTACGTACAAGTACGTAACTGGCGTGCCAAATACGGCAAAATACAGGGGAATACGGCAAAAACCTGGGTTTGCTGATGCTATGTGATATTTTTCGATATTGATCCAAGTTTAGCTATATCAGGTAGTGCATCCGAGCAAAGAAATAGAGCCTAATGAAAACCCGCCAATCGATGCGAGCCTTGCCTTGCAACGCGCCCTCGATTTGGCTGAGCGTCTTTGTGATTTGATTAACTTGAAATTGCTTCGACTGTGCTTGGTCCATGATGATTCTCACGACCGAAACTGCCTGGTCCACGGGAGTCAATTCTCTGGGCTGGTGGATTGGGAGGTAAGCGAGCCAGTTTGATCGCACGTCTCATCCTTTGAAGCGAACGACTTGCACAAGGCACATTCCATTGCCCCCGCATGTCTAGCAGCAGAATATCCTCCCTACCTGCGTTGGGATGGCATGAGAGCTGAGGACCGCCTTGAATCCAGATGGGGAGATTTACAGACCCAAACTCGTTATTTTTTTCTTTTACCAAGCTCGATGGGGCTGGGGTGTGTGCTCTGAACCCGAAAATAAACCGGACCTGAACCGATATACTAGTGACGATCAAGATGTACTAGTATATGGTGCCATAAAAGGTGGATTAAAAAAATTTTCACTTGGGAAAATGATTTGAGTGGGGGGAGGGAGCGGGGGGAAGGGGTTCCTGCAAAATTAATGCTTAAGCCTTCTAACTTGAAAACAGCTTCGAACGTTCAGTTGCTCGGAATGGGTGCCACCGGACCGCGAGTTGCCTTTTTGAGACGCAATCTCCAACTCTTGTCCATCTCACTTGTTATGCCTGCTTGTGATGCTGCCGGCCGCTTTGACGACTCTGCTTGTCTCCCTAACGTCTCTATTTACTGATTCTCCCGTCGAAACTGCGCCTGCTTCATCACCGCCAGTACTGAGCTTTGAATTGCGTCATCTGCACGCAGTCTCCTCTTCTGCCCATGTCGTCTTCGCGGACGTTCCACAGCGCACTGGGATCCTCTCTGGGAACTCGCATACATTCCAGACACGCACGATAAGCTCCTGGAAGCCCCCCTCGTTCGCGCTGCATGCAAAGGCGCGTGCGCAGTCCATGCACTTCGGCCAGAGTCTGCTCCAGGATTTTCCATGGGAGGAGGACGAGGTCACCGCACCGGATGTCGAGGACAGGAATACGCTGCTTGAGCAAGTCCTTTGGGTTCTTGGACCGCCGAATAGCCTCTGACGACATCCCTCAGGCTCGCAAAAATGTCGAATAATGCATATGTGGACTTTAACGAGACGGGTTGGTACCAACTCGGCGCCAACTGGAGTGTCGTACGTGGTGTTTAGTTCTAGCATTGTTAAATTGCTCAAAAAGTGCATATTCGCAGTCGTATCCGTTTGGATGGGAGCCCGACGCGGATGGGTTCCGCGGGCACGTCTTCGCGACGCCCGATAACGCGACGGTCGTCCTCGCACTCAAGGGCACATCCGCAGGCGTCCTCGGCGGGGGTGGCCCGACCGCCAAGAAGGACAAGCTGAACGACAACCTGCTCTTCAGCTGCTGCTGCGCGCGTGTCGACTGGACGTGGACGACCGTCTGCGGATGCTATGGCGGCGGGTGGAAGTGCGACATCAACTGCGTCGAGGCGGCGCTCATTGACGACAGCCTGTTCTACCCCGTCGGCACAGTTTGTCTTCCCCTGCCCGGCAATTGCAATCATCTAATGCGCCAGACAGAATTTATACAACAACCTCACGTACATGTACCCGCAATCGGACATCTGGATTATCGGCCACAGTCTGGGCGGCGCGCTCGCCTCGCTGCTGGGCGCCACCTTCGGCTCCCCGGTAGTTGCCTTCGAGTCCCCCGGCGAGAAGATGGCTGCTGGCCGTCTGCACCTTCCGTCTCCCGTGAATACGCTCCCTCTTCTCGTGTGTCGAATTTATGGCGCTAATGTGCGTTTTGCAGCCGTCGACACTGCACATCACACACGTCTACCATACCGCGGACCCCATCGCGATGGGCACATGCAACGGCGTGCTCTCGTCCTGCGCCCTCGCCGGCTTCGCCATGGAGTCCAGGTGCGTTTCATCTTTCCTTCTCTTCCCCTTCCTTTATGGTGTCTGCCTCCCGCTCACACATCCTGATCGCATTGGGCGTACCTAGATGCCACCTCGGCGCCTCTATCGTCTACGACACCGTCTCCAACCTCTCCTGGAGCGTCGACGTGCGCACGCACGGCATCGTGAATGTCATCGAGAAAGTCCTCACAGACCCGTGGCTCCCCGCGGAAGAGGAGGGCCGGCAGGTTCCCGAGGCGAAGCCGCAGGAGGACTGTGTGGTGAGTAGAGTTTTGCGTGCACGCTTATTTTGATATTTCGCGTTCATGATTGTTTCGATCTTCTGCGTTCACGTTTTATTTCGCTGTGGCTGAGCTGATCCTCCCCACACAGGAATGCTACAGTTGGGAGTTTGGAGACTTTGCGGGATGATACCTATATCATACGAGACGATTATTATTTGCATACACGCTACGACAACGATAGACACGGCCTTGATGGACACCATTATACCGCGGGGGGCTGGATTGTATATTTTAATGAACCACAATATACTACGAGCTCGCCTTCACGGGGACGCAGCCAAGGGATAGCTGCACGTTCTTGAATCCTAACTCACATACATATGTACATACATAAAACCTCATTCAGAATCAGCTTGCGACGGCAATATCGCCCTCCTTCACACCAATCGGAAGATAGCTGTAATCGCAAGCATACGATAATCTACATGCAGCGAACTATGTACTTTTACAACGTAGGATGGATTGCGGTAGCTGTGTCTGTGCCTATCTGTCTATCTAGGGAGTGTCGATTGTGAAAATAAAAATACCGATTATCTGTAGGTAGCTGTAGGGTATTCTGTATTCTTGAGGATGCAAAAAAGAGCGAGAGCGTGCGTGAAGAAAGGGAGAAAGTGCGTAAATCAAGAAAGAGCGTGCGTAATAGAGAGGAGAGAAAAGAAAAGGAGAAAGAGAGATTAAAGCTGGAGCGCCTCCATCGCAAGCCCCAACGGGTCCGTAGACGGGAGGTTGCCCGTGAGGAGGGCGGCCTGCCCGCTCCCCGTGGCGGTGCCGAAGAACACCTCGGGCGAGGTGCATGTCGAGACGGCACGCCGCATGTGGGTCGTAAGGAAGGAGAGCCCGACTTGGTACGCCGCTGGAGTAGAGAGGGGCAATTAGCATTATTGAGGACCAGGTGGAGGGGGAACGTACAATTCATCCACCCAAAGCCCTCCCGAGGGACCATCTTAAAGTCGATGCCCTGGTTCCCGTACTCGGCGTCGACAAGGTGAGAGAGCTTCACGGCATCAAACTATCATGAAAGAGAGAAAGGTTAGACAGGTGATTTACGATGCATGGAAATCGACAAGACCTTCTCCGGGACGACGCCGTTGAAGTCGACAAACGCGGTTGTCATCCTGCGAGTAATTTAGTTAGATGCAAGAAATTAAAAAGGCAGCGAGACGCGAACATGTAGAGGAACCGGTACGCTAGCCGCTGGGACTCCTCCAGATATCCATATCGTTCCAAGCCGACCCAAGTCATGATCTGGTGCGGCGGCCTGCAAGTCCGTCAGTACAAATCGGGATGTTTATATATGGTGACTAACCATGCGTAGCTAAAAGCAAAACAGCATGAGAGGAACGTCCCGACATCAATGGAGTCAGCAAACGACGCACGGATAGTCCCACTGCCGATTCGGCCTGTCGAGGGAGATCTTCCCGCGCGACTCCTCTGTCCCAGACACCAACCCACCTAGCACCTCAAACTTCTTCAGCGAGTTGGTTCTGTCCGTGCGGTCAGAAGGGTCAAACAAATAAAAAGCAGGCAGAGAACGACGCACACAAGCTGCCACGCCTGCTCCTCACTTGCGCACCCCGCCCAAAGCGCCCAGAACGCCGTGACGCTCTCGTATAATATCTGCTCCTCCTTCACTGTATCATAATCGAAATACAGGTTCTTGCTCTCGTTCCACAGATACTTATCAATGATCCCCCTCCGCCACTCCGCGCGCGCAAACCACTCCGCGCTGGTCTGCTCCCTCGCCCTGCTCCGCTCACGCGTACTCATCGGGCGCGCATACGACTCCACAGAGGGCGGGAACGGTGCAAGCGCAAAGTCCTCCTCCATCTCGAGCTCGTCGTCAAACACCTCCCTTATCGCCGTCCCTATGTCCATCTCGTACTTGTACAGCAGCGCCTGCAGGTCGATCGTGCCCAGATTCGCGCACCGCTTCTCGAACCGGTACGTCGTGTCGTGCCCGCTCTCACGCACCGCGCGGTCGTGCAGGAAGTACTCGTCCAGCGCGGGCTCGGAGAGCAGCCCGTCGTTGTACTTTGCGCTGAACTCGAGGATCGAGAGCCCATGCTTGAGCGCGTACGGCTCGAGGATGTGCGTGAAGTGTGTCGCCTCCGTCTCGGGCGGGATGCCCAGCCCGTCGGGCCGGTAGCGCGACAGCCCCGTCTTGGGGTCCATGCGCGGCTCGGCGACCCAGATGGTGTGGTACTCCTTGATCGCGGCCTGGATAGCGCGTTTAAGCCAGGCGCGGTTCGCCGCAAGGTCCGAGCGGTCGAGCTGGTTGTAGATCTGCAATGCCATGTCGGTGAGGAAGGGCGGCTGCGTGCGGCAAAGGTAATAGGAGCGCGAGCCGTTGAGGATCTTGCCGTAATGCTTGATCTCGAAGATGAAGTGGTCGACCATGCCCTGCGCCATCGACACTTGCCCGTCGACCAAGAGACCGAGCGTGATGAAGTAGGAGTCCCAGTTGTAAAGCTGGGCGGCTGTTAGAGAGGGTATGGTACAAAGAACAATACTTACCTCGTTAAACCGTGCGCCGGGAACGATGAACGGGATACCCTTCAAAGTCCCGTCCACCTCCTTCATCGCCAGCGCCAGGATACCCGGCTTCGAGTTCAAGCTCTTCACAAAGGCCGGGTCGTCTGCCTTTTCCGGCAAGACCTGCACATCGAGATTCATGTGGGGCTTCTCCCTTGCGACTTTCCTGTAATATTCGGCCATAGCCGGTTCTCCGTGGGGCACGTAAATGCGGGGATTAACTCGGCCGGTACGGTTCTTCGGGTCGGCAGTAATGATCTCCAGTCCGTCCCCATCGATGCGCCGCGTCAGCGAGTGCCAGAACGAGTTCTTGATCATTCGGGAGAGACGGTCAACGGGGTTTTCTGTCAGTCGGGACTCGTCGAGGACGATGCGCTTCCGATTGTGGTCGCGCGCGAGGGCGAGCTCTTGCAGCAGGTTCGAGAGCATGTACGTGCCACGGATGTCAAAGGTCTTGAACCCGTTGCTCGTCGCGGTCCCCAGGGCCATCATTTTGGGCCCCGCGTCCGTGACGCTGATCTGAAAGTCGCCGTCCGTGTCTTCTTGCTCTAAAACGACGCGAATGGTCTCCTCGACGTCTATGAGGAACCGACGGGGCGCCGTTACAGCCTTCTCGTCGTGGGACATCCGCCGTTTCCGCGAATGCGAGTCTTCCTCGAAAGCGGGGGCTTTCCTAGGGTTGTACCCGTGTAGATGGGACTGTGGGGGCATCATAAACTACCACTACCAAAAAAAATGCAAACGACGAACATGGCTGTATGTGCGAGAACGCGTAAAGGACTCACCCCCACCATAATAGGTGGCAGCATCGACATGGACGGTACCTAGGGTCTCATCGTCGACAAATGTAACTCCTGAAGGATGGTTGAGCGCCGGAGCCATCTTTGTGGATGGGGGGGCGTGGTGGTAAGACGAAGGAAATTATTTGGGGCAAAATTGACGCCGAACAGCCGAAAGCGGCAATCGGTATTCGGCCCTTTCTTCCGAACAATTGTTCGTGCCTCTAATCGTTGTCTAACCGTCAAACCTCAGCACAAAGAATGAACCTGAATGTAAGGATGGACAGGTCTACATGTCCCTTGATAGTGTTCCTTTGTTTCAGTTCAATGGGTCTTCCCCAGCTCATAGTGAAAGAGCTGACTACCCCAAAGGCATTAATTTAGGGGAAGTCAAAGCGAATTCCGAGGTGGATTCTAGAGTGGATTCTGATTGGATTCTGAAGTGGATTCTGATGTTGATTCTGACATCCGAATCCACTCAGAATCCACCCAGAATCCACCTGAGTCTCTGTTTCAACTCCAGAGTTGCAACAGTGTCAGAATCCACTCAGAATCCACTTCAGAATCCACATCAAGATCCACTTGCACTGATCTTGAGTCTCAGAATCCACATCAGAATCCACATCAGAATCCAGTCAGAATCCACTTCAGAATCCACCTCAAAATTTGCTTTGACTTCCCCTATTATTATTCGGATATAGTTCATGCGACTCGGAGGCGAACTGGTATTGGCTTGGTACTTGCAGCTGTTGGATTGGGCAATGCCACAAAGCCATTTACGTGGCAGCTGGCTATGAAGCTTTGTCCCTGAAAGTCCAACGAGCTTCGGTAGAGTTACCCAACCATTCAGCAACTCTGGTACTAGTCATTTCCATGTCTTGTGTCACCCATATTTGGAGTTAGTAGGTACTTATACCCATTGAGGAGTTATGCATGCCCATGGAGGTGCGTACCACTTTCATAAACTTCGACAGCATCATGGATGCCTCCGAGTGCAAAGGAAATCAAAGGAGCCTCAAGGGCTTTGGAGGAAATCGCAAGGAAATCGACACACCTTGTGACAGCAACCCGGCAACCAAAGCACTTACTAAGATGATCCCGGTATTCATGCAAGCAAACGACAAGCAAACTGTCAAACGTGATCGGCGAACGCTTGGCACTTGCCACTATTGCTTGACCGTAATTCGTACGTTGAGGTCGCGCGACATACAACCATGGCCTCACCCAACGAGTCTCAAGTCTCCAGAGCAACCTCCGAATCAATTTCTGAGCCCAACTCGCTTGAAAACTCCACCCGATCCGCTCTAAAGTCCGAAAAGCAGCGCCGACAACAACGATCCTGCGATTTCTGTCGCCAACGAAAGAGTCAGTGAGGCAAAAAACACACACTACACCAAGGTTACTGAAGTTGGCTTGTACAGCTCGATGTGAGATAAACCTTAGATCGCGTGTACGTCAAGACCATCTATTGATCTTCATTCAGGCGATGGCTCCAGCTTGCACGAGGGATCTTGTTCGAATTGTTTAGCCTTCGGGTCGTCCTGCACTTATGAGCAGCCACACAAGAAGCGGGGTCCTAAATACACGAAGAATGCGTAAGCTTCTCGCAAATTTCATTTGTCATAGCATTAATAATCCTTTTAAAGGACAACGGAGGACCTCAAAAGAGAAATAGCATCCTTGAAGGCCCAACTAAAATCTCTTTCAAACACAGTCTGTTCCATCTGTGCCCGGTCCTTGCCATCGCAGCCGCAAGAAAATGAATCCTCTAGAAGTACCTCCCTAGGCGCTGGGTCCACATCCTCTGGTCCCAAGGAGCCCCCGGACGAGCAAGAACTCACCGCTGACGAGCTTGCCACTCGTTTTAGCCAGTTTTCTTTGTCAACATTCCAAACCACCTATTTCGGCTCTGCCTCCAGTTTTGCCCTTGCCAGCAACGCAAGCGTGGTGAGCACAACACCGCAATATGAAACGAGATTTGTCATCTCACACAGCATTCACAGATGAAAGAAAAGTACTTCGGACCCTCATCACTAGGAACACATTCGCGGCGCCCTTACTTTTGGCAGGTGCTGCCGGTCAGTTCTTTATGAGTAAACTCCGAGACGCTTTCTGATCGATGATTCTCCAGTGGGAAAAGGAAATGCTGTTTCTGCAACCGGTTTATATCTATCCTGCCGACGACCTGGTGGCTTCTCTTCTCGAGATCTTCTTTGCCAATGTTCATCCAACTTTTCCCTTACTGCATCGCCCTTTGTTTGAGCGGTCTGTGGCGGAAGGTTTGCACCATACAGACGTCAGGTTCGGAGGAACCTTGCTGGCTGTGCTGGCTATTGCATCACGAGTAAGCGGATTTTGCCTCAAGTTGCGCCTTTCTGTAGCAGATATTCTGATTCCCCTAGTTCTCGAAAGACCCTCGCGTCTTTGTCGACCCCGGTGCACCGCTTTCCGCTGGTTGGAAATTCGCCAATCAACTATGGGGTGTGCGAAGATTCTTCGAAACGACCTTACACGAGGTTCAGATGTATAGTGTGAGCTACGTTTGTACTCCTCGATGACTGTCATCTCATTGGGGCTGATCAATTCCAGCTCCTTACGTTGTTCGTACTTGGAACGTCCATGCCGCACGTCTCCTGGTTGTACTCTGTAAGCCGGGCCTCGTTCAACTAGACCCAGGAAAAAACCTGAAAGTTCTTGCGACACAGGGACTTGGAATTCGCTCTATTCAACAGCGGGGCGAACACAGACGGAAACCTGAGGGCCACAAGTGGAGCCTTGAAGACGAACTATGGAAGCGGGCCTTCTGGTATGCCACCTTTCACGTCGGCTTCTCATTGTCCCGTATGAAATGCTTTCTGCTTAGGTCTTTAGTTACGATGGAGCGAGTTGTGTGCCTTTTTCTCGGGCGCCCAATTGGTATCCACCTTGAGGAGTACGCGCGTTCTTTCCCTGATCTCTTCTTGCGGCTTTTTTATGGGGTTAACGTAGATACGACCTTGATCTTCCGCTCGCGGTCGACGATGAATATCTGAGTCAAGGGTTAATGCAACCCCCAGGAGTTCCTTCCCGGCTTTCGTATTTCGTATGCTACATCCAGCTTTGCGAGGTGACTTTGCAGCCGTCGAGAAAATTCTTTCTGAAGGCGAGACAGATATTGGGCGATGCGACGAAGCGGCTGTACGGTTCGAAAAAGGCAAAGAAAGCGATGGGATGGGATGGCCCGGAATGGGAGCAGCGCGCTGTTGCTGAGCTCGACTCAGCGATGAATCGCTTTCTAGATTCCATTCCGCCTCATCGTACGCATTCGATTTTTTGACCTATCCATCTCGAATTCCAACCTTCCCCGCGCTCACAGTTCGCTGGGATCCTGAAAATGTTTCGCACGGTCCCTTTTTCGACCAAACTGCCACACTCCACATAACCTACAACTATGTTCTGATAGCGGTCAGGACTCTATGTGTTAGTTAGTCGGACTTATTGAAGTGTTTGCTCAGATCCACCGGCGCTACATTCAAAGGGCATCCGCGGATGCTGTCCCGTCACTCTCCATCTGCGCTAGCGCGGCGCGCGCCATCCTCCATACAGCGGATATTTGGTTGAGCACATTACAACGGCTGCCCCTCCCTACTATCACTGTATGTTGTCACATTTCATTAAGCAATGTTTCGCTACATATATTCTTCTCTTTGAACAGAACCCTGTTTTCGTATCTGGCGTCGTTCTCGTTCTGTATATGCTGGGCACCAAGCGCGCGGGAATCCCCATGGACAAGAACAAGGACCTCATGCGCGTTGCGACAGCACTAGGGATTCTCAAGTTTGCGGAGTCCAGGTAAGTTTCAATGAACCAATTTCTCTTGCCGCCATATGACGCTATAACTACAGATTGCAACCCCCGGGCCGACTGTGGGAAATCCTGCGAGAGTTATGGTCTCTCGACGGGTCTTTCCCTCTGACTGATATCAGTGCATTGAGGAACGAATCTGGTTCTGTCGACGCCACTGGTGCAGCTTCTACAAACATCCCCACAGCATCTTATTCTCCATCCAATATGCTTGGGGAATACTACCAGCCCCTATTTGAACAGTCATTCGATTCCTGGAACACTAATATCCCCACCGGTGACGAGTCCATACATAAGGGACAGACCATTGAAGAGCTCCTTGCCTCAAATGTACCCGTTGACAGTATTCTCGACGATGAACTCATGTCGATGTGGATGGCTGCCCCTGACATGTTGTGAGCCAATTTTATTTGTCCATCTCATCTTATCCATGTTATTTACTGAGCTTGGCAGGAACGTCCAGCAATGGGACACATATATGGAAACCAGAAATGCGAATGCTGCGGACGCGACCTGGTTCCGTGGTTTTGGAGACACATATGCGTAGCGACTCCAACGTCAACGACTTTCCTGGCATTTTGGCAGACTTTCCTCCCACCAACTTGTCCAATGTGCACAAAGGAAAGATGACTGCAGGACGTCAATAGATGTGGGATGCTGAAATTTCTCTGTGGAGAGTTGAAAGATGAATCGTGACTTGTACTACTAATTGTATCTGATTTAGATATTGTCTCAGGGATCATCTTGATCCAAACACTGTAAAATTCAAGTCGGCGGTGAACAGCGCTTGTCCGCTTGTTGAGAGCTTTATTAGGAGGAAGTTTATTTGCGCGGTCCCAAATTGAACAACTGGTCACCGTACAACAACATGCGTGACCTAGTCGACACCGTGTGTCCGGTCTTGATTTCGTGGCGTTCCCCAACAAACGATGGTTGGCCTCCTCTTCCGATACTATGCGATTCCGTCTTGATTCCGAGTTCCCAATAAACGATGGTTGGTCATGGCGCTTTCAAGTCTGTCTCGGTAACCCAGCCGTGAACGGCTGAGTTACTGTGAACGGTTGGGTTACCGAGACAGGTACGTGGGTCGAATTACACGCCACGGCCGGCTCGCGCGATGTCAACTGGTTGCCAGACGGTATAAGAAGCCACCTCACACTCACACTTTCCTGCATCTGTCGGAAAATGTCCGCTGGTGATTCGACCGACCTCAACATTTTGCGAGTTTCCATAGTCGGTGCGGGAATTGCTGGGCTAACAGCGGGCCTAGCATTGAGGAGGAATGGGCACCGTGTCCAGGTACTTGTTCCCTTCACTATGCGATACAGCTCTGAATCAGTTTATTGCAGATCTTTGAAACGTATGAAGTCAAGACCGAAATCGGCGCTGCTCTTGGTGTGCCGTTAAATGCACTGCGGGTTCTGGATCATCTTGGAATCTCAAGAGACAACTTGAAGGGCGTTCCTTTTTCGGGGGTACGATTTAATATTTGGCCTGATCCCGGTTATTCTAAGGTGAAGTAGGTTGTAAACATCGACGCTGAAAGCGGAGAAAACAAGACAACCAAGTTTCCGGCCGGGAGTATGCTCGTATGTTGTCCTTGTCGTTGAACTTTCGGCGGGCTAAATGTCTATAGGGTTTATTTTGTCATCGGAGCGATCTGTACGAGGAACTCAAGCGCCTAGCTACAGAGGACGGGGAGGGAATTCCAGTAGACCTACGCCTTGGAACCAAAGTTTTGGCGTGTGACCCAGAGAAGGGGGAAATATCCTTGGCCAACGGCGAACGTGTGCAGGCTGATCTTATCCTCGGCGCCGATGGAGTGCACGTAAGCCTCCGTGCTGTCTTCCAGGACGCAACTGACAGCAAACCTCCAGTCGGTTATTCGTACCCATATCATCGGCGAGGTTCAAAACCCATCACCTGTGGGCGTGACCTGCTTCCGCGGCGTCTTCGAATTCCATGAAAAACCTGACCTCCTATGGCTTACTGAGGAGGTCTCAGGTTCGCGAACCTTTTTAGCAAAGGACGGGCCATTCCGCATGCTTCTTATGTATCCCTGCCGCAATGGCACTCTGCTCAATTTCATCGGCTTCTACTCCGACTCTCCAGATGCTGAAGGTGCGCCATTGGTCTGAGTAGTATTTCTGAATATTAACTGGGTCTGCAGGCTGGACACCGAAAGCTTCCCGTGAAGACATAATCACCAAGTTCAGGGGCTTCCACCCCAAGTTCTTGCCCATCCTGGATCTCCCAAGTCACAGCGAGATTTTCAAATGGAAGTTGGGCGTGTTGCCCGAGCTACCTACCTGGATCCGTGGACGTGCAGCGATCCTCGGCGATGCTGCGCACGCCACACTCCCGTTTTTAGGCCAAGGTGCGGCGATGGCAATGGAGGAGGCATGTTCCATTGGGTGCCTGTTTCCCGCGGGGACGAAACCGCAGGATGTCCCGGAAAGACTGAAAGCCTACCAAGATATTCGTAAAGCCCGAGGAGAGTATGTGAGGATCGGATCGGTAGAGCAGCTCCAGAATCTGATGAACGGCGGCTCTTCTGTCAGACGTAAGTGACAGTGGGTTGAGCTTGGCCTTTGATGATCTTAATATTTTATTTGCAGAGAACGTCCTGACTCCCCTTCTTCAATATGATGCGGTAAAGGTCGCACGAGAATGCTACGAAGAACGCTTTAGCCGTGCGTCATAGATTAAATTGTCAGTTAGTCAGTAAACTTTCCTTTGGGAACGCATTTCAGGTCGATCGTATGTCTACTTTTATATTTTGAGCACGTTACACTTGCGAGGCTTGATTGTCAATGGCTCCGAAGGAGTGGCCCCTTGCTACGGCTTGTCAAGTACGGGTCTTGATTTGGGTTAACGAGACACCTCGTGTTCCGTACACACTGGTGAATGGGGTTTTTTTCTCGCACTCATTCAGTCCCCGTCCTTTTCTCTGGTTCGACATCGACATCTCTCTTTTTAAAACCCCTCCAAACGGACTCTGCCGAGTTTAACTGAAGGAATCCCAGGGAAAAAACCCGCATACTGACACCCGTAAGTCTATGTATTTTTCTGAAGAAGACAACCAAGAAGTAAACCGTGCGAAACAATGCAAATCCCATCTGATGGCAAGTTCGCGTTTTGCCATTCGACTACTAATTGTATCTGATTGTCTCAGGGATCATCTTGATCCACACACTGTAAAATTCAAGTCGGCGGTGTCCACTTGTGGAGAGCTTTTTTGAGAGGAGGTTTATTTGCACGGTCCCAAATTGAACAACTGGTCGCCTACTAGTGTTGTCGGGGTCAGGTTCGATTCTGAACCTGAACCGGACCCGAACCGGACCCCATGTCCCAAAAGGTCGGCGTTATAGGGATCAAATATGATGGGGGACTCCCCCGTCAATGATGGTGGAGTCCCCCATCAATTCTCACGGGACAAAGCATCCAGACATTCACCTTTGGGTGGATGTCTGAGTGTGCTTCTATGTAGCAACCTTGCTACGGGTCTCCCATCTCAGCTGTCTGTCTGTGCACACTTAACGTGTTTCCTTTCAGGCCTCTCTGGTGCCTCCCTGTCTGTACTTTTTAAGATCTGCATATTTCAGACCCTCTGTTGAATTTATCCTGCTTTATTCTCTCGCAAAAACATGAACTACTGCATCCACACTTATTTGTATGCTTTTTCCAACTGACCGTGCACCTTCCTCTCCGGTCAAACACCTGCAGGTCGTTCCCTACAACTAAACACCCGTAGCAGCCTGTCTGTAGTCGGACACCCACAGCCCGATGTCTCCTTTAAGATGTATGCGCACATCTACATCCATTCTTGCACCCACAGCTATACAGTGTGGGAGTTTTTCAATTGCTTACTCAGATGCAAGGATCAATGACTTCCACCACATCTGCTGTTGATATCCTCAATTGTCTGTTACAGCATGACTCTCTCAGAGAACATCTGCATTTTTTCCATATCCAAAGGTTCTTTGACCTTGCTAGCAGAGTATGGCCGGAGATTGTGCCTCCAGGCCAAGACTGTCCCCTCATATTGCTGTGCCTGGTTACCGAATTTATGGCTTCAGTCCTGAGCCTGGATGTTAATATTGTTGATCTCACTTGGCATGCATTCGGTGATCTTGCTGAAGCTTTTCATCTGGGGCCCCATGAACCCACATTGGATGACTCTTTCCGCATCCATAGTCATGACTATAAAATTGGTTCTTTTGTTTTTATTATCAACATTATTGTGATGATCTGAATATTGTTACAGGTGCTGATTCACTGCTGAACCCCTCCATCCCCCTGTCTCTTTCTGTCTGCACTGTAATTCCCCCACTTCACTTGGTGAGGAAAGTGTGGTTGAAGGCCGTTTGTTTACATTGTGCTGGGGCGTTCTTCCAATATTTTCAAAGTCTCTATACTGTTGCAGTAAGTTTCTTATACATACCAACAGTAGACAAGAACCTCACATAGAGCTCATAGCCTGCCATATATGTTATTACAACAACTACTTTGTTCACAATGCCATAGAACCCAACATGTGTCGTCAATATTATTCAGCAGATCTACTGACTCTGCTCCAGGTTGCTGAGCCTGTATATGTTGAGCCTGAGCTCTGCCAATATTTTAGGCTGCAGATGGCACAGTGCCAGTATGTATAGCTTCATTTTTGCTTTCAATGATTTTCTGATCTTGTGTAGCGGTACTTGCCAAGGAATATCTTGAGTGTATAACCAAGCCTTGGGCTTGTCTTTTATTCCAAATGGCTCACATCTTACCACTCAACTCAATGGCGATCTTGTGCTGGACTCCTTCCTCCTCTACGCCATCCTGAACAATAAAAAAAGTTGTCAAGAGATTCTGTCTTTGCCTCACCATGGACACCACGACCATCACTATAACGAAGCATTTGCAGAGAGAAACTATCGGATGGCCAGTACAGGCTTACCAATGTGGGCCCATGCCTGCAACAAATGCAAGAAACTGTATGTCATGAATCACCCGGGTTCCACTTTTTCGTGTCTGCGTCACAGGACTCTCATGAGGCGACCACGGGACCTTCTCACAGTTGAAACCCAATCGCGGGTTTCAAAGGACTTGGACACGAGAAGACGTTAAGGGTTAGGGAACCCACAGTCGGTTCCCCTAACCCTCCGATGCTACATACAGGAGCTCGACTGCGGGCTTCAGGGACCAAGATATTGGAAGACGTTAAGGGTTAGGATTCCCACACTATCAGTCCTCCTAACCCTCAGACGCTATGGTGATAACACCCAGGAGCTAGGAGCATCACACATTAAACACTCCTTAACGTTGCTATACAGGAACTGATCGCGATCGTATTAATTTATTCATAACATATATAAGCACGGTAGAATCTTCTTGTACAGTAGATTCTACCTTGTCTAATCTCAGGCTTCTGCTTTGGCTTGACTTAGGGATTGTCTCCACCCTGTCCCACTTCCCCTCCATTCTATTGCGGGTTGCGTCCACACCCTGGGTATTATACCTGAGTGGATATCATACCCTGTTTGACTCGTTCCAGGTTCCGCCTCGCATCCCGACCCACAATATATGGCCTCCTAACGAGGAGTCCGTTCAGTTGGTCTTGCTGCTCGGGGACCGCACCAGTTATTAGCGGCTGTTGGGTTTCTCCTGGTTGGGGTTCTCACCGGGTTGCTCGTCGTTTAGCCGACCCAGAGGCCGTTGCTGACACTGTACCAAGGCGAAGATGGCAACTGGTGTAAGATTAGGTTCACATTTCTCTTGAGATGTTTATTTTGCGACTAATCTGATTCCAGATTGAATTATCGGTGGGGTGCACAATGGTGTTCACTTCTGTCATCTGGTTTGTAGTGTGCACAACTGTCAAGAAATGCTACCAACACAAAGGCAGCATTTTTGCCTATCCCATGCACATCTGATTAACAAGTGCTGCATTGTTGACTGCCAGTCCTCTGCCCAGCCTGGGTTTCGCTCATGTGAACTTCCGACTCATTGAGCCTTCCAAAAAGACACAGATGAGAAAAACAAGGCCATGTTTCAGTTGCGTGCATGTCTTAATTGACATAGGGGATGTTCCTCTCACCGGCGCAACAACAGCAACTACATCCCCTCCCTCCACTTCGGCCATGCCTGAGTCAACAAGTACAGTTCCATCTTCTGTGCCCAAGCTCAAAGTAGGCTCGTGTCTTGCCATTATAGTGCGGGCACAATGATGAGCGCGCAAAGTATTGTGTACTATAACGGCTGGAAGCACTTAGCCGTAGATTGACAGATGGAAATTTCAAACTCCGACTATACCATATTAAGACTTACCACCGACGGTCTGTGGACTGATCAGTGCCATCACCCCCTATCTTGCATCATGATTATCACCCTTGCTCTCTCTCCATGCTATGCCCACTCAATCTAAGGTCCAAGAACCTCGCGCAACAAATGATGGACCTCCCCAAGTGCACAAACTGTTTGAAAATACAAATCAGAGGAGATTAACATTGATCTTCTGGTGACCCGCGCTCACGAAATCCTCTGCACAAAGCCATTCCACTTTCAGCTAGAGGCGGCTGCTGCTGTCCTGAGAGGCAAGGATGTCATCATCGATGTTGGGACTGGATGTGAGAAAATGCTCTGCTTTACCCTGCCTTTGCTTCTGGAGGCAACAGATATTGCGATGATTGTGTCGCTGCTCAGTGCTTTAATGATAGACCAAGTAAGGCAAAGGTCTGCAAATTTGCCCGATGCTCTCTGATAAGCTCTCTAGGCTCAATCATCAAAGATCCCGATGGTCAGACCAGGTGTACGTGGTAGGAGACCTTATCTTGACTCGTTTCCACTCTAACAATTTTGGGTCAAGGATATTGTTTCTGTAAAGTTTCGGTAAGTTATTGTCTCGCCTGAGATCGCTACCTCACTCCCCTTTCGCAAATCCACTCTCTCGAAACCTGCCTTTATGAGCAAACTGCAGTGTGTATGCATCAATGAAGCACATTGCATTAGTCTCTGGGGAGGGAGTTTCTGCTCCGACTACACCAATCTTGGCATTCTGCGTGGTCATATCCCCTCCAATGTACCATTTGTTGTCGCATCTGCAACCCTCCCTGCCCATATTCTCGATGATGTCCTCACCAAACTGGGGCTCTCCAAAAATGCGACACAGATTTCCCTTACCAATGCTCGCCCAAATGTTGCACTCTCTTGTCAAACCATGAAGCACCCCGAGGAATCCAAGGCAGACTTGCGGTTTCTGATCCATCTTGAGGCAAAAAAACCAACCGATATTCACATTGGTCTACTGCAACCAGCATCTGACTTGCGAGGATGCTTACAATTCACTTCGACGATGGGCTCGAGATGAAGGGATTCCTGATGCCTGCATCACATTCTCATGAAAGTCGGCCAAGCACAAAAGTGAAATCTCGAGGAGCACCTCTGCAAAGGTGAAATCTGTATCTTGTTCTGCACAGATGTGGTTTGGATGGTGTGTCGAGCCAGTTTTCTTTGATTCGTGGCTGACCTAATTAAACCAGGGGTGCGACATGCGAAATATGGAGCAAGTTATCCTCTTGGGCCTCCCTCCCTCGTTCTGCTCTCTTATCCAGCGGGCAGGTCGCGCTGCCTGCGACTTCTCCAAACTTGGTGAAGCAATTTCAATCATTTTGCCAAGTGTGATCAAGAATGGGGTTTCAGAAGAGGAGATTGAGGCTGCAGTTGGTGATGCGGCACAGGATACTGAGTCAGAAAATCGGGGGCTGGATATGGATGTTGACTTGTTATTGAATGAGGGTATTGAGTTAACATCCGGGCATAAGGAGGTTGTCTTTGGGGAAGGGGGAATTTGGGCAGGGAAGGACAGCGATGAAGAAGATGGCAACACTAGTGAAGTCAAGCACAAGCGACGCAAAAAGCAATCGAAGGAATGCAACAGTCGTGAAGCTGACTTTCTGTCACAATTTGCCTGCACCAAGAAATGCCGACGAAAGATCTGGGACCTGTTCTTTGACAATGATTTGAAAGATAGGTGACTGAACTGTTTTGCTCTGTTTATCACTGATTATTCAACAGAACAATTGAAATTCCCGGACAATACCACCTACCAGCTACTCCCCAGGACGCGATGTTGTGATAACTGTGAGCCACAGTTGTTCGAAGTTGAAGAAATCAAGCTGGATAAAATTCCCAGCTTGAAGCGAGG
Source organism: Mycena galopus ATCC 62051 (assembly GCA_014925785.1). Taxonomy (NCBI): domain Eukaryota; kingdom Fungi; phylum Basidiomycota; class Agaricomycetes; order Agaricales; family Mycenaceae; genus Mycena; species Mycena galopus. The sequence continues at coordinate 29,582 of WIQG01000337.1, forward strand.
GCGTAAGAAGGAGATGGACAAGGAACTTGCTGAATTGATTAAAACCGAGCTCATGGATTGGCGAGAAGATTATCTTCTGGATGAAATCTACTCTGAAACAACTATCATCTCAGCAGGAACGGTTCTTGGGGATGTTGTAATTGAACAGCTGGTTAAGGAACGAATTGAGGCACCACAAGAGTTACGACGGCACACTCGGTGGACCTTTGGATTCCAGGGCTCAACATTGGAACTCTCGGACCATGGAGAGGCGCTATTTCGCAAACTCCAGAGCATTTACGAAGCACATGATACTGCTGTCAAGGCCAAACATGAACAAATAGTAAACCTTCCTCCACTGACTTCCAAGATCGCAACAGCATCGTTTTATGCTGGGACAACACACTGAACCAGAAATACACGACAGGAGCCTCAGGACGATGACAATTATATAGAAACATCATCCAGAGGACACGGCAAAGGTGTTTTAAGAAGGAGTGGACGAAGGGGGTGGAAGGTTACACGGGGTTAGGTGATTACGAGGATTTAAGAAGTATTATATGCATTAGATTACTATTTATAACTCGGTATTATACATTATTAGTGGATTACTATTAATTAGTGGGTTATTATCTACAACTCAGTTTCTTCTATTGCCAATATTGCCTCAGTAGTCATTGCAACAAAGTCTGAAGGATCAATCCCAGCTGGGAATTCTTCTTCATCCAAGGCCAGGTCACCAAGATCGAGATCAAGGTTCTGCCCGTAGTTGTCAGGGTCGGCGAATTTGTCATCATCCACTTTGGCAGGGCACGCAGATCTGTGGGCAGTACCAAGGTTTGTCGTCTTGCGGTTGTCAGGACGGAAAGTCTTGAACATGCAAACCGTGTTTGCGTATGCAGCTCCGGCTTCCATGAGATCACGTGCTGTAAGCACCAAATCATTATCCACATGCTCAGGATAGACTGACTGCAATTTGTACAGCTCAAGGTAGTCGCGGATAGTGCGGACATCCTTTGCTGTGGATGGGTTGGAGTGGGATTTGCTGTTATGGGGAATTTTGTAGTCCAACTGCAGATGCCAAATCACATCTCGAAGTGCAAATATGGAAACCAAGATCATTCCAAGCCATGCCCAGCTTTGGTTTGATCCTTGGGCATTGTAGATGACCTGTGTTAGATTTTAGGACTTGATATTCTGTTCATTCTGAGTCGCTGCCTTCAGCCAGAAGTTCTTGTGTTCTTGCAGAAGATCCATCTCCTTGAAGCCAAGGAGTTTTCCACTCGAATTTGCGAGCCAATTCATCAGGTAGGCCTCACTGCAATATAATGAGTAAAGAGAATTGAAGAGGAACTGTGAGAACCGAGCTGTACCGCAGTTTGGGATGCATGGATTTGAGTTCTGTCAGCACACAGAAGATTGCATCTGCATATTTTGGCATGTGGCCAGTTCCATGGAACATTACCATCCAATGAGTGCTGACGCACAACACTCCCCCAACATCCCCGTGCTTGACAGCTGCTCGGAGTGCCAGTAGTGTGAGAGTGTCGCGGTTGAACAAACTGATGTTTTCAAAGATGGGATCGCACTTTGTGGCAGATTGGCATCGGAGTTTGGACACTCGACATGCCGAGCACAGCTGCTGATGTACCTTTGCTGCCACATCTCGCACTAATTGCCAGTCTGGCACCAACTCAACCCACTCCTCTACGGTGTCGCATGGACAGAAGATACGAAAGCCATCAAGAATGTTGGCAGGGAGGGTGAGATCAATCATTACTTTGTACACCTGTCGGAAGGGTGGAAGCTTTTGCAACTTCCAGCCCGCAGTGATTGGTTTGCAGCCAAGAAGACTGTTAATCTTCCACAGAGACCACAAAGATTTGCTGTTTGGGGTTCCCCAGTGCTCGTTCACAGTCATTCGTGTGCCCGCTACCTTTTCATGGAATATCTTGAGCTGCTCTTTCCTGTACTGCCCAAGGTTATCAAGAAGATCAATGTCATCGCAGCGAGAAACAGCAACCTTTGGTTAAGGTAAGCAAATATCGCTGTAACAAGGAACAGAAATTTGTGCAGACCTTATCAAACAGAGAGGCGTTCAATTGGTCCCCGGTGCACATAACAACACTGTGACGCTTGATATCGTCTTCGGTCATTTTCAACGAGCTTTGGAAGATGGTTGCAGAGACGTTGATAGTTCCATCCAGGCTTGACTCATCAATTTGCATTGCCGGGAGGGTACACTGCTCCGTGGTATGGACCAGGATTACGAGAATGCTGGGAGGCTCGGAAATCGAGTCCAGGAAACACCCTCAAAGAATGGGGTAGGCCTGAACAAGTATATCTTCAATGTGCCACCGATGGAGTGCCTCCAACTGTTGCACATCCTCCAAAGATGGCAGGAGATCGTTGGCAGTAAACTCCAGCACAGGCAGGTGCGTTTTTCGAGGCGGTAGAATTTCGAGGGGGAGGTCACCAATTGCAAATCCCCAAAGAATGATGAGAGTCGCAGTGGTGCCGTTGTTCAAGTGATCGTTGGAACCAAGGCATTGCTGGCCGACTCAGAACACAAAATTAAGGTTGTCCCAAATGAGCATGAACATATGCTCGTGCACAATCTTTCTAACTGCTGCCAACCGTTCCTGCCCTAGATCTTTAACCTTTTGCAGCATGCTTTGATACGACAAGCAGATTCCTGCATGGTTGAGAACCTCAAACTGCGAACATGTAGCGCTGCAAGCAAGGAGGTAGAATGACATTGTCGTCTGATATTCAGATGACTTCTTATTTCGTGTCTGCACCAGCAGGCATATAACAGTGGAAAGGACCTTAATATTGGATTAAAGTCTGACATTTTTTGACAGATTTACAACCTACCAAGTCAATGTCCCGCCGCTTCTCCTTCCCAGAGTTCTTGTCAGCTTCCTCTCGCACCAGCGAGCAAAGAAGGATGCAAAGAGTTGGTGCGAGATACTCAGCATCAGCGAGGATGTGTTCCAAGGAAAAGCTTTCCAGAGTGGTGCTGACTCCTTGGCCCTGTGGTGGTCTAAGAAGCTGTGCTAGCTTGGTGCCCTCCTCCTTCAAAATCTTGCCCGCTACCTTGCTGATCCACTGGGAAACAAGCTCTGGCTGACGAGCGCAAATGAGTTCCAAGAGCTCGTCCCCATTGTTTATCAAAGTTTGAGACACTTGTGATGACTGGTGCTGATCTTTGGTTGCCAGCAAGTTCACAAGAAACTTGTGCAGTGTTTTGTAACCAGCGGCCTTCACTGCACCAAGAACTTGTCCAATGCGAAGCGTCGAGGCTGCCCTCCTCTCTGCCTCCTCTTGCCGCTCACACTGTGCCAAGAAATTGGCCTTTGCTGCAGCCTCCTTGTGCTGGTTCTCTTCCCATTGCCTCCGTGCTTCCATCCTCAATGCTTCTGTAACTGTCTGGGGAACGTGTCGTGGTCTTTTCTGAGGTGGTCCAGACGTGTTGATGAACGGTCTGGAGTTGTCGTCATTTGCTTTCCACTTGCCAGCCATCTCGAATTAGGAAAGTGCGTATCATGACACATCAAATTTATAGTGTGAATATATAGGCCAGTGTGGTGAAATTATAGTGTGGTTAGGGTTGGTAGTGGTGACTATGAGCCAATGTAGGCCAGGTGAATATCTGATGACCCGCCAGTGCCAGTAAGCGCCAGTGTCACTGCGTGATGCGAGGAGGAAAAAAGAGTGATGGCACTGATTGGTCCATGGACCGTCGGCAGTAAATCTTAATATGGTATAGTCGGAGTTTGAAATTTCCATCTGTCCATCTATGGCTAAGTGCTTCCAGCCGTTATTTTACACAATACTTTGCGTGCTCGTCATTGTGCGCGCACTATAACGGCTGGACACGAGCCTAAGCTCAAAGGCAAACTCGGGAGAAGTTGGACACATAATGAACAGCTATTTGTATGCCTTTGCAGCATTATCATTTCAAGAGCCACATTTTTTGGGTCTGAAGGAATCACCGGTGTCAAGGTGATGGGGGAACAATTTCCACTGTTTTCTTGCTGAGTTGAGTATTCATGTTATTACAGGACTTTCTGAAGGCCACCTTCCCTCCTCAATTCCCCAGTGCTATGCCATCTTACATCTTTTACGACAACAACTGCTCCTTCTTGAAGCATCTTCAAGCATGCAAAGATGCATACAGTCACAGCGAAATTAGATGCAGGACCCCATTTGGGCGACATTGGTTAAATTCAGTTACAATAGACATGCCGCAAATTTCCCATGTCGGTCACACCTCTTGCATGGCAGTCACACACCACACTTTGCCCCTCCACCACGCTTACCATGCCCCCCAAACATTTACCCAATGGGGGACACGCCAGACACATCATAACACAATGTACCCCTACCAAATGCATGGCTGCCGTACTTTACCACGATCACTGCGGCTACAGCTTCGAGAAAATCACAACTTTATAGCCATTTGAAAATGCCTCACTGCATCCAACGACTCTCCTCCATAACTACAACCAAGTCAAGGAGAATAATGGAGACTGTCATTTCAACAACAAGAAGGGACATGTGGGGCAGAAGAAGAGCATTTCAGATGCAGAGATGTGTCAGCAACGGCCCTTAGGTCAGCTGGACTATGTCCGAGCACAACACAACAGCAGCCGTCCCCGGGTGTTGAGAGAGAATCCGTCACCACTTGAATAGCAGGTGACCAGGTGTCGAGGATCCAAGCATGAGGATGTGGTCAACCGAGCCAACATCCATAGAGCACAAGCAACCCATGCAGAAGAACCCGAAGATGTTGTCAAGAGCGATGCAACTATGTGCCAGACCATGGCGAGAGGAACCCGCTCTGGGTTACTCGGATAGGGGCTTCGGGTTACAGGATAGGGGTTGGGGTTGCATCTCAAGAACCCGAGAGGAGGAACCTGCCACAGGGGTACTCCGAACAGGGGTCTCGTCTGGATCCAAGACAGGGGTGTCTGAGGGGTACTCAGATGAACAAGTCTCTGTGCAACCCCGCCAGGGAACTAGTGTGATGATCTCCTTCCCTCGGTAGGTAAGTGTCTCTCCTTGCCGCTATCTAACGGGTCAGATCCAGCACTGCTAGGTCGAGATCCCAAGGTAAGGGACAGAGAATAGGAGTTCTGGTGTTGTCGAGTGAAAGGGGAGCGAAGGCAAGACCAGAACAATGAGATGACGACAAGAGCCCTCCAGACTCAAGTCCAAGAACCAAGCAATCCAGCCGAAGTAAGGCCTGAGAATAGACGAGGTAGAATCTACTGTACAGGGGAGATTCTACCAGTTTATAACTACTGTTAGGAGTCTATACCCCTCTATCAGCCCTATGTGTCCACCCTATGTGTGAACTCCTGGATGTTCCGTAGGAGGATCTGATCGGGTTGATGGCAGTTTGATGGGATTGATCGGGTTCCAAGCGCAGGAAGAACTCGAGGATAGTTGTTGTGGTAAAGTGGTGAGGAATCCATGCCCAGATGGATTCCGAATAAAGGTCCGAGTGATGCCTGCCATCCATCTGTAAGGTCATTCGGGTTCTCCATGAGAGTTGAAGGAGTGTTATGCACTTGGGAATAACCTGGTCGGAGATGGGTTATTCCCAAAAAGGAATGTAGTAGAATCCGAAAAAGGATATGGGTGATGCTGAGTCACGGTGATTCATGACAAGATGGCAGAAGCTGTCGAGAGGGTGAATTCAGGGGAATTGATTGACAGAGAAGATGTGTGACGGGAGATGTTCCCAGATATTCTATCACGCACAGTGCGTACAAGTCTTCTCTTGATCTTCCCACCAACACAGCTTTGACACAGTTTTGACATGTCTTTTCAGGTCCGTGACACGCTGACCCGTGCAGGTTTGCCAGGGCATGTTCAACACGAAAAGCCCGCACTGCAGCCTCAGCACATCACCCAGCGTGAGCAGATGTACAATGAGTTCGAGTATTGGACAGTGCCAAAAGTTTTTGTGCGAGGAGTTCTCATCAATTTCGATCAGACAAAGATCGAACTCAAAAGTGGTAATGGCCGCCACTGGTGCCGCCGGCCACGGGGGGGAACGGCAGCTCACAGTCGCAACAGTTCAGTCACGCGAGCCCCACGGTATTCGAGGCATCAAGATCAATGTCTGGGGTGCAATCCACCCCACGGGCATGAGTGATCTCATCAACATCGAGGGGAATCTCACAGCTGTTCAATACATTGATATCTTGGGCCATGCCCTCGTCCCCCTCTACAACCACTATGAAAACCGATGTCACGCCTTCCTGTACTTCCAGCAGGACAATGACCCAAAGCACACATCGTGCCTGGCCAAGGAGTGATTCCGTGACAATGACATCACTGTGTTTCCATGGCCAGCAAAGTCTCCAGACTTGTTGCTAATCGAGAATGCGTGGGCACAGCTGAAGCGCAAAATTCGGAACCATCCTTGCTACCCCACCATTCAGACTCCGGAAGCCCTCTTTCAATTAGCTCCCGAGATCTGGTTGTCTGCAGAGTTCCTTCAGTATGTTATTACTCTTTACCGGTCTTTTCCTTATCGTTTGGAGCAGTTGAAGCAGAATAATTTCTACTGGATTAAATACTAGATAGTTTGGGTTGTCCTACCTACATCTTATTGCATTTCATTGGCTGTTTATGCTGTATTAGACAAAAGATTGTGCCGCAGACAAGTTTTGATGGGAAATGAATGACATGACAGGCAGTGAGAAATTGCAGCATGTCCATTGTAACCAAATTTACAGCTCTTTGCGGTACAACAGGTGCAGTCCGTTTTTTTCTGTTTTGGCAAGTTTTCATGAGAACAGCTGCCCTGAGCTCAATTCTCAACTGTTTCCCCTCAAAATAGGCTCATTTGATTCGCATTAAAAATCCACAGGGGATGGAGTACCGGTATTTTTGATCCTTTCATGTAATAGAATTTCTTCCGGAAAACTTGGTGTTGAGAAGGACACTTGTAGCACTCGGAATACTGCCCCGATTGGCCTATTTTTTGGATATTGTTCCGAGTGCTACACCACCAACCCGACCGGACAATGGCCTGATGTCAGCAGTTGATCTTATATTGATGTACAGAGCCGAGAGTACAATGAGATCAAACATAACTCAGTTTGATGTTAATGGACTGATGTCGAACACAGCTCATATTTGACATCAGAATTGTGTTCTTTCCATTCCATTTTGAAGTGTCTGTACCACATCATATTTTGGTTCATCCCTCCTGTGCCAGCAACCCTGACCTTGCCCATTCTAGACTTGATTCTACTGTGGATTCTCATCATACCATTTTCATGAGTTTGACCTTGGATGCAAATCCTCCATGCAATTTTTATACAGGGAATATTTTCCACAGCAATAACTGGGACTCCGAGTTGGAAGGCTTTCAACTTTGGAGCCAAGGCAGACAATGTGATGATGTGATCATTCAACTTGACATGATGCTGTGTAGCCGACACCATTGTCCCAAAAATATATATAAAGGCGCTGCTGTCACATATGAAAAATGTTTATCATAAAGTGCGAGAGCTGGTAAAAATTTAACAAGCCAAGTTTTGGTAGGAAATTGCTACAAAGAATGTATGTGAGTCATTATGAGTCATGCACCCGGTTCCATCATGACTCACATGAGAATGACTCATCCAATATGAGTCACGCAAGAATGACTCATCCAATATGAGTCACGCAAGAATAACTGATCCAATATGAGTCAGGGTCCCAGAGTATATAAAGGGCCAGAGATTTTCAGTAGGAAGTAGTTGACCCCCCCCCAAACCGCTGTTAGTAGGGTAGTCAAAATAAATTTCTTACACCTCTTCATTCGTGTGCTTGAACTTGTAAGCTTGTTGAGAGCTGCTTTTGACTTCACATCGTACACTGCAAGAATGTTTGCTGCAAACACCACTGAGACCATTGTTATTGATTCTTTGGTCTGCGGACTAAGCAATTACCAATCGAACCACTCACCACCGAATCCTTAATAAGGCAATTTGTTGAAAGAAAACCGAACACTTAGGTTTCTTTCGATTAAAGTCATATCCAAAGGATCTAAGGGAAACTTAATTTCCACCGCACATCATTGGTGACCACCACAGGGGGAAAGTTTTCTTCCAACACTAGCTACTGCCGAGAGACGACGAACCGAGAACCGACTAACTGAACTGCCAAACCGAGAATTAGCAAGCTGTTGCTAAATAACTATGCCGCCGACTCATGTATTCCGCAGTCACGAAGAACGCCGAGAATATGAAATGTCCTTTGAGACAACTGAAGACCAGCATAAATGGGAAGAGAAGTTTGGAATCCCTGTGGGACCAGATGAGTATCATGATTCTGAGGAGGCTGGACCCTCCAAGTTGCCTAGGACCCGCAAGAAATCGGACAAAGGTAAGCAACACGCGCCCCTGTATAACAGAGGATATGACAGTGATCCCTCCTCTGCCTCTTCGGAATCAACTGCAAGTTCCATTTTCGATACCCCAAACCCGCGAATGACCGGGGCACTGCCTCCATATTCCATTCACACCCCTGCGCAATGTATCAGGTCAGCCCAGGATATGCCTGTTAAAGGGTCCCGAGATGCCCCCAAGACGTTTACCGGTAAGTACACAGATATTCAACTGTTTATAGATCACTTTGAGCGATTAATCAAGAAGTGTCGGATCACCAGTGACCACGAGAAATGTGAATCTCTTATGTCCTACTGTACGGTGGACGTCCAGAATATCATCCGGACTTTGGAAGGACATGAGTTTCGCCGATGGGGGCGACTCAAGCCAGAGCTACTCCGATTTTTTGACGCAGAAAGGGTTTTCCAAAAATACAAGCCATCTGATGTTGAAAAATATGTGGCGAAGAAGCAGTCGCAGCCATGCCTGAACTTGGCGCAATGGCGAGGGTATTTTCTGAAGTTCAACACCATTGCGGGAGGGCCTCTATCCAAGGGGAACCTCAGCAGGGAAGATTATAATGCTTACTTTCTACTTGGCATTCCCTTAGCATTACAGCAGATTCTAGAGAACCGGATTCTGTTGGTCAACCGTTCCCGAGGGGACGAGGACCAGTACACGGTTGCGGAGATAAATGAGGCAGCCAAATGGTATTTCCATTGAAACAAGTACGAGACAATGATGGTCCGAGCAGCAGATTTAGGAGCCACCCAAGACGAGGAATACTCTGGCAAGGAATCGGACAATGAATCTAGCGATGAAATAGACGATTCCGACCTGGAAGCTTTTCGAAGGAAGCGACGACAGGCCAAGAGAAAGAAGAAACAGGAAAAGAAGAAGAAGCCTTCAACTAGGTCCAGTGGGGACCACGAGACTCAATGATACACTGGAAGTGAGGAGGAAGTAGCAAAGCTGATCAGCAAGCTGGGCAAGATGAACTTGGAAGATCCAGAATATGCACCAATTTATTACAAGGTAATGGTAATGGACAAGAGCGGAGTGGTAGAACGCTGCGTCAAACCCCCGCAGTTGGGCAGGACTGAAGGGTCGCGAGCCTGACTGCCAAGTCAAACCAGCGTTCCGAAGACAGACAGAGCACCGACTGGGCGTGCCACTTACCCCAACAATGTTCCGCTAGGACGGCACCCAGGGGAAATGATTCCACGGGGTGTTTTGGATGCGGAGAAGACAGCCACAGGATTTCAGAATGCCGATATATTGCAGAATTAGTATCCAAAGGAACCATTTATTTCCACGAGGATCAAAGACAGCTAGTAATGAAGAATGGGGGAATTATACGAAGGAACTATGGGGAATCCTTAGTCAAAGCAGCGGAATGAATTGCGGGAGGCAATACTCTGCGAGTGATGCTGGGCTTTCTGAATACAGCAGATAGGGGGCTGGCCGTACAGAATTTCTACCAGAATGAGCAGTTGTATCACCTTGAAGAAGCAAGCACAGATGAGTCTGGGCATGAATGGGAGGAGGTTACAACTTCGGAGGAAGAAGGAGAGCATGGGAAGCAATATTTTCGTGGAGTATATTTAGCGAGCCCCAGAATAGCTCACACGACGCCGCATTTTGTACAACCAGCAGAACGAGCCGAGACAGGGGTCCGGAAGGCCCGGCGGCAGGTGTTTGATGGAGTCTACCCCCCACAGCGAGAAAAGATGAAACCAATCCGCGAGGTATGAGACTTGCAGTCTCCAAAAACATCCAAGGAATCTGAGGATAAGACTGCTACGGTAGACGTTCCGCTGCATCCGATGGTAGTCGATGAGCCAAAGAAAGCTGTACCTGAACTGCCCCTACAGCAGCCGCGAAGAGTATCAGAAACTCGTTCTAGTAAGGACGGTGGGTCCCACGCTCGACTGCCGACTTCCAATTAGGCACCCACAGCACCAGATATTCAGCCTCTTAATGCGTGGCGCGTTCGTTTTACGAAGGATGAGGAAGTCGCGACACCGGAATCCCGGAGCGAGGAAAGGCCCCCACGGAAGGGTGGCTCAAAAGGAGCGGGGAATAAAGAAGATGCTGCACCAAGAGGGGGTGCCCAGAAGCTGGATGAATCACCTCCCCCGAAAATTGCCGGTCGCCACTCTGAACTCACGTCCACGGTGGATACGCAGGACATTATGGAGCGAATCCTTAATACGCCCGTGCAAATGACAATGTGGGAAATAATGGTAACATCAAAAGAATTACGCACGGAATTCCAGGACTTGATCAAGGTCAAGAACATTCGTGCAGTATTGTTGGGGGACTCAAAGAATCATCCCTTAATTGCTGCAGTCGGGTGGCCGAGAACCAATGGAATTTTAATTAAAATTGACATGAAGACCGGAGGGAACAATGTCTGCGCCATCATTGACACTGGGTCGCAGTTAGATGTTGTGAGCGCGCAGACTGCAGCACTGAAAATCCAGCAAGCAGTGGACATGAGTCAAGTTACTAGTATGAAAGACGCCAACGGCGGGCAAGGTCAGTTGCAGGGATGGATTTGGGACGTGGAGTTTACCTGTGGTGCGGCAATAACCATAACAGACTTATGGGTATCACAGCAAGCACCTTTTTCGCTGTTGCTAGGACGACCTTGGCAACGAGGAAATCTGGTTAGCATTGACAAACGAGAGGAAGGAACTTACTTGGTCTTCAAAGATAGGGAAACGTGACGCCCTTGCTACGAACTCTTAGCAGTACTGTATGAGGGACTGCCGTTGGTAAATACTGTGAATATACAGCAATATCAATCCTTTGTGTATTGGGACGACGAAGACTCACCAATCAAGTATCCGGTGCTGTCGTCAGAACCTTATAGCGCGTGGTACATGGGGGAGAAACAGCGAATGATTCAAGCCATTCCGCAGCCCGCCACTCTCAAAAACATTAGAAGACTGATGCTGGAGGGTACCGTTAGAAGCAAGCAAGCACAGGTGACAGAGGGATGGGAAACGCACAACGGATCCGGACATGTCGAGTCGAAAAAGGCAGCGATAGAGCTGGTCCAGGCGGTTTCAGGGTTAAGCACAGTCTTCGGGATAATAACTCGAAGGGACGGCACATCCAATTTTGTGAGCCGCAGTGAGCGAGCAAGAGTACTTAAAGGCGGGGGGAAGGACAAACCGTCCTCATCGAACCCCACACTCGACCAACGCGCACTAGTTGTTTTTATGTCAGCTGTCCAGTCTACTATCCGCCCGAGCAACAGGCAGGCGCTCTTACCCCATTTCCAAGAAATTCAGTATCTTTCCCGCTCCCAGTTCACGAGTCCACCGCTCTCAGCTGTCGCACTCAATGCCAGTGGACCGGTGGTGACCGTAGTTGACGCTGTCACACAGCAGTGGCAAGGCCTTCACGATGACCAGCTGCTTGTTGCCAATCCTACGTTTGTGGCAGCCCCCAATGCGATCTACCATGGCGTGGTGCAGCTGCCTAGCGGGCAAGTCCTACATCGCAGCACCGCTTTGAACACCTTCCATGTTATTTGAAATAACGAGACAAGCTTACTGGTCACTATGTCATGCCACGAATTTACATTCCATCTCGCCGCGCCCGACAACCCCCAGCAGCTCTGGGAGCTGGAAGCGCCTTACCCCACCAATGAGCGCCTACAGCACGCAATGGCCACCATGTCCCCGGATGCTCATGAGGAGTTGAGCTACCTGACTCGCGCAACCAAGGACGCTGCCAATGATGCCTCTAGAACAATGCGTCCAATTAAATAAGGTAGAATTGTTTAAAGCGAATAACGAGGCTTACCTTTCTACCCTCCAGCTATCGCGCAATGGGGCAACCCCGGCAGAAGACATCATTGACCAACCCATTACAACTGTCAGCCCCCTGGTCCTTGGAATCACCATCGTCACAGGCATGATGCGCGTTGCAGAAGACATTGGCGAAATTGAGCGTCCAAAGACCCCTAACTTTGAGACAGTAGGCCAGCGAGCAGCCCAGCACGAGTTAGCACACGAAATTCACCGCTGCGCCAAGGACAGCTTGAAGTTGGACGGAGACGATCTATTTGACTCGGATTCAGATGCCGAAAGTATGCCCGTGCTCGAGTCTGCGAGTTCGAGCGACGAGAGTTCGTTATTTTCCGTGGAATTGGGGCTCTGCAACCTGTACTTCAAGTCTCATCATCCGGCGACCTGCCCGTTGATCGAGAGTGCGTTGCAGCAGGTGTTACGAGACAGAGAAACTGCAGCGAGCAGCGAAGAGCCAACCGAACTCCACCGAGTCCTAGACGCAGCGCTAGGGCCATTTTTGAGTGAATGGGTTAACTTACCTGAACCCAAGCCGATGCCAACCTCCATTGTTGCAGCACACGAGGCGCGTCAGGCATTTCACTACATCCTGTAGGTGTTTTGCAAAACCCCAGATATATAAAGTTCCGGGTTTTTGCAAAAACCCAAGACAACCGTTATCTTTCCCCAAAAGGGCCATGATAAGTGCCACCCTTGTTATCTACGCTAATATTTTGCTGTACTTTATTACTTTGCCCGTATGTGCGTCCCGATTAGGCAGTAAATGCCATCAGTTTTGATTTCCGCACACCAATATACCGATCGTGAAATTGTATCACTATTTAATGCTACCCGAAATGTCTGGCCTATCCGAGATACCCGAAATGCCCGAAATGCCCGAAAACCGGGCCCAAAAAGCGAAAATAAATACACAAAATCCTAAAATTCCCATACAAGAAATGCCACTGCCCCCCGCAACTGCAATACACCCTGGAGGAAGATCATGAGGGTGAGGTCAGCGACATGCGTGGAAATCTAGAAAAAAATTACCTAGATGTCCTCGTACAGGTCCAAAGACGTTGTCTGAATGGCGAGCAGCTCGTCCATTGCTGCCCTCCGCGAAGCCACCTCCTGCCCGGTCATACCACCTTCACTGTCGTTATCGTCCTCGCTGTCTTCTGTGTCGGACTCCTGTTCTGCCCCTGGCTGCTCCCCCTCCTGCACTGCAGAGTCATCCTGAGAAGCCACTTGCTCTATAGGCTCATCACCATCCGAATTATCAGCACCTGATGGATTGCCGTCACCCTCGCCGAACACAACGTCCTCCTCTTCTGCCCCCGACGACTCCGACGATGCTACCCCCTGTGGCCCTGCACCCGGTCAGTCAACGTACACCACAGCCGCCGGAATCGAGTTGCAAGTTTACGTCGCAACGAAGCCTGTCTTGCTGCGAACGCCATCGCCCCTTCACAATGTGCAGCATCATACGTATTCTTGCCCCCTTCGTAGTGTGATGGCATTGCGTGCGCATCCCAAAAAGAGGCCTGCCATTCAAGACTGAGGAGGCAGCGGACCATTTCCTCCTGAAGCAGCATGACCTCCTCCCGCCACCGCTTCACCCTCGCGTAGGCCTTACACCATTCTACCTTCAGGCCCCCATGGATCTCCTCCCCTAGGAGCCCGCCTTCGCCTCCTGCGCTGTGCCAGATCCACGAGATGAGACGATTCTTCTCCCCCATCCCTGGAACCCCCCGTACCTCCCCGCTCTCATTCTGTTGCGCCGCCTCCTTCCTTTTCCCCTTCATCGCTCGCTGTCTCCGTCTCTTCGCCTCCTCCTCATCCTCCATCAGCCGCAGATCCGCCTTCTCGAGCGCTCGCCATGCAGTAACCCCCGCAACGTGGCTCAATGCAATGCACGCTGCTCGCGCCTTCCGGTAAGTGGCAGCAGCCAGGTTGATCTTCTCCTGCTGGGCGTCCACGATCGCGCGCGACCGTGTATTCTGGTGTTGGTGGCGCGAGTTGATAGATCGGTAGGTTTGCAGCCGTTTCTTCACCGTAAGATTGTGGCGAATTTGGTCAATACTACCGCTGCATTGACCATCACGAAGCCGCGCCTCCGCTGCCGCGAGACCGACCATGGAAAGCGGCAGCGTGGCTTCGTGCGGAGAAAGCCCAGAAGGAAGTAAGAGGGGGACACGTTCAGCCTCAGGCACGTCGATCGGGTCAGCAGCGATCGCGAGCCGCTGCAACGCGCCCGGTGAATATTTTCGCTGCAGAAGGCGAAGCTTCTTGATCTGGCGCAATAGCCTCGTGCGACGGGTTACGAAGTCTGTTAACTCCTTCGTGGTCGGTGATTTGTTGGCCAAAAGGTCCGCAGATAGCTGGCGTCTACGGCGGGGATCAGTTACTAAGCAGCAGCAGAAAGATATAACAAGCAAACGCACTGTTGGTCCTCGATGTCCAGGCCCAGCATGAGGTACTCAGTCATTGTTTCCTCTCCAGCGTCGCATACAACTGTAGCTGCTCGCTCCCGTTCCTGCTCCTCTTGCATGAGCTCCAGCTCAATTTCTCGTAAAGTGGGGCCTAGAAAAAATTGTCCACAAGCGTCAGATTTAATCTCCCTCATGGAACCTCCGCTCACCAGATTTCGGCAGCTCGTAAGGGTTTGTGGTCGACGCCCCGCTTTCGAAATCATCTACGGCCTTCTTCCAAGTTGGGACCTCGTCCTTCTGCGCCGCGGTAAATTCGTCGAGCCCTGCAATTTGGGTGGCCAGCTCCTTCGTAGCTTTGAGGAACCGCTGGCGCAAGAGCGTGCCTGGGAATCCCTGTCAGCTGTGGCGTCGGAATTATGGAGAAGAAAAAACGTACCCATTCCAACCACTTTATTCCAGTTCCAATAGTGCCAAAAGTCATCGAGGGTGTCCTGACGCGACCCCGGCCCCATCTCCCGCGTGCTTGCACCCATTAGACCGCTGGAGGACCAAATCCTCTCAATTCCCTCCATGTCGGACTGTCCCGAGCCCGGCGTGTACAGCAACGAGAAGTTATCTTGGCACTTCTTCAGATGCCCAAGGATGTGAAGTTTCGGGACGACATATTTGACAAAATATCGCGCGAGGTGAAAACGCACGGCGGAGGGAAGCTTTTGAAGTCGATCTGTCAGGTTCTTCGACCACTGACACATGATGTCGTATGACAGCAGGAAGAAAAGGAGGGCAATGAAATGGCGGAACGCACAGGCTGCGATATAGTCCATGTTTCCGTATCTAGTTAGAAATTTTATCAGTATAAATACAGATGGCAAAAGAGGGCCCACATACTTTTCGCCGTTTTGCAAATCCCCCACGCCATTTTTCGCCACGATTTCATGGCGGCTGCACGTAACCATCCCGCAGCCAGTAGCCGCGTACCCTTGCGAGTACTTGGTGTTCGCGTGGTCGAGAGCCGCCAGGCCTGTATAAGTGCTCATCTGTGACGTCGTTAGTTTCCTCCTCAAGTCGGGCCGCAATGTCCGTACCTCTTTTTGATCTCCCAGCGTCTCTACGAACTTGGCGTACAGTGCTGATGGAACAAAATAACCCCACCCGTCTTGAATGCTCGGGTCCGCCGCCCAGCTGGACACTTTCTTTCGCTTCAAGTGGAAGCAGGCGTCGATCGCCAAGAAAAGGGCGTATAAGAACCTGCAAAAGCTCAGCGCTCAGCTTGTGAAATTATAAGACATCGTCGTACCTCTTGGCAGCCGGCACTTTATCCCAGTCGGGGGGAAGATTCACCCCAACCTTGGGACATGCGATGCACTCGACCGCGAGCTCTCCATCGCGCGTTTCCGCAGCGCATCGGTTGGGATCATTCCCTAACCCCCCGCGCTTCAGTGCGCGCAAGTTGCGCCACTCGCGTACCACGCGTAGCGCGGACTGATACCGCCGCTATTGAACTCCATCACTACATGGGCAGCCCAATATAAAGGGAGCTCACCTTGAAAGCTTGGGTCCCGGTGTTGTCGGTGATCTTGGCGAGTGCATTGAAAAAATGATATACAGTGGTTTTGCCTTGAAGGCTGATCGCGTGGAAGAATTTCAGGGTGGAGATTGTAATGGCGCTGCGTGGGTTGTCGGGCGTTGAGGGAAACCAGCCGTAAGCCAGCAGCTGCTCCCAACCAGGCTTCGTACCGCTGCGTCGACACAAGCAGAAGTCGACGGCAACATGGTGAAATCCGTTTGAAGCAATCACGAAAAACTTTTCGTGGCCTCGGCGGGCGCGAGGGCACGGCGTATTATCGGGATGTCCAAGCTGGACGCGCAGGCCAAGCTGGCGCAGCTCTCGTCGCACAAAGTGCTTGCCCTTCCATGCCTGTCAGAGAAAGAGATAGAATCAGCTGAGCACGTCGTCAAAGGAAAGGCAGCGGCGCGCACCTCAATCCGACACAACGGACGCAGCCGATGCGTCTCCACAATGCAATCTTGACAGAACATCTGCCCACCGAAGCATTCTCCACACCGGTACTCCGCCGTACCTCTGCAAACGCACGCATCCCCCTCTCCCATACGGCCATCGCGGGCGATCAAGACACGTAAGTATGCGTCCCGGTAGTTCAGGACCCAATGCCGCAGGGTGTCATCCTTAGAGTCCGATGAGAATGCTTAGCAAGAGACAGGGAAAGGAGACATACCGTAGTTGCATACCATTTGCGCTTACGCTTGCGCTTTCCCAGGGCAGGATCCTCATCGGCATCGGCGGGCAAATCCAGCCAGTCCTCTGAATTGTCCTGGTCCAAGTTAGGCAAAGGTTCACTAGTGGAGAGCGGTTCGTTTTCGAGGGGAATAAGTTCCACGTCAGCCCGTCTCCCATCAGTCGATAAGTGATGGGCCGCACGAGCACCGGAAGTCGACGCAGTTTTGAAGGACGTTCCATGCCCAAAATGGTCCAGAGAAAATACATTCTTGCTGCGTTTCCTCTTCGTATACATCCCCGTGTTGTCAGAGCTTTTTTTCATGTCGAAAGTGACGAGTGCTGAGCGCGCAACGAGCAAGCTAATGAACGAGCGACGAGTGCGACAAGTGGGTAGGCGAACGTGCCACAAGAGCGAGCGCAACTAAGGTAGGGGACATACAAACCCCGCAAACCCCACGTGATCAAGCGTGACAGCGTCCCAAAAAGGTCAATTTCCCGTGAAAAAGACCGCAAATAATGACTACTTGTCCCCGGGCTTATCGGTCCCATGAAATCATAGTAAAAGTATGTAGAAATGAGTAGATACCAAGAGATTTAGTCCAACGCGCCCCAAAAATGACTAGTTATTGATTTGGTCTGCAATCACAGCCTAAAACACGCTCTTCGACATCTGGACGCGTCGAAAGGGCGTCGGCAATGCCTTTAAAGGCCAAACATCTTCGGGATCGAGCCAAGAACTTCGTGAAGCGCGTACGAGACGTTATAGAGCACCTTTCACCACGCAAAAAACGAAGATTTGGGGATTCAAATTTAGAGAAGGAAAATGTGCGTGGTGCACGAATACCAATTTTTCGACACGTCGTTTGACTTTTTGACACAGCCAAAGGCTTCCACCTCTCCATCTGATATCTCTGTCGATGCCACGGCCCAAGATCCCATCACGGAGGATGTATTCTTGACAGATTCTTCACATGTCAGGATCTCCGTTCCCGGTCACTTTCCGTCCCCATATGGCAGCTTTTTCTATCGCAACGCGTCATCAGACGCGCCGACTGGTCCCCCGGAGCAATTCTACCACGAGTATTCATTGAATGAGCCCCGGAAACCTTCCAAATATCGCGCGACTGTCGAGGAGGTGCCCGATGAGGATGATGTCTCATTCTTGGCAGCCAAAACTACCAATCCCCTTGGCTCACTTGAATCTCTCACATCAGAACTGTCGGAACTGTCAGATACGCGTCTAAACGACGCCGCTACTTGCGCCCAGGCCGCCGCCAGTGATCCAGCAGCTCAGGACGCGTATGCGAATATTTATGACGCGTTCACGGCTCCAGGGAAGCTTCGTGAGGCACCTTCCATAGCCAGTGCCACGGAGGCTGTAAAGGATCTGATGCTGGCACTACGCGGAGACTCTCGGGGGCTTTCGGGTGGGTACAAGGATCCCAAATTTGATCCTTTTGTTCGGGTACGGCTGGAAGGCATGCGCACATTCCTCAACTTTTACACCGATACTCGTTCCAAAACATATTCCCATTGGGGTGCCTCAGCTTTACAAGCTGCCGTTTCACTTGGAAAGGGATCCCATTGCGTGCGCACGTTGTGCAAATTGGCCCGACAATACATCCATGATCGTACCCTGCTCCCAGTCAACCCATATGGAGAATGGAAGGAATCTTTACTTGCCGATGAAGGCCTGCGAACAGACATTGATCTGTATTTGCAAGAAATCGGCAACGACATCACAGCTGAAAAATTGGTTCAATATCTTGCACGCCCGGAAGTGATGGAAAAACATGGGATCACTAAATCCATCACTGTCCGTACGGCACGAAGATATTTGAATATGATGGGCTATCGGTACACAATGCCGCGGAAAGGCCAGTACAGCGATGGTCATGAACGGCCTGACATCACGGATTACAGGGACAAGGTCAGGCATCTTGTACTGATTTTTCGGTCAAACAAAATGCTTACATGTAAATCAAGGTTTATATCCCAGCAATCAGAAAACTCCTGGCTCGCGCACAGCAGTACACCAGAAACAGTGAACCGGAAATTGGCCCACTGCGCGGTAAACGGGTCATCATTTGGTACCATGATGAGTGCGTCTTCTACGCCCATGACCGAAAGCGGAAGAATTGGTACAAAATGGGTACCTCCAAATTGCACCAAAAGGGCGACGGTCACTCCCTTATGGTTTCCGACTTTGTCTCTGTCGACTTTGGATGGTCTCCGACCTCTCTCGATGGCACAAGGACTGCGCGCCGTTTTCTGAAACCCGGCAAGGGTCGCGAGGGCTATCTTACATGCGATGATGTTGTGCAGCAAGCTTCGGATTTTATGGATATCCTCGACGAGGTTTATCCAGAATTTGAGCACCATCTCGTATACGACAATGCTACCACTCATCGCAAACGCCCCGATGGCTCTCTGTCTGCACGCGCGATGCCGAAAGGCCCATCGAAATCACAGGAAACCAATTTCGGAGTTATGGTTAATGATCGCGACGCCGTTAGCAGTAAACCCATTTATACTGCAGACAGCAAACTCAAGAAAATCAAAATCCCCATGACTGGCGCCGAATTCAATGGACAGCCACAGCCACTGTACTTCCCAGAGAAGCACGAGATGGAGGGCCGTTTCAAGGGTATGGCCATTATCCTTCAAGAGCGCGGTCTTGTTGCAGAGTCTAAAAAGAGAGCTGAATGCCCCAGCTTCAAATGTGCACCTCCAGCAATTGACTGTTGCTGCCGTCGGGTTTTGTTCAACCAGCCCGACTTTGTTGCTGTTGAATCCTGTCTTGAAACAGCTTGCCGCGCGCGGGGTTACTCGGTCCTGTTTTTGCCAAAATTCCATTGCGAGCTCAATTTTATTGAGCAGTGCTGGGGTTATGCTAAACGGGTCTACCGGTTCTTCCCGGAATCATCGCGTGAAGAAGACTTGGAATGCAATGTTCGCGAGGCTTTGGCCGCTGTTCCGTTGAACATGATGAGGCGGTAAGCCATCATCATGATCGATGTCATTCCCCTGCTGAATTTTTAATTTCTTATAGGTTTGGTAACCGCTCTGCCAAGTTTGCTGATGCCTATGCCAAAGGTCTCAACGGTAGGCAGGCAGCCTGGGCAGCATGCAAGTACCGCGGTCATCGCGTCATTCCCGAGTCCATTCTTGAAGAACTTGAGGCAGCTGGTATTGATTGAACTCTGTTTTATTTCTAATGTTCTATAGTCCTAGCTTCATTCTAATTCTGCTCATAGAGTCCATATTTTGTAGCCATAGTACCTCTGTACATCTTCTTGCACCTTTGTACCTAAATGTATTTCTTGAAAGTGTTTTGCCCTACCAACCAAACTTGCAACGACATCTCCTCAATCACCACTGCCTAAAAAATTAAGCCCATCCAATACAATATTATTTATATGGATAAGAACAATTTCATGGAAGGGATTTATTCAATTCTCAGTGGTTGGTATTCACAACGCAATTTTCGTGGAGATGTCCGGATTTGGACGAGAATGGCACATCAAAGTCACGGCACGTGGGGTTTGCGGGGTTTGTATGTCCCCTACCTTAGCAGTTAGGCGAACGAGCTGTTAGGCGAACGAGCTGTTAGGCGAACGAGCTGTTAGGCGAACGAGCTGTTAGGCGAACGAGCTGTTAGGCGAACGAGCTGCAAGAGCCACGACGAGAAAGCTGGAGGCGAGACTGATTGTACACGTGGCCTCGATGTACTTATGATCTACTACATATTCTTGGACGAAATCACGACGAACAGAATCAAATTCATTTCATTCCTCAATAACAGTTTGCAAAAAAAAATGTACGACACAAGATTGGCAACACTACCCGTAGAGTCACTCCGAATCGGAAAAATCAGAAATATTGTAAACTTCGAGTGCTGATTCTGTCGCGTGGTCGAACGCATCACGGACGGACGAAGTGACCTCGAGCTTGCGGAAAGAGGCGTCCGAAAGGCCATGGCGCACCGCGGAAGACGCCTGAGATCTAGAGGGAGGTTAGGCTGCCGCACCAAAAAAAGACAAAAAAAAATAATGCACTCATTGGCATAAATCGTAGTGTCGACCCCGCGAGAGCAGACATACAGTAATTGCGTTCTCGAACCAGTCGGGGTAGATGGCGCCGACACCGGCGCGACAGAGCGCTGAGCGCGTTTCCTCTTCGGCGCAGGGGTATAGGTCTTCATGGGTGTAACACGGCGGCGACTCGAGGGAGGCGGCGTCACAGGATCCGAGACGGTAGCAGTGACCAGGGGTGTGCTGGGACGAAGGGGTGTGCTGGGACGACGCGCAGCATCCCACGCGTTGGTAGCTGTGATCCAGCCCCAATGCTTCTTGTGGGCGGAGTTCTTGAAGCCGCTGACTTGGGGGGCAGCATCCTCCCTAAATGTGAGATGATCGTCAGCATTCTGAGTGTGCCACAAAATATACTACGCACCAGTGAGTGTAAATGCCAGGGACACGGCCCATCATTACCACGTAGAACGAGTGGGCCTCGGAACCACGTCTACTTTCATACCCTTTCCTGGGGTGGAAAAATGACTCTTGAGCAATATTGAGGCCCTCGAAGGCAGTCTCGAGGGCGGTTTGGACCATTTCACACGTCGCCGTGAGCAGAAGAGCCGCGTTAGTAGTCGCTGGGAGTAAGAGCACGTTGTAGTAAAGAGAAAGGTGGAGGTGAGAAGCAAGAGAGATTCAGATCGATTGATCCCAAGTAATCTGATCGTGAACTCGCTTTCCGACTCCAATTCACCTACTTCCACTCATGCGTTTGGTCTCAAATTTTGGGAGGTACGATTAAATCTCATTCACAGCACTTTTTGTTTTTTTTTTCCTTTCAATTTTTTTGAGGCATGAAATATTTAGAAAAAAATCGTAGTTTTTTTGGAGGGATAGCTGAGAGCGCGGTTCATCTGCCCTCGATTTATTATAGCCATCGATTGAGGAGTGAATGAGCAGAATTTAAAACCGTCGGGAAACCTGATCGCGAACTGGATTGAGACCGTCCCAAATCTATCAAGAACGAAATCCACTCTTGATCTCCACTGACATTTCGACCGCCTTACGCAGTTTTCTTTGGCCTCTCTCTTTTTATGACACGGGGGCCCAAACCTTTGGATCCGAAGGTTAAGCAGGAACGCCAACGGGTTGCTCGTCGTGAATATGAGGAGCGAAACAAAGGGGAACGCCGCGAGAAAGCTCGTCTTCGCATGCAAGTGTAAGATTTATTCTATGGTATTTTCTTGACTCTCATTTTGCTCTTATCAATTCAGACGTCGCGCAGCTATGGCCTCTGCGGATATCATAACCGAAATGAAGCAAAAAGTACACAATGGTGCGCGCTATCGCAACCAAAAACTTAGCAAGAGTGTCAAACCTCAGCCTTCAAAACTAACTAGGTGTGTTGGTTCGTCTGTTTTCCAGCCTTACCCTCTGACTTGCTTCCAGACCTAAAGACTGCGCTTCCCCATCTGCCTTGAAGCCGTCCGCGACTGCACTCTCCACCGCGCCCGCCACGCCAAAGCCCAAATCATGGTGCTACAAATGCAGCGATGGCTGCCCCGGGTGCGCCTGTATGTGCCCTTTCTCTGCGGAGTGGTTTGAGCACGAAGGAGGTCACTTCTTTGTAACCTGCACGGCACGCGGAGGGAAGGAATGCCCGGGTTGCGCGTGCACTTGCCCCAAGAGTAAGGAATGGAAAGAGCACGGTGGCCACTTGTGCGCAAAAAAGCGCGTTAAAAAAAATCCCATTGTTTAGCTCTCCTTAGCTACACCCATGTACGCCGTATGTCGAAATGCACTAGGCTTCACATCACACCGAAGGAGTTTGGAAGAAAATTAATAGCGTAGGTAGGTACAAAGCGGATTGGTAGCAGAGGCAGCGCGTACGTTAGGGAAGTCAGATGCGCCGTTTCTTGAGGGGCAGGTGCTCAGCCTCCCTCTCATCCTCCGTCAAGTCGCTAAAATCAGCAATGTCCCCCTCATCCCAGACCTCTACCCTCGACCTCCCAGTGAAGTTCTTGACCTTGGCGTCCTTCCAGCGTGTAAATTTCTTCAGCGCGCCCGCCCAACGTCCCTGTCGGTCCTCTTCGCAGCGTGTGACGTCCTCGGGGGTGGCAGTGGTGAACCAGCTCACGTCGGACTTGAAGCCGTTCGCAACCCAGCGGAAGAGGCCACCTGCACTGTATTGGAGGAGGGAGAACCTCTCCTCATGCGGCTGGATTGGCGTGTTGGAGTGGGTCACGACAGCGGAGGGAATAAAACTACTACAGCCAGGGGGAAAGCGAATGATGAGATCCAAATCCCATAGAACGATGTGCCCGCCGAGGTCGGGGTCGAAGTTGCCAAGGGCGCTGATGAGGCACATCCCGTCGGCCTTGTTGGCGCCATCGAGATGGGGGGGAGAGACGGAGATTGGACCGAGGTTGGCAGTGACGGCGGCGAAAGGACTTCGCGGAAAAATCTTGTGGAGGAACGGGTGTTTCTCGAGGAGCGCCTTCTTGTTCTTCCAGTAATCAGCAAAGATGTGATAAAAGAGTGCTTGAAAAGCAGCTAGAGAAGGAGATAGAAATAAGAGGGGTGCACTGGAGCTGCAACGACAGCTCACGGATGGGGTAGGTAGCCATGCGCCCGACGTTCTTGTCCGCCAAGAGCTGGTCCATCGCCGCCCGATTGCGGGCGGAGCGTGCCTTGAGGTTACCGACAAATTGCCTGCCGCCGCCGAAAGAGTAGCCATCGGTTTCTGTAGGAAACCCACCGCCGGCGCTGGTGGCTCGGCGATGAATAAATGCGCTGGGGGGAAACGTCATCGCGTCGCGCGCAGTGCGCATAGCAGCGGCGGCTGCATCGGCCACCGGGCCCCAATCGCACGGAGGGCTGATCATGGCGCCGACGATATACTCCTTGCGGTCTAGAATGACGAGAGGTTTGCTGATAGAGCGATGAGTGTGAGGAATAGGCGGGGAAAAATGCCACTCACTCGCCCTGCCAGTCGACATACTGGAGGTGTTTCTTGAGGAACTCCGCGTCGTGAGCATGTGCAAGCAAGGGGTGAGCGAGAGGCTTAGCCGGGCCTGTCCAGCGCTGCTTCGTGGCGCAAAGGTCTTCTGCGCTGAAATTTGTTTGTACTGGGCTGCAACGAGCCGCCTTCGCGAGGACGTGAGGTGTAGGGAGGGGCGGCGTCGGGCTCGTGAGAGGGGCTGACTTGCGTAGGGCGCGCTCTCGAGTTCTTTTGAGAAATTTCTTCTTGGCGGTACCGGTGAGACCCGGTGGAACAACGGGAGAGAGGGTGGGCGCAACGAGATCGAGAGGCACGGTGTCGCGTGGGCACTCCTCGAGCTCAGGGTCATCGTCGTCGTCGGGAAGGCCACAGTCTTCACGGGCGAGGCGGGCTTGATTTTCGCGCCAAAGCGCCTCTTCGAGATTGAATTTCCTGCAGATAACATGGCTAAAGTCATCGGGGCGCGCGCCTAAGGGTGGCAGGTGAGTCCAGTGGGGCTGGGGCAGAGACGTGGAGAAAGGCTCTCGCCTCCGATTGCCACCCTGCTCCTGTGGGACTGGGGTGGCAACCGAAGATTGAGAACGTTCTTGCGATTGCCGCCCTGCTCCGGTGGGACTGGGGTGGCAATCGAGAAGAAAAAGAAAGAAGAAAGGAGCTAAAGACGTGAAGGTAGACTGCTCACCTTGCGTTTTGTGCTTCATCGAGACGCAAGGTGGAGGTGGCTTTGTGGTAGCGCGTGAGTTCTTTGTGAGTTAACGCTGGCACGTGTATTGTCACTTGCTGTGACAATACGCGTTAGGCTTTGACTTCTTCTGCTTCGACTTCTTTCACTCGCCCACTCGCTCTCGTGCTCGGTCTTGCACTCGCTCATAGCTCCTGGGAATAAACGTGGGAACAAAGGCCATTTCCACGGCCCCTCTCTCGCCCTGCTCCTCCAGCATTTACCTGCGTATCTGGCTAAGCCCCAACACCAAAAGGGCGAGTTCTGGTCGGCCTTCATGCCTGTCTGGGACGAGGCTTACCCAGCTCTGGATGACGACAAAAAAGAAGAGCTCGGCGACGAAGAAGAAAGCTATAAAGCCGAGCTTGACGACATCAAGGCACGCAACGAGCAGGAGGTGAAGTCCAACGGGCGTCGCAATGCCGTCCTGACACCCGTCCCTCTCCCTGGCCCGCGCCTACAAGAACTCCGCGCTCGTGGTGCAGGTCAAAAGGTGCGTGTTTCTCTGTTTTTTTTTTGGCATCCAATTCACAAGTGTGCGCAGAAATTAAAAGGCTGGTTCTCCAATGCTAAAACCAAGGACAACACATGCAAATTGGAACCATTTCGTGCCTGGCTCTGCAGCCTTGCTAGTCTCCATGGCGCGCCTCGATGTATCAAGTTGGCGTGGATCCTTTGGCGCCACGAGAAGCACGGCGATGCCTTACGCCTTCTCTACCGCCAAAGATACCAGAAAGATGCCGACTCCGACGAACATACTGAGGGGGCGGACGGATTCGAGGACGAGAACGAGAAGGTTGACGAGGGTGGTGATTTGGGTAGCGAGGAGGAAGACGAGGGCGCAGCGACACGGACGAAGCTGATGTCTGTGAAGTACAAGCTCGCGCTGTCGTACTTCAAAGATCTCACCGAGGAGGAGCAAAAGAGGTGGAAGAACAAAGGGAGGCGGATTATTTGCGACGGCGGGCAGCGCACGAGCGGACGCTGAAGGGGGAGGTCGCGTGCGACGCGGAAGAATTGGCGGAGTACGTTTCTTTCTGTGCGTGTTTGGCCCTGCCGCTGAGCCCACTTTTCCAGCCGTCGCACCCACGTGGAGTCGATTTCTCAGCGCGCCCTCGAAACCCTTTGCGCCCAGCTGCAATGCAAAGGGGTCCTCATCTTAGGAGAGATCGTCGACGGCGATGAAGAAGAGATTTTTCTGTCCGTGTAAGTCCGCCTTTCCCCTGCCCGCCGCCATGCAAATCTCTTACGACGACTTAGCGTACAGCACGGCAGCCTCGCAAAGCACCCCGACGTCGACTTCAGCACGTGGGCGCCCGCACGAGCCAAGGCCACTGTACAAACCTTTGCCGATTTCTTGGTTGCGTGTAAAAAGGACGAGAAAGGTGCGAGGTCTTGTTTCATAACATTCAACACGTATTCAATACTCCCAAAAGGCATCCTCACTAGCCTAACGGACCCCGGCCCTCCGAAAACGAGTGCGCCAGCGCTCTGCACTCAGTGCATGAGCTCACTCATCCGCCTCCCACGCAACACCTCTCCTGCTGCCTCTGCTGCGCCGCGTGATACGGAGAGCCACACGGCCTCAGAGGAGACCGTAAAGAAGAAGACGGTGCGAAAGGGGAAGGGAAAGCGGAAGTGCAAGGGAGGCAGTGCAGAGGAAGAGGAAGAGGAGGCGGTTGACTCAGGTGCCGATGAGGAAGATGGAGACACATGGCAGGGCCAGAGTTCTGGCGAGGAGGAAGACGAAGACAAGGTGGAGGGCCCGCCGGCGCCCATCACGCCTACTACACCCAGCCGCTCGCCGGCGGTCGAGCTTCGCCGCACGCCGAACGCCGCCCTGCACAACAAGCTCGCCGAGATGCCCACCCCACGTCGCCAGCGCATCATCTGGGAGTTCAATACTCTTTCCGACTCTGAATTCCAACGCGAGAATCAGATAGCCGAAAACGAAGCCGCACTCCGCCTGCTCATGCCGAAGAGCCTTTCCCAGGAGCTCGGTTTGCGCAAGAAAGCAGACGGCGAGCCCGTGCAGAAACAGTGCAACGAGCCCCAGTCCCGCTCCCGATCCCCCTGCCACTCTTTACCGACACGGTCCTCGAAGCGCTTGGCCGCCCAAGGCGGTGCTGGCCAAGATCTCCGCGACAAAGCGGATTCCCCCCCTCCCGTTGCTCACGCCCAAGGTGCTGAATCTCTGACCACCCCTACTGCTCATGCCGATGGCGCCCAAGGCGCCGAAGCTCTGACCACCTCTGCTGCTCATGTCGATGGCCCCAATCCCCCCATTAACGACGAGCCCGCGATGGAGGATGTGCACACGACGAGTGCCGTCGTCACGACCGTTCCGAACTCCTTCCTGAAGCACCAGCTCGTTCTCCAGACTTTCCGCACGGCCGTCAAACACCCGGGATGGACGGCAGTAGTAGAGGCATGGCGTACGCTGGAGCAGGCGACTGGCTTTGGGACGGGCAAGGCGCTGCCTGCTACGAACCGGCCTGAGGCGGTGAAGTGGTGGGTTAGCCGAGGGCGGAAGGATATTCGAATACCATGCAACCTCGGTGACGCGGACAAGGAGGATGAGCGGGAGGGCTTCTATGAAGGGGTGGTGAAGTGGTGGGTGGAGATAAACCCAGCGTGGAGGAAAGCGGGTCTCGTCACGACGTCCAGCTTTGAGGAGGAGGGGCTCAAGCAAGAGAGCCAGGGCGATCTTGAAAGCCTCTTCTCCGGGCTAAATGGCTTGACTAGCGTGCTTGCATGCCTCTGGTGGTGGCATCAGCTGGCCGGTATTGCAGAGGGTACACCAGCGTGGAGGAAGTTGCTGGAGGACGTCCACTGGGTGCTGGAAGAAAAGCACAGATCTCTTACGGGCAAACGAGCTGCTTCCCCATCTTCGGAGGAGCCACCAGCAAAGCGCACCCGTATGGCGTAGCCTCTATATCTCATCATATTCAAATATTTCTATGTTTTTCTGAATATCGAAGCGATTTTTTGATGGCATCCCAATAAGGAAGCAGTGTAATATAGATTACAAGCATATTTTTGGGACAAAATCACTGATTAAGAGCGACCGGTCAACAATAAGGCATTATTTCCCCTTTTGGGTAGCCACAGTAGGAAAATATGCGGGAAAACCGCTATCTTGGCTATAAGGGACCTCCCCGAAGGGTATACAGCGTTATCTTGGGTTTTTGCAAAAACCCGGAACTTTATATATCTTGGGGTTTTGCAAAACAGCTACTGTATCGGCTGGGCATTTGAAGTGGAGTTCAATCCGGAACGTATCGAGAAGGAAGCTGCAAGGACCGTGACGATGTTGGAACAGGTGGCGATGGACGCGTTGCAGGAAATAGCGAGGGGTCGCAGCAGCGACGAAGAAAGCAGTGGCGATCAAAATCTCACTGCCACCTGTCAGGAAGGCCGCACCGATTCTCCGTACCCACAGTCAGGACGGAACCACTGGCCTACCAACCCGCGTCTCACACTCAACCCGAATAGCAGCATCATCGTCACTCACGACGCCTGGTCCAGCTCAACATCGCCTCACAGCAGCTCCGATTTGGACTCGGAGCACCACTACGACAACAGCGGCCGCCTTCGTCCTATTTCAGAAGTTGGGCCACTCATGCCTGGGAACTGGAGCCCACCTGCCAGCTGGGTTGTCCACACAAGCTCTCCCGCTGACCTCTCTTTGGATAGCGACTCAGACGAAGATTCAGAAGAAGAAGAGATTTTCCCCAACACCCCGGACTTGGACGGAACTGATTCGGCTCCTCGTTACAAGTTTCATGATCAGCAAACAGCCCAGTTACACAGTGAGCAGCACTGGGTACACGCTGGGGTCGCGCAGCAGGAAACTCAGTACCAGTGGGAGGAGGATCTGGCAGCGAAACCCAGCAACTTGGCCTTGCAAGCACTCCATGGATGCCTCCGCAGGTTCCTGGACTATACTGCCATGGTGGAAGGGGTGTCGCGCTTGCAGCCATCGCCCCCTCCTTATCCCTCTGTGGTCAGCTTCCAGGTGACCCTCAATGACGAATCAGCCTCTGACACAACCTCAGCCTCCCTTGACCACAGCTTGCCCGCAGCTGCAGACTCTACGATACCTACGGAACGACTCATGCGTGAAAACTCCATGCCAACAGACGGGAAGGAGCAGGCATCAACAGCAGGACAGTCGGCCAGCACCATCAACGTCGCAAAGAGCGAAGGTACGTTCCCGTTATGTCAGAATAGAGGTCGGGAGTTATCAAAATTTGCAGTCGATGACCACCCCAAGCTGGGAATCAAGTGCAAGCACCCTGAGGGGGAACAGGAGGGGTTGAATCAGCATGGTGCGCACAAGAAAACTAGCAGGTTCTGTGGGGATTCAATGCGCCAGGGCATAGTGACACGCGAGGCGCTCCAGGCGTCAGGGCTCACCGAGACCGCTGCGATCCACTTGTTTGCAGGCATATGCCACGCCATCCTAGAAATGGGAATACTCACAGAAGAGATGGTATGGCCCCGCTTTGGCATTGCCAAGGTAGACATGTACAACAACTATGACTTTTGGGCCGGTGCTAATTTTCGTGACCATGCCCACGTACAGGAATCGCTTCCGGTGTATTTTCAGCACCACCTGCTCCTCTTTGATCTCGAGACTGCTAAGCTGCAGACTATGTGGCGCGTTCTGCAGCGCAACGGACGAGAAGAACTGGCGCATATTCTGCAAGAACTACTCTCTATCCGTCTGCGCAATGACTACATCGTATCCCGAATGCTCAGCGCAGGCTTCCTGGACTACAACTACCCCGAAGATGTCTCCAATTACCACGAGTTGCTTCGGAACCCCGACACGTTTGAGACCCATCACCGCAACTACTCCACCGCGGCAGTCTACAATTACAATTCTGACTCTGATTCTGACCTGGAGCTCTTGTACCCCCCCAGCGACAACGAAGGTGACCAGCTGGCTTCTCTGCACGTGGATGCTGGCATCCGCGGTGCCGGCATCAGCCTCATCGCAAATAAAGAATAGGCCGGATCACTCACTAAATCTACAATGGAGTATGTTGACATTTATTCTGTTCACTGCGATAGGGCTAATGTTGGGAGGAGTTCAGTTGTCAAGATGGAGAAAGTCGAGAATTGTTCGTTTGATTCCGAAACTGCAGCACCGCCCCGCCCTCTCGAACACGCAGGTGGGTGTACTACCACCAGACCCCGAAACGACAAAGGAACGATTCTCTAACGGGGATCGCGCGCCGTGGGGTATTTACGAACCTTACGATAGTCTACTTAGCTATGTGTGGGGCTTAACCTGTAACAGTATCTTGTATGGCCAGCATCTTCTTACCAGAAATAACAAGAAGAAACTTCTGCCCTCACCTGCGTGTAGTTGTGAATGTGAAATCCTGACACTTGTAAATTATGCATTCCTTAGAGAAGATGAAGACAAGCTTGAGCAGACCATGGATTTTTCGGCGGACCTAGATAAGCGACGACGGGATTGGGAGGACTTGAAGGAGGACGACGACTGCGTCTTTTATCCTGTGGCCTTGTTTGATCAAAAGGGGCGAGAATATCAATCATTCACAATGTTCCAACAAGTGGACTCGGACTCGGAGATTAATGCAAGAAGCATTGAATTTGAGACCGAACCAATGTTTTGGCCGGCGGAAGTTGGACACGGAATGGACACAGATGGGAACGTATTCACCGTGTATAAACGGGTTGACAAGAAAATCCGACCGGTATCAACTACTTTCTCTCCGGAATATCAAGTACGAAGGAGCATTCCAGTAGATCCGCTCCTCAGTCTACCCGAATTGACAGCACAACCACCTCCTTTCCAGTCTACCGTGAGACTCAATCAGAAACGTCTGAAAATAGTAGATATTAATCAGTTGGGGTTCTTGAGCAAGGAAGAAGAGAGGCTGTTTGTAAGGGTTATGGAGTTGAACCAGGAAGCCTTGGCCTTTGAAGACATTGAAAGAGCGACTTTCAAAGACAAGTATTCCTCCCTGTACAAGATTGCAACAGTGCTGCATGTTCCATGGGAATACAAGAACATCCCAATTCCGCCCGGAATTCTTCAGAAAGTCATTGATGTCCTGAAACTAAAGATGGAGGCAGGGGTGTATGATATGTGGCAGTCCTCCTACTGCTCACGCTGGTTTTGTGTGCTGAAGAAGAATGGCAAGCTGTGCATTGTGCAGGACTTGCAGCCCCTGAATAAAGTATCTGTCCACGACGCCGGTATGTTGCCCATTGTAGATGACTTTGTTGAGGGTTTTGCAGGACGTCAGTGCTATACAGTGTTCGATTTATATTGGGGATTTGATGCACAAAGAATGGAACTTGAAAGCCAAGATATGACAGCCTTCGTGATGCCGTTGGGGTTACTACGAATTACATCCATGCCAACAGGATATACTAACTCACCCGCAGAATTTCAGAAGTGCATGGTGTTCATTCTCCGAGACGAAATTCTGCACGTTGCCAACATCTTCATTGACGATTTACCTATCAAAGGACCCGCGTCTGCATACCTGGACTCGAAAGTTCAGCCAGAAGTCTTAGCTGAGAATGCAGGGATTTGGCGTTTTATTTGGGAACATGCACAAGACATGCACCAAATAATGCACAAAGTCAAGAGCGCGGGAGCCACCTTTTCGGCCACGAAGGTTCAGTGTTGTCAGCAAAGCGCGTTAATAGTGGGTCAGGTATGCTCACCCGAGGGACGCACCCCAGACACAAAGAAGGTGTCCGCAATCCTGAATTGGCCAGTGCTGAAGAACCTGCAAGAAGTGTGCCGATTCCTAGGACTGTGTGGGACAGTCAGGATTTGGATCCTAAGCTATTCAGATCTCATTCGGCCACTCACTGAACTGTACCAACAAAATTTCGACTTCATATGGGATGAGCGAAGAGAACACGCCTTTGCCCGAATCAAGCGATTGATAGGGAGCGCCCCAGTTCTGCGACCAATTGATTACGCTAGTGATGAGGCGGTCATTTTGTCTGTGGATTCGAGTCGAGCTGCGGCGGGAATGATTCTGGCCCAGAATGACAGCCAAGGGAGGAGGAGGCCTGCCCGATACGGCTCGGTGCCAATGAGCGAGTGGGAGTCCTGGTATTCCCAGCCAAAGCTTGAATTGTTCAGGTTGTATCGGGCATTACACCACTGGCGCCTGTATATAATCGGGGTCAAGGCCTTGATTGTGGAGGTTGATGCAAAATACATCCAAGGACTGTTGAATAATCCTGACCTCCAACCCGACGCTGCCGTAAACCAATGGATTCAAGGAATTTTGATGTTCCATTTTGCTCTGATCCATGTGCCAGCTACTAAGTTTCAGGGGCCCGATGCCTTGTCCCGGCGAGAATGTGCAGATGGAGAAGAAGCAGAAAGTGACGATGATTCCTGGTTGGACGATATTGCCTTGTACATAGGTGGGACATATCTCTCCCACCAAGCTAGTGAACTCCCTTCCTGCTTTCTGACTAGAGCTGGTCAGGAGCAATTCTTGAGGAAGGTTCTGCGATTTTTGACTACGCTCGAAGCACCGATATTCAACACCCCTCAGAAGCATGCTCGTTTTATTCAGCAAGCCACACAATTCATGATCCATGAAGGCAAGTTCATGCGACGAAACAAGAAAGGCCCACCTTTGAATGTGATTCTTGATGCAGAAAAGAGGTTGAGTATTCTAAACCAGGCGCATGATGACCTGGGGCATCGCGGAGTCCAGCCGGCTTGGGATGTATTGAAGATCAGGTTCTATTGGCCTAAGATGTATAACGATATCCAACACCATGTTGCATCTTGCCATAAATGCCAGGTACACAGTACAAAGAAACTTGAAATTCCCGTAAACGTCACGACTCCAGTTGCTCTGTTTCAAACCGTTTATATAGACATTATGATGATGCCCGAAACGAAGTCCAGCTTCAAAATGATCGTGGCCGCCCGAGACAATTTGTCAGGCACTTGCAAGGCACAGGCCTTGAAGACCAAGAAGGCCGAGGATTTGGCTGACTTTTTCTGGACCTACATATATTGCCACTACGGTTGCCCGAATAAAGTAGTCATGGACAATGGATCAGAAGTGAAGGCAGGTTTCAAGGTATTAATGGGACAATTGAACATTCCGCACATCAAAATTTCGCCATACAACAAACATGCCAATGGAGTGGTGGAACAAGGACACTTTACCTTGCGAGAAGCTATTGTTAATGTCATGAATCACCCTGACTCAGCATCACCCATATCCTTTTTCGGATTCTACTACATTCCTTTTCGGGAATAACCCATCTCCGACCGGGTTATTCCCCAGTGCATAACACTCCTTCGACTCTCATGGAGAACCCGAGAGGGCTATACGACCTTACGGATGGATGGCAGGCATTACTCGGACCTTTATTCGGAATCCATCCGGACATGGATTCCTCACCACCTTACCACAACAACCATCCTCGGGTTCCTCCTGAGCTAGGAACCCGATCAATCCCATCAAACCGCCATCAACCCGATCAGATCCTCCTACGGAACATTAGGAGTTCAGGAGGATAACACAGGAGACCTTAGGAGTTGACTCCTAAGGGGTTTATGCAGGGCAATGTCACTCCTCTCTGCCAGGAACCAGGGCCAGGGGCCGACACATAGGGTGGGCACATAGGGTGGACACATAGGGTTGATAGAGGGGTACAGACTCCTAATAGCAGTATATAAACTCGGTAGAATCTCCCCTGTACAGTAGATTCTACCTCGTCTATTCTCAGGCCTTACTTTGGCTGGATTGCTTGGTTCTTGGACTTGAGCCTGGAGTGCTCTTGTCATCATCTCGTTGTTCTGGTCTTGCCTTCGCTCCCCTTTCACTCGACAACACCAGAACTCCTATTCTCTGTCCCTTGCCTTGAGATCTTGACCTAGCAGTGTTGGATCTGACCCGTCAGATAGTGGCAAGGAGAGACACTTACCTGCCGGGGGGAAGAGATCGCCACACTAGTTCCCTGGCAGGGTTGCACAGAGACTTTGTCTGAGTTCCCCTCAGACACCCCTGTCTTGGATCCAGTCGAGACCCCTGTTCGGAGTACCCCTGAGTCGGGTTCCTTCTCTCGGGTTCTCGAGATGCAACCCCAACCCCTATCCTGTAACCCGAAGCCCTTATTCGAGTAACCCAGAGTGGGTTCCTCTCACTAGGGTCTGGCACATAGTTGCATCACTCCTCACAACATCTTCGAGTTCCTCTGCATGGGTTGCTCATGTTCTATGGATGCTGGCTCGGTTGGCCACATCCTCATCCTCGGATCCTCGACACCAGGCCACCTGCTATCCGAGAGGTGGCAGATTCTCTCTCAACACCCCGGGACAGCTGCTGTTGTGTTATGCTCGGACATAGTCCAGCTGACCTAAGGGCCGTTGCTGACAGTTAAGTCATGTGGGGGAAAAATAGATACCTGGCCGGAGAAGCTTGATGCAGCCTTATTTGCGCATCGCGTGACCGTGAGTCGTGTCACGGGTTTTTCACCATATCAACTGCTCCACGGAACTGATCCCATCCTACCCTTTGATCTGGCAGAAGCCACTTTTATGGTGAACGGTTTCCGCGTAGGCATGAGCACAACTGAATTGTTGACTCTCCGTAATCGCCAACTATCAAAGCATCCTCGGGACATTGAACGCGCTAGCCAGACCCTGTGAAAAGCACGATTCCGGTCGAAGCAGCAGTTTGAGCGGAGGTTCTTGAAGAAACTATGGAGAGAGGTATATAAAGAAGGAGAGCTGGTTCTAGTAAGGAACGTGGGAATTGAAATGGAAGTCAGTTCAAAAAGGAAGACTGATGACCGCTATTTTGGTCCCTACAAGGTAGATCGGCGGAATCAAGGAGGAGCATATATTTTGAAGGAGCTTGACAGGTCCCGCTTTCGGCATAACCCCACTGCAGTGTCATGAATCGCCCAGGTTCCTCTTTTTCGCGTGATGCATCTGTACCGCGTACAGACGTGTCTGCATCACGGGACTCTCATGACGCGACCACAGGACCTTCTCATGGTTGAAACCCGATCATGGGTTTCAAAGGACTTGGACACGACAAGACGTTAAGGGTTAGGGAACCCACACAGTTGGTTCCCCTAACCCTCCAACGCTACATACAGGAGCCCAATCACGGGCTTCAGGGACCAAGATATTGGAAGACGTTAAGGGTTAGAAATCCTGCACTATCGGTCCTCCTAACCCTCAGACACCATGGTGATAACACACAGGAGCAAGGGGCATCACGCAGTAATGCTCCTTAATGTTGCTATACAGGAACTGATCACGATCGCATTAATTTATTCATAATGTATATAAGCACAGTGGAATCTCCTTGTACAGTAGATTCTACCTTGTCTAATCTCAGGCTTCTGCTTTGGCTTGACTTAGGGATTGTCTCCACCCTGTCCCACTTTCCCTCCATTCTATTGCGGGTTGCGTCCACACCCCGGGTATTATACCTGAGTGGATATCATACCCTGTTCGACTCGTTCCAGGTTCCACCTCGCATCCTGACCCACAATATACGGCCTTCTAACGAGGAGTCCGTTCAGTTGGTCTTGCTGCTCGGTGACTGCACCAGTTATTAGCGGCTGTCGGGTTTCTCCTGGTTGGGGTTCTCACTGGGTTGCTCGCTGTTTAGCCGAGCCAGAGGCCATTGCTGACATGCAGCTTTTCGACTATTGCCTTATATCACCTGGGCGCACTGGTTTATGCGACAACATGACAAGGAGGAGGACAATGACGAATCAGATTCAGATGAGGACGAGGATTTCCTCGAGTCTGACGAAGATTAAATGGGCAGGAAGAGTCACGAAGGGTTGTTTTTGATTTCCCAAAAACAGGAACCTCCGTGAATCCTCTTCACGGGCATTGAACGGCAGAAGAAGCAGAAAGCTTAAACTATTGCCAAACATGGGGAGGACATAAGCATATATATATGCACGGCTGCAGAAGGGCTCTGAAAATCCCTCCTCTGTTTTCTTTCCACCCCATCCATCTACCACTCAGACCGCACCCAACGCTATGCAATCATACTGCCCCAACTCAGAGATACTTCGTCGGTCTCAGATGCTCGGCTACTCCTCACTCTCGTGCAGCAGCAATGTAAGTACACTTAGGTCATTCAGAAAATCTTATTCATGAACATCATGACCTCGTACTGTTGGGCAGGATCTCTATGAAGCCACACAGAAAAATGCCTGCCAGCATATTATGAACCTTCATGCCCCCGATGATGTCAGCTTTCTTCTGCCCCCAGCAGTTTCTACCCCGAACCTGGTTACCGATCCTTCCCTCGGTAGCCTGATTACTGCACCATCCACCTTTTCCCTCAGCACGAGCGAGGCGGACGAAGTTGCCGAAGAAGCTCACCAACTCCAAGTCCACTATGTTGACCCTGCGATTCCGACTCGAGCTGAGTCGCTGCCAGCACCATTCCTTACTACCCTACATCAGCTCCAGTCCAACTATCCTTTCGAATTTCACCCAGAACCCACCGAGTTCACATACATGTTGCCACCAACGACCTTGACACTGGAGGCATTGAAGGAGCTGCGGCAGCGGGAGTTCGTGGCATGGAGAAAAATGGACGAAGACATCACTTCTTACCTGGTGTCTGTTCCGCGCCCCTTCCCCTTTCCTCCCCTGCCCTTGTTTGTGTGGGCCAACAAAACCGAGAACACTTTCGAGTTGCATGGAAAGCCGCACCACAAGCTGCAGGCAGGAGAAGAGGTGGAGTGTTTTGGAATGTGGGAAGGAAAGTGGTGGTTGACCAGCTGCGTGGAGCGGTGTCACGAGATGAAAGTGATCAGCAGGGACCCTCCAGCTGAATGGGTCTATGTGTGTGCCAGAATGAGCAGATGCATCGGGATGCTTGGCTCAAAATACCGGCCAAACATTTCTTTCCATCAACCTTGACTATACGTCTGCGGAAGTCCCTGCATGCCCTTGGGTCCCTGTTCGCTCGGGCTGCACCCACCTTTCCCCGTAAACCCCAGGGACGCCGCCAGGTAATGCGACCACTGCCCCCTCTTACACATTCTATCAAGTGCATTGTTAGCGATACTGCTCTGCCCGCCCCATACGATCTTTGAATTCAGATGACGGAGACCATGCCACTCATTACTTGTTTTTCTTTTAATTACGGTTTGATACTTACGAATATTCAGTACATCAGTAGTCTTGATAAATTTCACCAACTCTCGCGCTAAGTGGCTGGGGACAGCCAATTTATTCTGTTCGCTGCGGATGTCACACATGAAAAATGTTTATCATAAAGTGCGAGAGCTGGTAAAAATTTAACAAGCCAAGTTTTGGTAGGAAATTGCTACAAAGAATGTACGTGAGTCATTATGAGTCACGCACCCGGTTCCATCGTGACTCACATGAGAATGACTCATCCAATATGAGTCAGGGTCCCAGAGTATATAAAGGGCCAGAGATTTTCAGTAGGAAGTAGTTGACCCCCCCCCCCCCAAACCGCTGTTAGTAGGGTAGTCAAAATAAATTTCTTACACCTCTTCATTCGTGTGCTTGAACTTGTAAGCTCGTTGAGAGCTGCTTTGACCTCACATCGTACGCTGCAAGAATGTTTGCTGCAAACACTGCCGAGACCGTTGTTATTGATTGTTTGGTCCACTGACTAAGCAGTTACCAATGAACCACTCACCGCCGAATCCTTAATAAGGCAATTTGTTGGAAGAAAACCGAACACTTAGGTTTCTTTCAATTAAAGTCATATCCAAAGGATCTAAGGGAAACTTAATTTCCACTGTACACCGCGTTGGTGGCAGTTCATCCCCTTCTTCTCTCCTTCCCTCATCTGTGTTGTGGTTCTACAGCAATGTCTTGCAACCTTGCATCAACCCCACCCCTCAAGTTCATTCGCAAATATTCAAAGCTCTCTCTACATCTCTAAAGCTTGGCCCTTTGCACTTGACCCAAGTATTACTTCAAGCAACCTTCAAGTCCACCTTAAATTTGGCACAAATCAAGTTAACTGCGCACTACAAGTCCTTCAAGTGTTCTTTTGTTCCCTGTCAGTTTCTGTAACATTTTCTTAGGTGGCATAGATAGACATTTAGATGTTAGATTGTTGTATCTCGTCACTGTGCCACAATGAACAGCATTTATTTGAACAGTTCAGTTAGGAACACCATTTATTTGGATTGGAATTCAGATTTGTATTCCAATAACCCAGTAGATATATGTTTTGCTGCTCGGACTTCTGGTTCCCTTGAGGTCAAGATTTGAGTTCTCCCTTGATGTCAATTTGAAGTTGTGCATCAGAATGATGTCCAATTGATTGGCTGTTTGCTTTCTTGTTTGATGTCACAAAAACAATCAGTTGATGTCATGGATTTGGACATCAAATTTGCATCAGGACTGCCTGGTGGTGTACAGGTCTCCTTCTCAACACCAGGTTTTTCCGGAAGAAATTCTATTACGTGAAAGGATCAAAAATACCAGTATTCCATCCCCTGTGGATTTTCAATGTGAATCAAATGAGCCTATTTTGAATGGAAACAGTTGAGAATTGAGCTCAGGGCAGTTGTTCTCATGAAAACTTGCCAAAACAGAAAAAAACGGACCGCCCCTGTTGTACTGCAAAGAGCTGTAACCGATGTCGGTCCTGCATCTAATTTTGCCGTGACTGTACTTTGACAACGTTGAACTTCCAGTTGATGTCTTTCATTTCAAATGCAAACACCAGGAGACAGACCAGTTCTGTCAACTTCATTGCAATCCAGTCTGCTTCCGCAAACTTATAGATGCAGAAGGCAAATGGGTTTTCAACTCATCCGCAGCAGAACAAGCCAATGTCTGGTTTGGAAAATTCCAAAACATTGTACAAGATACGCCTGTACTCAAGTCAGTCTATTTTCTTTGCTCTTGTTTTAAATTATGAATCTCGCTCTGGATTCAATTTCTTCCTGGATGAGATGATCTCTATTCACAACGAGACGACCGTGGCAGACCTCCAGTCCTAAGGCCATTTTCGTGGCAGCTGGCTATGAAGCTTTGTCCCTGAAAGTCCAACGAGCTTCGGTAGAGTTACCCAACCATTCAGCAACTCTGGTACTAGTCATTTCCATCTCTTGTGTCGCCCATATTTGGAGTTAGTAGGTAGTATACCCATTGAGGAGTTATGCATGCCCATGGAGGTGCGTACCACTTTCATAAACTTCGACAGGATCATGGATGCCTCCGAGTGCAAAGGAAATCAAAGGAGCCTCAAGGGCTTTGGAGGAAATCACAAAGAAATTGACACACCTTGTGACAGCAACCCGGCAACCAAAGCACTTACTAAGATCCCGGTATTCATGTAGTGTTGTGCCGGGTCGGGCCTCAAGCCCGAGCCCGACCTCCGACCCGGGCTTTGAAGCCCGACCCGAGCCCGACCCTCCCTCGGGCCTGGCTAGGGCTTGGGTCGGGCTCAGATTTTTTGCAGGCCTGCGACCCGGCCTTGAGCCCGGGCTTGCAGAATTTTTTGACAGCTCGGCTTTAGTTCAACTCAACCATGACGTGATTAAATACGTGACTTCGGACCCGCTGCCTGCTTGTCCCGCCGCTTACCAAAAATTTTCACAGGCGCATCCTTACCGACTCGGATCGTGCTCGACTTTGCATGCGAATGGGGGAGCATGAACCATGGAATATTATTGGAGGGAGTGGGGTCGTGACGACATGAAGTGAGGTCTTTGTCACCTATGTCTCGCACTTGCGCCAAGCCTGACACTCGAATACTATCGTCGTTGGCAGAAGTTGGGTTAAAATTTGTTGATCCTCCTGGTTAACTCTGATAACAATGAACTGCTGATTGTCTCCCGCCGTGGTCTACTGAGTATCCAACGCGTCCCCCTGTCCTCTATGGCTCGTTCTCACGTCTTGTCGCGGGGCGTTCATTCAGCCGCCGAAATTGTATTTGTCATTGACAAGTTGGAGAAAGTGTGTCCCGGCCTCCCTTGAGTCTCTGTCCTGGTGGCTACGGCCAACAATCAAATTCCGAAAACAGGTGGCCCAGGTGTACGTACTACGGGTCGACCTCTCAGTTTCTACGCCCTCTACGCCCGGTAACTTGAAAGATGACGAGGTCGAGAATGGTAGAACGTGGCCGTCAGCAGGAGAAAGGTCTGTGACTTCCTTCTTTCAATTTTATTAAAATTTTAATCTTTCTCGCAGCTTTTAAAGTTCATGGACCGAGGAACGTAATTGAAATTTGTCATGCACCACCCAAGCCCGGGCCTGAGCCCAAGCCCGACCCGACCCAGGCCCGACCCTGTTAGTCGGGTCGGGCTTGAGATTTTTTGAAGCCCTGACCCGCTCAAGCCCGACCCTGGCCCGGGCTTTGAGGCCCGACCCGACCCGCACAACACTATATTCATGCAAGCAACGACAAGCAAACGGTCAAAAGCGATCGGCGAACTCTTGGCACTTACCACCATTGCTTGACCGTAATTCATACGTTGAGGTCGCGCGACATACAACCATGGCCTCAACCAACGAGCCTCAAGTCTCCAGAGCAACCTCCGAATCAATTTCTGAGCCCAGCTCGCTTGAAAACCCGACTCGATCCGAGTCCGCTACAAAGTCCGAAAAGCAGCGCCGACAACAACGATCCTGCGACCTTTGTCGTCAACGAAAGAGTCAGTGAGGCAAACGCACACCTACACCAAGATTACTGAAGTTGGCTTGTACAGCTCGATGTGAGATAAACCTTAGATCGTGTGTACGTCAAGACCATCTATTGATCTTCATTCAGGCGATGGCTCCAACTTGCACGAGGGATCTTGTTCAAATTGTTTAGCTTTCGGGTCACCCTGCACTTATGAGCAGCCACACAAGAAGCGGGGTCCTAAATACACGAAGAATGCGTAAGCTTCTCGCAAATTTCATTTGTCTTAGCATTAATAATCCTTTTACTAAAGGACGACGGAGGACCTCAAAAGAGAAATAGCGTCCTTGAAGGCCCAACTACAATCTCTTTCAATCTCAGTCTGTTCCATCTGTGCCCGGTCCTTGCCATCGCAGCCGCAAGAAAATGAATCTTCTAGAAGTACCTCCGTAGGCGCTGGGTCCACGTCCTCTGGTCCCAAGGAGCCCCCGGACGAGCAAGAACTCACCGCTGACGAGCTTGCCACTCGTTTTAGCCAGTTTTCTTTGTCAACATTCCAAACCACCTATTTCGGCTCTGCCTCCAATTTTGCCCTTGCCAGCAACGCAAGCGTGGTGAGCACAACACCGCAATATGAAACGAGATTTGTCATCTCACACAGCATTCACAGATGAAAGAAAAGTACTTCGGACCCTCATCACTAGGAACACATTCGCGGCGCCCTTACTTTTGGCAGGTGCTGCCGGTCAGTTCTTTATGAGTAAACTCCGAGACGCTTTCTGATCGATGATTCTCCAGTGGGAAAAGGAAGTACTGTTTCAGCAACCGGTTTATATCTATCCTGCCGACGACCTGGTGGCTTCTCTTCTCGAGATCTTCTTTGCCAATGTTCATCCAACTTTTCCCTTACTGCATCGCCCTTTGTTTGAGCGGTTTGTGGCGGAAGGTTTGCACCATACGGACGTCAGGTTCGGAGGAACCTTGCTGGCTGTGCTGGCTGTTGCATCACGAGTAAGCGGATTTTGCCTCAAGTTGCGCCTTTCTATAACAGATATTCTGATTCTCCGAGTTCTCGCAAGACCCTCGCGTCTTTGTCGACCCCGGCGCACCGCTTTCCGCTGGTTGGAAATTCGCAAATCAACTATGGGGTGTGCGAAGATTCTTCGAAACGACTTTGCACGAGGTTCAGATGTATAGTGTGAGCTATGTTTGCACTCCTCGATGATTGACATCTCAATCAATTCCAGCTCCTTACGTTGTTCGTACTTGGAACGTCCATGCCGCACGCCTCCTGGTTCTACTGCGTAAGCCGGGCCTGGTTCAACTAAACCCAGGAAAAAAACCTGAAAGTTCTTGCAACACAGGGACTTGGAATTCGCTCTATTCAACAACGGGGCGAACACAGACAGAAACCTGAGGGCCACAAGTGGAGCCTTGAAGACGAACTATGGAAGCGGGCCTTCTGGTATGCCACCTTTTACGTCGGCTTCTCATTGTCCCGTATGAAATGCCTTCTGCTTAGGTTTCTAGTTACGATGGAGCGAGTTGTGTGCCTTTTTCTCGGGCGCCCAATTGGTATCCACCTTGAGGAGTACGCACGTTTTTTCCCTGATCTCTTCTTGCGGCTTTTTTATGGGGTTAACGTAGATACGACCTTGATCTTCCGCTCGCGGTCGACGATGAATATCTGAGTCAAGGGTTAATGCAACCCCCAGGAGTTCCCTCCCGGCTTTCGTATTTCGTATGCTACATCCAGCTTTGCGAGGTGACTTTGCAGCCGTCGAGAAAATTCTTTCTGAAGGCGAGACAGATATTGGGCGATGCGACGAAGCGGCTGTACGGTTCGAAAAAGGCAAAGAAAGCGATGGGATGGGATGGCCCGGAATGGGAGCAGCGCGCTGTTGCTGAGCTCGACTCAGCGATGAATCGCTTTCTAGATTCCATTCCGCCTCATCGTACGCATTCGATTTTTTGACCTATCCATCTCGAATTCCAACCTTCCCCGCGCTCACAGTTCGCTGGGATCCTGAAAATGTTTCGCACGGTCCCTTTTTCGACCAAACTGCCACACTCCACATAACCTACAACTATGTTCTGATAGCGGTCAGGACTCCATGTGTTAGCTCGTCGGACTTATTGAAGTGTTTGCTCAGATCCACCGGCGCTACATTCAAAGGGCATCCGCGGATGCTGCCCCGTCACTCTCCATCTGCGCACGCGCGGCGCGGGCCATCCTCCATACAGCGGATATTTGGCTGCGCACATTACAACGGCTACCCCTCACTACTATCTATGTTGTCACATTTCATTAAGCAATGTTTCGCTACTTACATTCTTCTCGTTGACCAGAACCCTGTTTTCGTATCTGGCGTCGTTCTCGTTCTGTATATGCTGGGCACCAAGCGCGCGGGACTTCCCATGGACAAGAACAAGGACCTCATGCGCGTTGCGACAGCGCTAGGGATTCTCAAGCTTGCTGAGTCCAGGTAAGTTTCAATGGAGCAAGTTCTCTCGCCGCCATATGACACTATAACTACAGATTCCAACCCCCGGGCCGACTGTGGGAAATCCTGCGAGAGTTATGGTCTCTCGACGGGTCTTTCCCTCTGACCGATATTGATCCATTGAGGAACGAATCTGGTTCTGTCGACGCCACTGGTGCAGCTTCTAGAAACATCCCCACAGCATCTTATTCTCCACCCAATGCGCTTGGGGAATACTACCAGCCCCTATTTGAACAGTCATTCGATTCCTGGAACACTAATATCCCCACCGGTGACGAGTCCATACATAAGGGACAGACCATCGAAGAGCTCCTTGCCTCAAATGTACCCGTTGACAGTATTCTCGACGATGAACTCATGTCGATGTGGATGGCTGCCCCTGACATGTTGTGAGCCAATTTTATTTGTCCATCTCATCTTATCCATGTTATTTACTGAGCTTGGCAGGAACGTCCAGCAATGGGACACATATATGGAAACCAGAAATGCGAATGCTGCGGACGCGACCTGGTTCCGTGGTTTTGGAGACACATATGCGTAGCGACTCCAACGTCAACGACCTTCCTGGCATTTTGGCAGACTTTCCTCCCATCGACTTGTCTGATGTGCACAAAGGAAAGATGACTGCGGGACGTCAAGAGATGTGGGATGCTGACATTTCTATGTGGAGAGTTGAATCGTGATTTGTACTACTAATTGCATCTGATTTAGATATTGCGATCCAACCACTGTAAAATTCAAGTCGGCGGTGTCCGCTTGTCGAGAGCTTTATTGGGAGGAGGTTTATTTGCGCGGTCCCAAGTCGACAACTGGTCGCCGTACAACAACATACATTACCTAGCCGACACCGTGCGTCCGTCTTGATTCCGTGGGGTTCTCCAACAAGCGACGGTTGTCTTCCGATTCCGTCTTGATTCCGGGTACCCAACAAACGATAGTTGGTCATGGTACTTTCAAGTCTTTAAAAGCTCTTGTCTACAGATGTCGTGGTCATTGATCACCATTGTTATCACGGCCGCATACATAATGTCTGGAAGTTGGCTCTTTCTCATCGAGAGAACCTAGGAGCGACCGGAGATAAGTAGCAGAAGGGATGTTTTCTGGCCTTGCTTCCCCAAACAAACTCAAGTGATCCGCATGATTGGCGCCGGCTTACGTTGAGCCTCAGTGTCCCACAAAGTGACCGCACCTGAATTACTTACAGCTAACTACAAAACTCTAGAGCGCTTTCAAAAAAAAAAGTTCACGAGCAATTTATGACGTCAATTTCCTTTTGAAGCACAGCCGGATCCGCACTGGCACGCGCCCGCAACTCGCTAAGCGTCACGCAATGTCATAGCATTTCGGAACGTGCGCCGAGTGTCAGTGAACTTGTACGCAAGTACGTGGGCATTTCGGAACCTGCGCCGAGTGTCAGTGAACTTGTATGGAAGTACGTGGGTCGAATTACACGCCACGGCCGGCTCGCGCGATGTCAACTAGTTGCCAGACGATATAAGAAGCCAATTCACACTTTCCTGCATCTATCGGAAAATGTCCGCTGGTGATTCGACAGACCTCAGCATTTTGCGAGTTTCCATAGTCGGTGCGGGAATTGCTGGGCTAACAGCGGGCTTAGCATTGAGGAGGAATGGGCACCGTGTCCAGGTACTTGTTCCCTTCACTATTTGATACAGCTCTGAATCAGTTTATTGCAGATCTTTGAAGCGTATGAAGTCAAGACCGAAATTGGCGCTGCTCTTGGTGTGCCGTTAAATGCACTGCGGGTTCTGGATCATCTTGAAATCTCAAGAGACAACTTGAAGGGCGTTCCTTTTTCGGGGGTACGATTTAATATTTGGCCTGATCCCGGTTATTCTAAGGTGAAGTAGGTTGTAAACATCGACGCTGAAAGCGGAGAAAACAAGACAACCAAGTTTCCGGCCGGGAGTATGCTCGTATGTTGTCCTTGTCGTTGAACTTTCGGCGGGCTAAATGCATATAGGGTTTATGTTGTCATCGGAGCGATCTGT
Source organism: Mycena galopus ATCC 62051 (assembly GCA_014925785.1). NCBI lineage: Eukaryota > Fungi > Basidiomycota > Agaricomycetes > Agaricales > Mycenaceae > Mycena > Mycena galopus. The sequence goes on from WIQG01000337.1 coordinate 74,320, forward strand.
ACGAGGAACTCAAGCGCCTAGCTACAGGGGACGGGGAGGGACTTCCAGTAGACCTACGCCTTGGAACCAAAGTTTTGGCGTGTGACCCAGAGAAGGGCGAAATATCCTTGGCCAACGGCGAACGTGTGCAGGCCGATCTTATCCTCGGCGCCGATGGAGTGCACGTAAGCCTCCGTGCTGTCTTCCAGGACGCATCTGACAGCAAACCTCCAGTCGGTTATTCGTACCCATATCATCGGCGAGGTTCAAAACCCATCACCTGTGGGCGTGACCTGCTTCCGCGGCGTCTTCGAATTCCATGAAAAACCTGACCTCCTATGGCTTACTGAGGAGGTCTCAGGTACGCGAACCTTTTTAGCAAAGGACGGGCCATTCCGCATGCTTCTTATGTATCCCTGCCGCAATGGCACTCTGCTCAATTTCATCGGCTTCTACGCCGACTCTCCAGATGCTGAAGGTGCGCCATTGGTCTGAGTAGTATTTCTGAATATTAACTGGGTCTGCAGGCTGGACACCGAAAGCTTCGCGTGAAGAGATAATCACCAAGTTCAAGGGCTTCCACCCCAAGTTCTTGCCCATCCTGGATCTCCCAAGTCACAGCGAGATTTTCAAATGGAAGTTGGGCGTGTTGCCCGAGCTACCTACCTGGATCCGTGGACGTGCAGCGATCCTCGGCGATGCTGCGCACGCCACACTCCCGTTTTTAGGCCAAGGTGCGGCGATGGCAATGGAGGAGGCATGTTCCATTGGGTGCCTGTTTCCCGCGGGGACGAAACCGCAGGATGTCCCGGAAAGACTGAAAGCCTACCAAGATATTCGTAAAGCCCGAGGAGAGTATGTGAGGACCAAATCGGTGGAGCAGCTCCAGAATTTGATGAACGGCGGCCCTTCTGTCAGACGTAAGTGACAGTGGGTTGAGCTTGGCCTTTGATGATCTTAATATTTTATTTGCAGATAATATCCTGTCTCCCCTGCTTCAATATGATGCGATAAAGGTCGCACGAGAATGCTACGAAGAACGCTTCAGCCGCGCGTCATAGATTAAATTGTCAGTTGGTCAGTAAACTTTCCTTTGGAAGCATTTTAGGTCGATCATATGTCTACTTTTATATTTTGAGCACGTTACACTTGCAAAGCTTGATCGTCGACGGCTCCGAAGGAACGGCCCATCTTACTACGACTTGTCAAGTGCGGGTATTGCTTTGGGTCAACACCTCGTCATGTCGTTCTCCAATATTAGGTCAATATCGGAGATAGAGGCTTAGTACCCACCGGGACGCAACAACGAAACCGTTTTTCTCGATACCATGGACGTTCCGTACACACTGGTGACTGGGGTTTTTTTCTCGCACTCATTCAGTCCCCGTCCTTTTCTCTGGTTCGACATCGACATCTCTCTTTTTAAAACCCCTCCAAACCGACTCTGCCGAGTTTAACCGAAGGAATCCCAGGGAAAAACCCGCATACTGACACCCGTAAGTCTATGTATTTTTCTGAAAAAGACAACCAAGAAGTAAACCGTGCGAAACAATGCAAATCCCATCTGATGGCAAGTTCGCGTTTTGCCAATGTTCGAATGCAAAATACCATTTTCCATATAGTTCCGTCTTGGCCAAAACATCTCATAGCCAACTTGGAATCAATGCTCTTGCCAATCCGGTCCTAATGACCAGAAAGTCTCTGGGTTCGGTTGGAATCCGCAGAGGATGGTATTTTGGCGACTTCCACTATTCGGAATTCCAAACCGAAAACGCAAGTAAATAGTTTATAACGTCAGAGGTAGCCTTCGTGCACCCGACGGGTTGTGAGACGAATATTTACTCATCTAAGATTTCATATTCTTGTCAAGTTGTAGTTCTCCTATCCTCCGACATATATGCTAGCTGCCTGACGGGCAAAAGAACCAGCATGTTCGGATATGGTTTCATTCAGAATGTAGGTGTCGGTCCAGGAGGCGTAATGATGTGAAAGGGAAGCACTTGACAAGTTGAACGCCCGTGGCTCCAGGTTTCATTGACAAATCGAATGAGGAGCATCGACAACCAGAGTGCTCGGCTCGATGCAGTGCCTGTTACTTCAGTGAAGTCCTTGAAAAATTGGCACCTTTCAACTCCTCGGAAACTTATTCGAGCCCCTTTCAATTATTGTCGGGGAATTTGGGTTGGGTCGGAATAGATTGTTGCGGAACTTTGGATGAGATCAGGTTGTGTTTGGTTTCGGAGAACAGCGCAAGGGAAACTTTGCTCTGAATCGAAGGCCGCGTGCGTTACTGATGTCGGGAATGAGGCCCAGTCAAAAGTCGGTCGGATAGATTGAAATGATTTGGGATAGAATGCCGAAAGCAGCAACCGAGTGGAATGATTTGAGATTGTTTATCGATGGTGATCAAACCATCTCGTCTTACACAAGGGGCATAACTCAATAACCTATGCCCTAATATGTAAAGGATATCCTGAAAATATTTACAATAACCTCTGCAAGTCCCGGCCTTGGATATCTTGAATACATTTGGAATATGTTGCACCTAATCAACAACAGGACATCCTGAAAGTATTTAAAATATACTTCAGGATACTTTCACGATATCCTTCAAGAGGAAGTACAAGTGTTTGACTTCAAGACATGCATAGGATATTCAAAATATTCTGTTGAATACACTGCGGCCACATATTGAAGAGTGATTCAAAATAGTTTCAAGAAATCCTTTTGAAAATCTTTCAGATGCCTTCACAATATATGGGCAAGTGATACAGTGAAGATTCAAAGAAGATATAGTCAAGGATATTTGAAATAGCTTCAGCATATTCGTCAGTCGGATATCAGAAATATATTCTAAATATTGATCAAGAACTTTTCCAATATTGTTCAAGATACTGTTCCTATATTATATTCATCTTTGGCAGCACAATATCAAATATGGATTCAAAATGAGTACACAGTATCTGTTGGGTATCCTTCAGTGTATTTTCACAGTATCCTTTCCATATTTCATACATTTCTGCAGGTATAGTATGCACAAGAAATCATGAAAGAGTTTAAAATATCTCTCGTGTATGGGGAGGTGGGTCACTGAGAAGAGACTGGGAGCTTATTCAAAATAAGATACACATATCACCATGAGATCTCTTGAGTGTTTTGAGCAAAATCAAATGATACATCAGATCAGGATAGGCGAAAGATATTGAAAAGACTTTGAATATCTTTTGCCTATCCTGGTCTGATTTATCATTTGATTTTGCTCAAAACACTCAAGAGATCTCATGGTGATATGTGCATCTTATTTTGAATAAGCTCCCAGTCTCTTCTCAGTGACCCAGCTCCCCATACACAGGAGATATTTTAAACTCTTTCATGATTTCTTATGCATACTATACCTGCAGAAATGTATGAAATATGGAAAAGATACTGTGAAAATACACTGAAGAATACCCAACAGATACTGTGTACTCATTTTGAATCCATATTTGATATTGTGCTGCCGAAGACGAATATAATATAGGAACAGTATCTTGAACAATATTGGAAAAGTTCTTGATCAATATTTAGAATATATTTCTGATATCCGACTGACGAATATGCTGAAGCTATTTCAAATATCCTTGACTATATCTTCTTTGAATCTTCACTGTATCACTTGCCCATATATTGTGAAGGCATTTGAAAGATTTTCAAAAGGATTTCTTGAAACTATTTTGAATCCCTCTTCAATATGTGGCTGCAGTGTATTCAACAGAATATTTTGAATATCCTATGCATTTCTTGCAGTCAAACACTTGTACTTCCTCTTGAAGGATATCGTGAAAGTATCCTGAAATATATTTTAAATACTTTCAGGATGTCCTGTTGTTGATTAGGTGCAACATATTCAAAATGTATTCAAGATATTCAAGGCCGGGACTTGCAGAGGTTATTGTAAATATTTTCAAGATATCCTTTGCATATTGGGGCATAGGTTATTGAGTTATGCCCCTTGTGTTATCACACTCACCATCGCTTGCCCACAGGTAGCTAATCTGCACGGTTGTCAACGTGATGTTGTCAACTTCCTCGCTTTTCTCCCACCAACATGGCGCAGGGAATGGGCCTCGGGTCCACCTCCCTCTTCCGTGACTCATTCTACGCCATCCCGCCCATCTTCTCTCTCTCACGGATCTTCTCACTCCTCTCACGGTCACCACCGCGCCCGGTCTACGGCGTCCAGTCTTTCTACCCGCACCTCAGCCAGCGACTTATCGGGGATTGGAATGCAAGATGAAGATAGCGCGAGCGGGTCGTGCGCGTCGCCCTCGAGTCCTTTTTCTGGTAACCGGAATTTTGGAAGCCCAACAACGGGAATGTCAATGGGTTGGCACACGGTGCGTGTATTGCTGGCCCCGCTCTTGTCTGCTGATTTTCATGACACTTCCGGGGCTCAGCGTCACCAGATCCCCTAGTATCGAAGGTGGAAATGTTGTCGACTGAGCTTGGGAATGTGAAGGCTTCATTAAGGTTCGTGGCCATAATTTTCCGCCAAAGCAAAAACTTGCTCATCTGTTCTAGCCCGCTCTACTCGATGCTTGACCAGCTACTGGAGCTCCTTCGTAACCCCCGCGACCCCAAACACGCCGCCTCACAGCAGGGCACGAGCAGGTACTGTAGCGCCAGAAGTCTGCTATTATTCCTACGGGTGAGTCGGTGGCCTTCATTCACTGCTTTCTCACATATTTCTTAATTTTGACAGATCCATCCTCTTCGTCCTCATCAACCCCGCCGCCGCCCAATCCAGCTCCCGCGCTGCCGCCCAATCCAGCTCTCACGCTGCCCAATCCAGCTCTCATGCCGCCCAATCCACCTCTCACGCCGCCCAATCCAGCTCCCGTGCCGCCACCCGATTCAGCTCCCGTGCTGCCACTCAATCCAGCTCCCACGCCGCCACCCATTTCAGCTCCCGCTCCCGCACCACCAGCACCACCCGCACCAGCCCCCAATCCAGCGCCCGCCCCCGGTGTGGGAGCCGCACCCGTACCCATTGTTTCGGAGGAGCCCGATCTATTGTGAGTTTTGTACTTCTTTTACGCGTGCGCTCGCTGACAAGTTGTAGTGCTGGTATCATTGTTACCCCGCCGGCTCCACCTCCCGTCACAACGGCGACACCCGGGTTTGGGTATGGTGTAAGGATAGTTACCTGCGCGTGCCAAGGATATCGTATGCAATTTATATTAAATACTGTACATTTGATTTCAATCCATTCCACATTCGCACACTTTCTCTTTACAAACCATCTCGAAGCATTCCAACATATTCTCTCGACGCCACAATACCTCACGCTATTATATGTGATAGATTGAGATGGATTATGCAAATACTCAAACTATCACAGAACAGCTCATACCATACCGCAAATTAGTGCAAATTTTCCAGATGGTTTGAGAAACGGTGAAATGGTTTGAAAATCTCACATTTCATCTCGTTTCATTCCACTCCATTCCGTGGACTTTTGACTGGGAATGAGGCTTTACTTTAATTCCATAGCACTACGTGAACCGCCAGGTTGGGGATTAAAGGCTGAGTTAATGAGGTCCAGAAACGCCGTGGCGTTCATAAATCACCCGCGCTCCACTAGGGGGCACTGAATCGCGCGGCGGATGGAAGGTGCCCACGCGTACGTTGACCTTACCTTCCATGACTCGGCGACGCAACATCTTCTGCCGCGCTGAAGATTTTTCTGGGATTGAATTCAAACTAGAGATAGCTCACTGTTTCAAAAATAGACTGTTGAGATGCTGGGGCTTCGGCGGGTGGATCTCCGGGAGGACGTGTGCCAATCACGATCAACTTTGAACGTCAAAATAACCACGCTGTTGAACGACGTCATTTCGTGTGAGTTTCACGGATGTCCTCCGTCGACATTCCCACTTTGTCTTTGCCTGGGCTGCTCGCCATGAAGGCCGAGTCTGTTCTGCCTCTTCATCGGCCGAAACAACAGCTCGCTTTCAACTCGAAAGTTGACCGGGTCCCCAGCTCCTCCCATCGCCTACCTTTGAGTGAGCCATCTTTTTTTCCCGAGTGACATTTCTCCTAAAATTTTTCGTTAGTTGGTCGCGTCAAGGACACCACTTTTGGCGGCTGGATATACCAGCTGTGGCGAATCTGCACAACCACCCTTGAGGGCTCGCTCTCCGAGACTTTCAAGCTTGTTAGCAGTGACGACAGTGACGATGCCAGAACGTCGGCAAGTGGGCTGAGCAAGCTAAAGGCCGAGGTCGGAAACGATGATTCGTTTTTGGATGCCGTTGTGGTCGATAATGACTGGGAGCCAGCGGTTCCTGACCTGCACCAGTCCGATAGTTCGCAGCGGTCCGGCCAAGGAGGCAGCAACAGTACTCAGACCGGGCTCGGCATGCACAGAGACTTCCAAGGTGATGACGGCCAGCACTATCAGGGCGGCCTCAAGTCGTGGATCATGTGTGCGTGCAATGCGCGAATTGCGTTCTCAAATGATTTTCAACTCATATGCCGCAGATCGGGGGTGGCCAGAAGTTGTCGATTTTTTTGAGCCTAAGTTGCCGGAGCACGAGGAAGAGTTTCAAAGGCAGGACTGGCATTCAACCAAGCTGCTTGCCTTGTGAGTTTTGCTGTCATGTCTGTTTTACCACGCTCACATCTCCAGTTCCGCCTCGCTTTGTACGTACAGTGCCGACTGCTACCTTCACCCATTGAACACTCGCTAGTTCTCGTCTTGAATTGGGTCCTTTATCTTGTGCTCAATAACGACAGCACCAAGCATTCTCTCTATGCCAAGGTGTGTGTTTATCTGCTACAGACGCATTGTAACTCACATGCCCATAGATCGTCTTCGTTAGTTGTTCTGCGCCGATTAAAATCCTCTGGTTAATTCTCACCCGCAGCGAGTTGGCCTTTCGCTGGTCACAGCTCCAACCCCATTTATGATCGCATTGGATATGCCACGACGGTTCCCTGTCACCTTTCAAATTTGGTTTTGCGTGGCCGTCTGGTACTGCGCCTTCACAGAGGTCATTCAGACAAGGCAATGCCATTTTTTCACTCCCGCGGAAAAGAAATGTTTCGGCAAGGTCAGCACCGTAATCAGCCATGCCTTTCATGCCTCTGACGTCGCCCGCCAGGACTTTTTGGCTATGTGTGAGTCACGTTCTCGACCAACCTCATCAACAATCTTTCCAACAGAATATTGCAGACTATTACGCCACGGGTCTGCCAGCCCTGATGATGTTTGTTATCTCGAAGCGGCTCTACAACTTTGTCGCCCAGATAATATTCTTCATACTGCTGATGGTCCTTGTCATACCGGTCCAAGGGATCTTTGCGCGGAATGTCGTCACCTTCGTGCGTCCTTCCTTCATCTCCCTTGGTTCTCGTGGTCTAAACATCCAAAACACCAAAACAGGTCATATTCTCCGTCTTCATCCAGGGCCTACACTACATGATGGAAAATGTGAGTCGCGCGGGGCCGCTGCTGCTGGTGCTGACGGGAGTTGCAGTCCAAGCGCAAGATGTTCCTTCTTGCGATCCAGCTCAAGGCAGCGTTTCGGGCTAAGCATAAAGCCAAGCTGGCCGAGTCGAAAGCGAGTTTCACCAAGCGAAGATTCGCGAATTACATCTTCCACGAAGTGCGGGTGCCGCTGAACAACGCCGGTTAGCCGCCCCCCGTTCGACAATTTGTTTTGTAAGTACTGATGATGGCTGCCCAGTCCTCGCCTTCCAGCTACTTCAATCTGGAAACGCGTTCAAGGAGGATTACGCCAAGAGCACGGAGATATATGCATTAGAGCAGGGCCTGAAGATGATGAAAACGGTGAGGGGCGTTGCTGTTCTGCCGCCGTCCTTGGTTTTCAATTTGCCCAATCGCTACTCAGGTTTTGAATGATGTCCTGGACTTCGAGAGTGCGTCTACTTCTGGATCCATCCTCCCTTACTTGCCGACTGACCACACTCGTAGAGATGGACTCGGGGCACTTCGAGACTGTTCCCAAGGTACGTGCAGTCCTCTTTGCCCCGCGACATGGAAATTTAAGCGTAATTCCAGCCATTTCCCCTGCACCACTCGATACGCACCATCCTGGATCAGGTGGAAGTGCAGACGAGTGCGCGGCACCTTGTCCTAGAACGTGGGTTAGATGAGCAGATCGATAGCATGCCCCTCACCATAGAGCCAAGCCTGGTGGCGCAGCCCGAGGGGCTGTGGGTCGTCGGGAGTGAGCTGCGGCTGCACCAGGTACTGACGAACCTCGCCACCAATGCGGTCAAGTACACGCCCGAGGGCGGCGGCTCGATCCGCATTTCTACCGAATTTCTGGGGGTGTCGACGAGGGACGAGTTGCCCGGGATCCCGCCCGATATCGAGCCGGAGCAGGAGGAAGAGCGCAATAGGTCTATGGAGAAGACGACGGATAATACAAAGGTGGGCGGCGCGATAGAGCTCCTTGCGCGCCATGGGCATCGCGCGCACTCGCCGCCTCTCACAAGGAACGGGAGCGGCCACAGCATACAGCAGACGCAATGTCTCAACTTCCGCTTGGTCGTGCATGACTCCGGGCCGGGCATTAAGCCGTCTGATTTGGTCGAGGACAGGCTATTCCAGCCGTTCGTGCAGGTTCTCCTTACCATCCTCTCGCTTATATCCGAGTGCTGACATGTCGTTTCCAGACGACGGTCGGGCAGTCGAGTGGATCGGGTGAGGCAGCTTAGCTATGTGTCTATTGCTGGCGTGAATTCTAACCCATCTTCAGGCACCGGTCTTGGGCTGGCGATCGTCAAACAGATCATCCGATTAAGTGGAGGACGACTGGTATGTCTCGTTGTGTATTTCAAGCCTGTCGTGTTCTCAACGGTATCTAGGGTGTCACCTCTCGGCGAGGCGAAGGGTCAAAGTTCTGGATAGAGCTTTCGTGAGTGGTCCACCGAACCAATGCTGCATACAACGGCTGTTAATCTGTTCCAATTATCAGCTATCCAATCGCTTCTGCAGCCGAAATCCAGACAGCCCGTGAAGCCAATACCCTCACGTCGCTGCCTTACGAGCATCGTCACAAGACCAGTGGCTACATTTCAGGCCCGCTGGTCACTGCGACGCCCCAGGTCGCGGACAAGTTCCCGGACGTCGACCTGGCGTTCGCAGTCGCGGCGGAGGCGGCGTCAGCGCTACCAGGGGCGCCTGCCCGGCCAGTCATGCCACCGCAGTACGAGAGCAATCCGGATAAGGTGCAGCGGACGCGCTCGGAATCGCTTCAGCTTCCCCCAGCAACGAGCCTCACGCCGCTAAACGCGGTCGAGCCGCCGAGCGACCCGTTGCTTGTCCTGGTCGTGGACGACGACGCGGTGACGCGGGTGCTGTCTTCAAAGTGGGTCCTCCATCCATTTTCGCTTTCGCTTTCGTTATCCCTTACCCGTGCTGCTACAGACTCCTAACGAAGCTCGGATGTGTGGTGCACACCGCAAAGGACGGGAAGGAGTGCGTGGACATGGTGTTGGGCGCGGAGCCCCATACCTACGACTTGATTTGTCTGGACAACTTCATGCCCGTCATGACGGGCGAGGACGCCGTGAAAGAGATCAGGGCAAGCGATAGAGAGGACTTCATCGTGGGGTGTACTGGTTCGTCACTACCCCTTCCTTCCTGGCTGCCAGTACTGATAAGGCCCAAACAGGTAACGCGCTGACGGAGGACCAGGACAGTTATCGAGAAGCGGGAGCAGACGAGGTTATGGTTAAGCCTGTTATGATCCAGTACGTCGATACACCCTGCTTCACTCTCTCTGTGGCACTGGTATTGACATTGTATTTTTTCTCATTTAGCGATTTCAAAAGACTAATACAGATGGCGCATCAGCGTCGTCGGGAGAGACGGGCACGGGCACGGGCGCCGTGACCATGATACCCTGTGCCCGCACTTTCGTGGGCGCAGCATACAGCTAATACACGACACGCTCCCCCCCGCACTTATTCTTAAAAACTTCAATCGTTCGCACCATCACTCATGACACTCATTCGTCGCATCTAAACTGCTTTCATACATGCATCCTATCATTATAATGGGCCTCGGGATTTTGTAAATTAGTGGTGATATCGATATCTGTAGCATACACGAACACTCGTCTCGATTCATCTATTTGTACAGTTAGCTTTACATTCGCCTCGCCTAATTTTGGTCAGCACGCAGCACAAACTGGTTGGCGGGCTCGTTACTGTTGTTTGCTGAATTTGGCCGTTGCAGAGCATTGGTTGGCTGAGACCTGAACACTGTATCGGGATTCGGAGTTCGAGAATCGGACTTGAACATTCGAGGTTCAAACTGTGACAAAAATTTATCAAGTTGAATACACTTCGACTACATACTGTATTCTAGTCTAGAGGAACCAATCCACCGAATATCCTTGCTGAACGTTTCCAGTTCACATCTGCACCATTGGTGCCCCTATTTAACATCAGTAAACGCGTCCCAGTTCTCGTCGTTCCTGTACAGTGGTACAGTACACATTCAGTCATGTTTAATGGCGACACAGCCGATTCACGGGAAAATTCAACACATTCAAAACAACATTGTGCTGCAATGTAGTTAATATGAACGTACATAATCTACCTGCCAGAAATTATAAAAAACATGGAACATTTGAAGTTCTGATGCTAGGGAAATTGGTCTCCGAAGCCGCGGAACCAATTTACATCCGTAGTGTTGACATTCTTGTTTCCCATAAATGCATCCCAGTGCTCGATGTTCCTGCGCGGTTCAGGTACATAAGGGTTAATGGAGGCACAAAATTATGCTCACTCGACATCGGTGGGAGCAGTCATCCACATTGAGATGAGTGCATCATCGAGGATGCCTTCCATAGTAGACGACAGGTGACCATCCAATGGGAGCAGCTCTTCGATCGAATTTTCCTCCATGGACTCGGACTGGTCACCAGCGAGCATCCTGTAGGCATCGAGGGACGCTTCAAGTTGAGGGTAATAGCATGCATCCAGTACATTTGATGGAGATGTATTAATAGAAGATGTGCCGGCGGCGGATTCATCGTTGGGCGAATTTTTCATAGGCAAAAGACCGTCGAGAGACGATAATTCTCGCAGCAGTTCCCAGACTCGACCACACGGTTGTAATCTGCAATAGTTTAAGCGACAGAGTAGTGCCAACAAAAGGTCTACCTGGATTCAGCAAACTTGAGAATTTCCAGAGCGGTAGCAACGCGAACGAGATCCTTGTTCTTGTGCATTGGGAGACCAGCACGTTTGGTTCCCAGCATATAAAGAACAAGAATGACACCTGAGACGAAAACAGGATTCTGTTTGAAGGGGTAAGATATACTAGCCAAAGCAAATGCTCAAGTAACTTACGTTCATATTGTGAAGAGGCAGTCTCTGTAGTTTGGTGAGCCAAATATCTGCTGTGTGAAGGATGGTCCGGGCCGCGGTTGCGCAGATTGACAGTGATGGGGCCGATGCCGTCTGAATATAGCGGCGGTGGATCTGAATAAAGAGTTGAAATCAAGTCCTGACCATCACAATAAGTGGAGTGCTGACCGCTATCAGAATATAGTTATAGGTTATATGTAGCGTAGCAGATTGGTCAAAGAAGGAGGCGTCTTGCGGGAGATTTTCAGGATCCCAGCGAACTGTACAAGAAGGTTAAAACGCGGAAAAGATGGAAATACAATTGCGTACGGTGAGACGGAATGGAATCCAAAAATCGGTTCATAGTCGAGTCGAGCTCCGCAACAGCGCGCTGCTCCCATTCTGGGCCATCCCAGCCCATCAATATCTTCGCCTTTTTCGAACCATATAACCGTCGCATGGCATCACCCAATATCTGCCTCACACTTAGAAGGGTTCTCGATCGTGGAGTTTTATGATCACCTCGCAAAGCTGCAAATAACAAATGAAATATGACATCCGGGAGGGAATTCCTGCTGGCTGTGCAAATCCTTGATCCCAATATTCATCGTCAACCGCGAGCGGAAGGTCAATGTCATATCTGGCACGCATCAGATTCAGCGAAACAAGAACGGGAGTGGGGGACTCGCACTCTTCAACGTGAAGACCCATTGGGCGGCCCAGAAAGATGCACCCAGTCCGCTCCAGTGCAAAGAAAGACCTAGGCACTTCATGCAGGACAGATACTGACCATGTCAAGTGAGGCATACCAGAAGGCTCGCTTCCACAGTTCGTCTTCGAGGCACCACTTGTGACCCTCAGGCTTTCGTATGTGTTCGGCGTGTTGTTGAATACAACGAATACCAAGTCCCTGTGGCATGAACCTTTCTATCATCTTGCCACTATTTGAACTAGGCTGCTTACGGTGTATACCCAAGAGGCCTGAGGCGCAGATGTTCCAAGCACAAACAAACTCAGGAGCTGAGAATCGTCTCAATGAGAGTCGTTTTGAAAATTGGGAGGGTGAACGCACGCCGTACATCTGAACCTCGTATATTGTCGCTTCAAAGAATCGCTGCACACCCCACAGTTGACTGGCAAATTTCCAACCAGCTGAATGAGGTGCTCCGTTGTCGACAAAGACGCGAGGGTCTTTCGAGTACTGCGAGAATCAGAATATTTTTACAGCAAGGAAAAATGAACTTACTCGTGACGCAAGAGCCAGCACAGCTAGCAGCGTTCCTCCGAACGTCACGTCCGTGTGGTGCAAACCTGCCGCCACACACCGCTCGAATGAAGGGCGATGCAGGATGGGAATAGTCGGATGAACGTTGGTAAAGAAAATCTCGACAAGAGAAGCTATCAGGTCGTAGGCAGGATAGACATAGACTGGCTTCAGATACAGAATTTCTTTCTCCCACTCCAATTATGGTCGTAAGGAAACGTCTCGGGGTTCACCCACAACTCACAGGCAAAGCCTCCCAAAAGTAGGGGCGCCGGGAATGTGTTCCTGATGCTGAGGGTCCAAAGTACTTTTCTTTCATCTGTGAATGCGAGGAGTTGAAAAAGATCTTTTCATATTGCAGTTGTGCTCACCACGCTCGCTTTGTTGGCAAGGGCAAAGTTACTTGCCGCCCCTAAATAGCTGGTCTTGGACGATGTCATTGACAAGGAAAACTGACTGAAACGTGTTGCAAGCTCATCGGTGGCAATATCCTGCTCGTCGGGAGGTTCCTCGGATTCAAAAGACGTGGATCCAACGACGTCCGGAAGGACAGAGGCACTTCTGGAGGGGCCATTTTCCTGCGGCTGGGTTTGCAATGGCCGGGCACAGAGAGAACAAACTGAAAGAGCTCTTAGTTTGGCTTTTAAAGACGCGATTTCTCCTTTGAGGTCTCCCGTCCTTGAGAAAAATGAGCATTTCAGAAACAAAAATTCAAGGGACGCCAACGTCGCATCCTTTGGCCCGCGCTTCTTATACGGTTGTACATAAGTGCATACTGAACCGAAGGCCAGACAGTTCGAGCAACACCCATCTGGCATGCTGGGCCCATCGCCTGCATTGAGATCAACAGATTTTCTTGAGCTACGCGACCGGAGGCTGTATCTCACATCGACCTGTGGCGAGTCAACGAAGTGTCAGGGAACAACAGACTTCGCTAACTGACTCTTTCGTTGGCGGCAAATGTCACAGGATCTTTGTTGTCTCCTTTGCTTTTCTTTTGAGGGAACGGTTCGAGTCGAATTTTGGTAATTGTGCTTGACAGACGACTCATTGGAAGCCATGGGTCTACCAGCGAGAGCTCACGAAAGAAATACGGGTCGGCACGCGGCACTACGTTTTTGACAGGCACAGCCATGTGGCTGTGAAGTTGAGACGGTGAACTTCCAAATTCGGACGTTCTTCTTCTTTCGCCCACGACATCCGAGTGAGAGATCTCCGACCGAGCGCCGTGGAACTTGTGTATTTCGACTCTCTAAAACCTGTTTTCACCGCTATGGCATTCCGGGGATCCGCGCATCCCCCTCAATGGCAAACGATATAAGTATTCAAGTTGGGTTTGGACTAACCTATTGTTAGTTGCTCATCGGCTCGATCGTACCACCAAAAAAAAAAAAGTATTCAAGTTGGGCAGTGGTTCTCCTACGGCCCTTTCGTCGCCGTTCATGGGTAATAACGGAGCTTCGTGAAGCGGAGTGCCACCAGACGTATCGTTTTGTTGAGGGCGGCCGATAAATTACCCGGGCAGGTCAGTCTGGCTCTGCTTCACTCTTTGCGTTCCCAGATTGACCATGATGTACATCCCGTCACACATTTGTCCTAGAAATCGGAATCTGAGCCCCGATCCTCTGAGGTTTTTCACAGCGACTGCCTTCATTGACCGTTCTACGCGGTCAAGTTCTGCAGAGACCACTCATTCGCTTCAAATTCGGGCTATCTCGGTGACAAGACCCAGCCAGAAATAGAATCCGCGTCTAGCGATGGCAGCTGGAATCTTGTCGGGCATCGACGGCGAACCGTGCCCTCGTACTTGAAGTTCAACTTGAGTTGTATTGAATGCCGTACTGTACCTGGGTCGGCGATATCTCGGGCTTCCTGGGCCCGGGCGCACGGAATTGAGGTCTGGGATCTGGATGGAACTATTATGAAGCTGCGGCGACCACGCCAAGCCTCCGTAGACTGGGGTGGTATCTGGTGGTTTGAATGTCACCGAATAATCAGTTGCTGCCAAGTCCCATGTGTTCGGTCACTTGCACGATCTTTCTTTCAGGTACTATTGCTTCCTAGCCGTTACCCAGTGAATGCGTTTTTTGTTTGGGATTGACGTCGAGCGCCGCCGCTACGCTCAATGGAAAGTTGAACATAAGTACTTGGTGTGACATGTCTCGCTGTCTCAGTGGTTTCATCCCCGACTGATGGATTCGCAGTTTTGCCTTGGCGAAGAACCTCTGAAGATCCTCGCATAACGATTCGACGTCTACTACCTTAATGCTGCGCTTTTCTGTTCACTTTCGCCGTGACGTTCAAGCGTTGGAGGGGCGTCAACTCTACACAGAAAACAATGTCAACCTATTTCATTTCAAGTCAAGGGCACAGACGGATGGGTACAGCGGATCTTTTTAGTATTCTGTTATCGACTGCCGCTATCTCAACGACACCATCCTCCATGGGCCAAGAGAGGAATGTATTGGCTACATAAGCCCTCATGATCCCAGCCCACAAGTAATCACTGCCGGTGACACTTTCGGCGACCGACGGCGGCCCCTCTGCTGTATCATCTACCATAAAAGGACCCGGCGTAATATGAATGTCTTCACTTTTCCCTTGCAATTCGGTAAGGTTGGGAGACATGATGGAAAGCTTCCCACTTCTGGCGGTTATACTCGTTATCTTCCTCGCGGATGCGTCGGCGTATACTTGGCCTACTGTTGCTTATGACTATGTCGAGGAGTTCATTTGGCTTGAACTAACAGGATTCGCGGGTATTCCAGCAGTTTGTACTGCTAGCCCGGATGGAACCACCCCATCAATTCAAGCACAGTGGCTCCGTACAGTAGGCCGTTTCCTGAATTCGTCCCCAGCAGATCTTAAACTGTTGTTCAGGCGTATCATGACATGGCAACGGCGAGCGCCGGAACCGGCGGAATGGATGGATCGATTTTCTTCGAGTTGAATCGTGCTGAGGTTTTTTCGCATACCTCCAAGAAATGGTATACCACTAAAGGCTTGTTCCACAGAATGTTGGTGTCGGGTTGACCAACACTCGAACTCAATTCATCAAGGAAATTTCTAAATATACGTCGAGTTAGTTCGATATTTTTCTTTCGCACCATAGGCTCCAATTTTTGCAGTCCCTGACATTATTGCTGCGGGCGCCGTCCTGGCTGTGAGTCAGTGCGGTGGACCTAGCATACCTCTCAAAACAGGTCGGGTAATGGCAGCTGCTGCGGGGCCATCGGGTGTACCCGTTCCTACAGGCACTCTTGCCGAACACACAGCCGCTTTTGCGCGTCAAGGATTTAATGCCACTGAGATGATTCAGCTCGTTGCATGTGGGCACACACTAGGAGGAGGTGCGCGAGTCAATGACCTGCATTCCACAGACCTTTAATCACATTGCAGTTACTGCTGTGGATTTTCCTACCATCAATACTGGTTCTGGCATCGCGCCATTTGATGATACACGCTTATTCGATAACCATATGTACGTCAGGCCCACAAGATGGCATGTCTTTATTTTAACATCTTCTCGGTTTGTGACAGTGCCACCAACTATATTCAAGGCCCGGATATCAATCCCCTTATTGAAGGACCTGCTGTCACCGACTCTGACGGACGCATCTTTGGCAGCGACGGCAACGTCACCATGAAGAGGTCGCTTTAGAGTTTTTTAACATACATAGATCAACCTGACGAGATTCACAGTTTTGCCTCATCACCAACCACCTTTAGTTCCACTTGTGCTGCACTCATTGGAAGAATGATTGATACTGTGCCTACGGGGGTTGTGCTCGGTGACCCTGTCGTGCCCATACCTTTCAAACCACGGGTACGCTGTCAAACTAAATTATTGCACACGAACAAAAGAACCAACTGCTGGAACAGGATTACTTGCTGTCTGTCACAGCAGCCGGAACCTTGAATCTTCAGGTTACAGCCGACGTGCGTTGAAACTTTATTTGTGTGATGCGGCTCGTGCGCGGACATTTCAACTTACGCATTTACAGATTTTCGGACCGTCTGTCATCAACAACAATAGGGTAGTGACATTGCACTGGGCAGATCGTCAAAGTCCCACCTGTGCCTCGGGAGCATGCTCTGCGTCTCCCATTTCAACCACCTCCAACCCTTCGTTGCGCAACGGGAATACTCTTCAATCTTATATATTCTCCGTCACAGCTTCCGCCACGGCGTCCTTTTCGAGTTTCTGGTTCACCGTTGATGAGATTGGGAATGGAGTGAATGTTGTAACCCAAAACAACGGCGGAGGAAATTATCCTGTCGACGATCTAATTGCCAACGTACCCGCCTACAGCTGTGGCATGTTTAGCGGGGCAGATATCGCGAGGATCACCACTGCGGTATGAGCACTTAGTCCGGTTGCTGCCCAGGTACTTATTGGGCTCATTCAGGTTCGAGTCGATGGACCCACACAAGCAAGCAGTGTATCTGTCGAATCGATGTTCCAGAACCAGATCAACATGACGGCAGACCTCACCACGGTTGCTGCATCTCTAGGAACAGCTCCGTTCACCAGCCCCATCCCTCAGTATGTGTATTATACGGCATTGATCCCTGGGGATGTGTCCGTGGTGTGCCAATATTTGAATTTCGAGTTCTCCGCAACCTTTGCGGGCCTGGTTCACACTGGTCCATTGCTGGGAGGTGCATGTAATGTCAGGAGTATCCGTATCGGAACCTCATGCAGCTCGACATGAAAGTTATCCGCAGATCAAATTAACTATCGTATTTCGATGAATGCATGCTATGATTATCATTGTCACCCCTGATGCTATTCACATTTGAGCTGCTACATGACAGTCGGCATGAAAACACTGAGTTCAAGTGAACAGACCAGAATCAGTGGTCTACGTGTTCGATTAAATAACTTTAATTCCCAGCCAGAGAACCACAATTCCAGTGCAAGAGATGATCGTGAAAGCGAGGGCTCCGCGTTTTCGGACGTGGATCGCCGAGTTTGGCTTTGGCTTCCTCCGATGTGGTTCATCTTCTTCCAACCACCATTTCCTTCCGCTACTAGTACTCCCCAGGCGTTCCTGCATTCCCTGGTTCCCATTTGAGGTCGCCAGCACGCTCGCATCCACACCAAGCGTCGTCTTTGTCGTTCTTGTATAGGCTGTGGTTGGCCACGTTACTGGCGTTGGACTCTCCGGCATCTCGCCGGCGGGATCGTGGAGGAAGACCAGAGCAAATCCAGGTGCTGGAACTCGTATACGACATGTATTTGCGGACATGTCACAAGGGATGGTCTGGACGTCAAGGATTCCCTCCAAGCGTCCATCGGAGCCAAAAGTTGGACCGAAAGTCTGCAAAGGGATATCATGTTGGAAAGTATGATTCATTCGCCAATGCAACGTACCTGCCCTCCCCAAGTTATGTTCGACTTCTCGCTGACAGAAGGCGCAACCAAATACCTTGAGGATACTCAATATGAATGGAATAATGTCATGAGAACGGCGGCGCACTTGACTTTCACTTGAGTAGGGGTTTGCGCATTGAAAGAAAGTGTTGCAGTAAAGTCGCTACTCCCAGAAGGATCCGTGATGTAATTGATCAAACCCAATCGCGATAAAGTGTCGTTGTCGTATACAGCGTAACCCGGCGTGTATATACTGTGGTTATTCATTTCCATGTCAATGATGCGGGATGCATTGGATTTCCCAAACACCTCGGCCACTGGGGTTTGTCTGAGGATCCAGTCCGATTACGAGGCTGCACACGCACCTATTAAGGCGGAATAGTAAATTGGGCCGACTGTCCAGCTGTGGTAGGTAGACTGATTTGTCGTAGGTGCTGTCCGATTCAGTTTTATGATTAACAAGATTCTATCAGACTTACGGGTAAATGGCTTGGAGGGAATACGAATCAATGGTCGCCGTATACAGTTTGTTGCACTTACATTGTAGTAACCACTTGTCCCTCCAACATGTCTGCCGAAAAGGAGTGAGCTGAGACATATTAGACAATGAGTGGCTTACAATAAGGCCCCCGTGAAATTGCTGCGTAACACGTAGAAATAGAACTGGGATCAGCAATCGACCACACATAAGTCATCTAACCTGGACGCCATTTGCAGCCCATAATCCAGAGCCCACAATGAGCTGCCGAAGGAATCACTCAATCCAGGAAAGCCATCACACGAGGCGGTATTGGTTTCAAGCATAACAAACGGCAAATCGTAGGATTGTGCCATCAAAGTGCTAATTCGGGCGGCGTCAGGTTCAGCAATGCTTGAACGAAAAGTAATCGCACCTGTTGATGTACTTGCTCACAATACTCGTGGCAGCGGTATGATTCAAATACGTATTAAATATTTGCTGCGGGTCAACGATGGGATCCGTGGTATTCAAGACTTTGGCGCAATTATCACTTGGGTAACTGATGGTTGATGAGTTTTTCGAACCGTGGGAAAGTTGTGATGATGCGTACTATTCCACCGACAGTGCGGCGAGGGAATCTCGGTATGTGTCGACAAATCCTGTATTCCACACATCTTGGAGGTCCCAATTACCCGAGACACTGGGGCCAATCAGTTTCCCGTCCACGGACGATATTCTTGGATCCGCCCGTAACGCTGCATCCACGATACCGAAATCGTTGAAGTAATCTGTCGGGCTGTACGTAGGGGGACGATGACCTTGACTGACGATAGAGGATGAAGGTTTTAGAGATGAAACCACACGAGCAATAGGGATCTTACATTGCGTACTGATCGGGCTCATTTCCTACTTGCAGCCCCAGTAGTTTGTCACCAAGGACCTGTTCTGCGACTTCGGCGATTTTCAATCGAAGATTCTGGGTGTCATTTAGCGGGATCCCTGGCGAACCGGTCAGTACAACTCGGGTATTCGATAAAATACCTACCCAAGTACCATCCGACGTCTACCAGCGATGAGATATTCGCGAGCATATAAAGGACTTCCGGCGTATACAAAAGTGGAGGCGTGAACATTTGACTCTGATGAACGCAAAACGTAAGCAGATGAGCTAGTTTAAAGAACAACCTTCACACCAGATATTCGTCCGAGCTGTTCTTTTTCTCCATCATCCTGCCGTCCGGAAGCGTTTGCACCATTGTTGCGGTCTCTTGAGTATTCCCGCCTATGCGGACCCGCACGGAGCCGCCCCGGGCCTGAATATTCGACATGAGGTTCAAAAACGGAACCTGCAGGAATGATCTGCATGACGTGAATTAAAGTACGGATGTAAATCTTCGAAGCACCAACCCGTTAATTCCCACTGTTCTCGCAAAGCAAAGTAAATAACAACTCTAGAACGGAATGATTAACTGAAAGACGCACGGATCTGATTTATGACGGAGAATTCGATTGAGAAGCCGTAGAAGTAGCCGCCTTGAGGGACGGAGACACCGGGAGGAGGGACGCTGCTCAGTTGCTGGGTGAATTGCATTGCAGGAAGAGGGTTTGGAATAGGAGGAGGAAGAAGGTGTGTCGGATCATACGCAGCTGCTCCAGTGAAAGAAGCGACGTTGGCCGTTCCAGTGTTCGTTCCCGCGTACGGCTCTTGGCTGTAGACTGTGACCGACGCGCGGACGAGCACCAGGCAGCATAAACCTCCAGCCCAAAAAAATGCGCAAGCCATGGAGCCAACGCAGCAAGAGGGTGCGAGCCGTGCAGCACCTCTTATCTGGACTCAAATGGCAGCTGTACTGTGGCAGCCTAGCGCTGTAATGGCGCGCTTCATTTTGATTGAGGGTGATATGCGGCGCAGTACATAATGCGGTGGTGCCACTCAGCCTATTGCAACGCGACAGTCGGTATGAGATTGAATTGTGCCAGAGTTGCTCGGCCGGAATTTGAACTCATTGGGAAACTTGAGCTTGAGTGACTGTCCAGCGCACAATCCAACTCCATATCAGAACATGTCCGGATTCATAGCGCCATGAATGCACGCACAATTACTAGCAGTACGAATAATTACGCGATTGATATCGTCCATGTCCATACAGTTACCTACTTTACCCATCATAGCGTCCGCCACAGCACAGAAACGAGCCCGAGAGAAATACAAATAGCGACAGTCAAGGGCGGTAAAAATCGGGCTGCTCCACTCTTTGCTTTACCCTGACTTGTCCCCGCCTCTAAGAAATTGGCGCCAGCTTGGCCGTTCGACGTGGCCAGCAAAGTCGGGTTGATGGAGAGGGTATTGATCGTCTTCGTCAGCGTGGTCGTAGAGAACGTCTGGATATTAGGATATGCCTCTGCATCGTCGGGAAGGTCTGTGAGAAAAACGAGTGCGAATCCGGGTGCAGGAACTTTAACGTCGCAGGTGTTGTCGTTGTTGCACGTCACGGTCTCGACTGTTTCTGTTCCAGTCAAACGACCATCAGAGGCGAACGGTTCTCCAAATGTCTGGTACGCTCAGTCAACCGGGTCCAGAAGCAAGGGCGGAGATACTGTACCTGCCCAGCCCAGGTGATATTATTCTTTGAGGAGACGGATGGAGCCACGAGGTATCTAACCACGACGATTAGCAATGGACAGAAGACAGTCTGACCGCGCTCACTTGACTTTGACCTGTGCAGGAGTTCCATTGGGTTGGCCCGTACTTCCGCCCCCAATGGCAAAGGAGGCGGTGTAAGAACTCGCCCCACTTGGATCCGTAACGTAGTTAAACAAGGCCAATCGCGCCAAAACGTCTCCGTCGTAAATAGCATATCCAGGTGTGTAGATGTTATTGGCGTTCAGCTGGAGATCGATGATCCGCGACTGGTTGGAAGTCCCGAAGGTCTCGGCGACTAAAATAGAAGAATGAGCCTTCCATATAAGCTTAAGGGATTACAGTCAAACCTGCGAGCACCGAATAGTAGACAGGTCCGATTGTCCATTGGTGGAAGGTCGACTGATTCGTCGGCGGAGCTGGAGATGAGGTTGAATGGGCAGAAACGGAGATTACAGTAATAACATCGGACATACGCGTAAAGGGGTTGTAATAAACGTCTTGCCCTGTTTTCGCTTAGTTCATGTCAGACGCACAGGAGCAAGTTGGACACACCTCCGACGTGCAACAATGCGTTCGTAAAGTTCGAGTACGCAAGTTGAAGTCCATAGTCGAGGCCCCACATTGCAGCTCCAAATGAATCACTGACGCCGGCGAAACCACCACATGATGCGGTATTCGTTTCTATCATCACAAAGGGCAAGTTGTTTTGCTGCGCGAGAGCCGTGCTCGTGAGATAGTTTGCCGCAATCTGCTGACCAGCGGTGTGATTCAGGTAGGCAGGGAACATCGTCTGGGGATCTACGACGCCGTTGAAGCCGCAGTCGTTCTGTGGGTAGCTAGGAAAGAGGGAAGTCAAGGAAGGACGAGGCTGGAGGGAGGAATCAACTAACAATGACATCGATAGCGCGGCTAGACTTTGCAAATGGTCAGGGATGAAATTTACATCCCAGACTTCCTGAGGTTGCCATACTCCGGACAGACTGGGACCAAGTAGCTTGCCATTAACGGTTTGGACTTTTGGGTCTGCCTCGAGCGCGGTGACAACGAGCTCAAAGTCGCTGGAGTAGTTGGCTGGGCTGTAGCCCACTGGCCGATGTCCGTGGCTGCGTGACGATTTGCGACATTTCAAGAACAAAAAAAAAACGAAACATACTTGGCGTATTGATCAGGTTCATTCCCTACTTGGAAACCAATCAGCCGGTCCCCTAAAATCGGCTCTGCAACTTCCGCAATTCCCAGCCGAAGGTTGGTGGTGTCATTCAGAGGAATACCTGGAAGGCGATAAGTCCGTCTATCGCACAGCAAGAATAACCGGATCACCGAGAAACCAGTCGACGTTTACTAATTTGGAAATATTGTTCATCATGTACAGAACGTCCGGAGTGTATAACAATGCGGGAGTATCCGTCTACAAGAAAATGAGCGGGAGCGCAATACTTAAAAGAGTAGGAAACGCACAGCACTCTGAGTGACCTGCGCCTCTTTTTCCATTATTTTACCGCCGGCCAGGCTCGGGTACAGGGTTGCATAATCTTGCGTGTTTCCTCCGACCCGCACGCGAACTGATCCGCCACGGGCTTGTACATTGGCCATCAGATTCAGGAAAGGGACTGTTAGCCGGGTACTATGGGCACTGGTGAGCTGGCGGGCAACGAAAACAGCAAGCTCAAAGACCTATTCTCTCCCACTTCGTTTTAACACATTAATGAATGTCCAGACGGCTTAGATGGGACGTGTACTCACAAACTGATTGAATAACGGAAAACTCTACAGAGAAGCCGAGGAAGTGTCCGGATTGCGGGATCGAAAGCCCAGGAACGGGAGAGCTACTGAGTTGTTGAAAGAATGTGGTCGGGGGAGGTGGGTTGGGAATGGGAGGGGGGGTTAAGATCGTGGGGTTGTACGCTGCTGAGCCCGTGTACGATGCTGCAGCTGCTGCCGCCGACCCTGTGGCCGACCTAGTGCTGGTAGCACCGAGCGGCGTCTGGCCTTCCTGATAGTAGACGGTGATGGAAGACCAGGCCACGGGAAGGCAAGGGAGAGCATAGGAGAGGTATGCTAGGCGCATTGGCCGTAGAGAGATGGGGGTGAGGGATAGGCGTGTGCCAAGTCGGGCAAAAAACACCGTAACATATAATCCCGGTGATCAAAACACTGCATTTGAATTTTGAAACAGCGGATCCGAAGAGCAACGGAGATCAGATATCAGAGCAACAACGGAAATAGCAGTTGAGAGACTCGACAAGGCTTTCCAAAAGGTTTCCGTAAAGTCCTGCATTCACAGCTTCAAAAAAACTGCGAACCGCGCGACGCGTCAACTCTGGCATACCGTGAGGGTCGTGTTCCTAGCTTTACGTAGTTGAGGCAGTGCCGCGTTTTAGGGTCGTAGCGTAATTCCCTTTTTGGGAAAGAGCGCGGATGTATTTTTGGATGAGCTGACAGGGTAAAACCATCCGATATCTAGTTATCTGCCAATGAGTACGAAGCCCAAGCAACAAATTAAAAATCGACCGTATTTCCTTGAAACTTCTCAGGTGAGGTAACAGGTTCACGCGGTTCGATTTGAAGGCATTTTCAGCCTCAATTAGAACAAGGAAAATTCAGAGAAGCTGACTTTTAAACATTACAACAGCGTGGCCCACCACTTCGGGTGAGAACTCGTGAGCTCTTGAATGAGCGCTGAAAGGCGGGTGGTGCCGAGGCGCTGATAACGGAGCCCGAAATGTTCAGATAAATTGGCGTAATAAATTTAACAAGAGCGTGCTGAGCCGCTTCGCCCCACTTCGATTAAAGAGGTTGAATCGCGAGTGCTTGAATGGGTGCCAAGAGGCGGGTAAGTAGTGCCGAGGCGCTGATAGCGAAGTTAACAAAGGAAGAGGATAATGTTATGTACAAAAAGGGTACATAACGAAGGAGGTAAGTGTGTGCGAAGGATTAATTATCCGCTTTGCATCCCCTTTTTTTAACTGTATGCTCGAACATTCGTTGCAAATCCGCGACTGCCTGCAAAGATAGAACCTCAGCCCCAACTCGATTGTGTTTCCTTGAGGCTTCACTCAAGTATTTTAGAACCTCAAACTTGATTCAGCACCATTTTTTTCAACCGTATCTTCAACCACATAAATTATCTTGTCACCGGTTATTTCGGATCCGCCACAACTCCACAAGATTTGCATGTCCTCAGCTTCTCGTCCTCCTGCCATCTCTGTATTACAGGTTTCAACTGCGTCCCCAGATCCGTCACATGGAATTTCTCCTCGTAGATGATGATAGGCTGTGCGTGGGCGCTTGAGGAGCAGTACCAACGCAGATGATCTATATAAATACAATGCGACGAGAAATACGGAAAATAAGCATGAGTCACATCAAACGGCTCGAACGAACCGAACGAGTTCTCGGGCCGTAAGCGTTCCATAACAATTCCGACCGTATCTGCATAGCGGACGGGATTGTGCGGCGTGTTGGCTGACAGCAATTCAGAACACTGAAATAATTAAAGAGGGAGAGGAAAGGTTTCACCAGGCAGGAGAAACATCTCGCCTTCCTCAATCGCGATGTCGCGAAAGACTCCCTCGTCGATGGTGCGCAGGAGCATCCCGCCTTTATATTGATAGAACCATTCCTGCAGCCAAAAAAACGGCGAATAAAATTATGTTGGCAGTCTGAATGATGGAATACGAAAGCAAGGACAAACCTCCGTCTCGTTAACATGGTAGTCATTCCTCTCGTTCGGACCCCCAACGGCCATTACGACAAAGTCTTGGCCCTGATAGAGACAGAAATTGTTCACAGGCGGCTTGAGGAGATGGGATTTTTCCTTGAGCCATGCGGGGAAGTTGATAGGAGGTGAAAGAGGCATGGTGTTTGCGGGGGAAAGGGTATGGATGAGATGAGGGTTAAATACAAACTTGAGCGCGCCGGCCGCGGCCGAGAGGTGAATCACGTGTTTTCACGCAGCGCGACGCGTCCTTGCAACGTCCTTGACTCCTTTTGTTTCGTTTCCTTCCTTCTACCTCTCAGGCTTCATTCTACCTGTAGTCGTTTTCCTTGAGTGAGTTGGTTGAGCAGGAGCTATGAGCTATTGAGCCACTTACTTAACCACCGGCCTGCGTACTTCGTCTCATAGCTTTTGTTGGGCTCCCGTCTCTGACCTCTTCACCCCTTCTCTCTGTCAAAGGATCCCGACAGCGCTGAAAATTTTCCATTCCTTGGCCTCCTTTGTCTCAATCTCGCTGTCGCTGTTGTAAACGATTTATTCCTTCCAACGGCGCGAAAGCATCTACCCGGTACCGAGCTTGGGTTTTCCACCGCTCCTCTGAATCCTTGTCAAGCCAACCGCACTATTCAAAACTTCTGCGGGTGGAAATCTGTCAGGCCATCTCGCGGACCATTAAATACGGGCATGTTTCGTTTCGCGTTGTACGCCAGACTCGAGCTCAGAAGTTGACACGCCGGATTTCGCGCCCCAAGAAACTACTACACCCCCAATTTTGTCTTTGCATCCCCTCTTGATACCGACGCCTGAATCAAGAATGCGCTTGAGGAATGACCACCGCGACTTCGATGCGCCAAAGCACGTGGGCGCGCATGATGACAGGTGATCGGATAAACCCGGAAAGCGCATTCCTCATTTCTACCAGCTCTTCGTCTAAAGGCTACGGGCGCGTGTACACAGGATGTATCGTACGCTGCCTAGACGCCTAGGAACTACTGCTCCTCGGGGCAGTGTTCGCGTTATAAGACGGGTTAGTCTTGTGCGCACCTTTTTCCCATTTTCTCATCGAATATTTCCAGCGTTTAACAACGGAACCTCCGCCTGCTGAGCCTCTCCCCAAGAAAAAGCGGCATGTGGTGCGCACGATCGTGTTGTCCACGACGGGTCTGGTGGGGACGTTTTACGTCGGAAGCACCTTTCTCGCGTTCAACAACGAAGCGTACCACGAGTTCTTCTCAGAGCGAGTCCCCCTCGGATACTCCATGCTGCAGTACGCGGAGGACAACAACTGGGACACTGCGACCCTCGTGTCTGTCATAGCATCGTCCCAGAACATCTTTGCCTCCGCACAGCGCTACGTCACCGACACGCTCAGCGGTTCTCCCGAGCCCAAGACCGCCGTCAAAAACACGAAAGACGCGGCCGTGAAAGCGATCCAGGACTCGAAAGACCGCGCCAGCGCTGCGGCAGCACGCATAAAGACGGGCGTAAAAAAAGAGACCTCGGGCGCGACTGCGATTACAAAACACCGGTCGGAGCAGTTCTCTCGTGAAATCGCCGAACTCATCCGCGAGGCCGAGGCGGCGTTGGCAAACGGTGACCAGCCGAGGCGTGCCACCGATGCGCCGCAAGAGCCGCAAGAGTCATTGCCAACAGACACCACTGACCCCGGTGTCTACCTCGCTCCCTTACCCGTCGGATTCGAGCTCCCCCCAGGCTACTCGCGCCCCCCGCCGCCCAAAAAGACCGAACCCGAGACGCCCCCGCTGCCCCTCCTCTCCCCCGCGCTCTCCTCCATCACCGCGTCCGAGCCCATCATCGCGCACCTCGCGGGCACGATCGACGACCTCACCGCGTACGTCAAGTCCACCCCCGCCGCCGCGTCCGTACTCGACACCGCCAAGGCGGACCTGACGGCGCTCGCCACCCGCATCGAGGCCGTGCGCGCGGGCGAACGTGCGGAGCTCGAGGTGAAGCTGGACGAGCAGACGCGGGAGTACACGGTGAAGCTGATGGATCTGGAGATGGAGGCGCAGGATAAGCTTGATGGGCAGGAGCAGGAGTTTAGGCGGTACTTTGATGAGGAGAGGGCACGCCTGACGCAGGCGTATCGCGAGAAGCTGGAGAATGAGCTCCGGACGCAGACGGAGCTTATCAACGAGAGGTGCGCGGTATCTTACCACTGCGATTAGCCACTAATAGACGGACGCATATCAGGCTCAAAGAGGAGGTGATCGCCCAGGGCATCGAGCTCCAGCGGCGCTGGATCCGCGAGATCAAGGTCCGCGTCGAGGAGGAGCGCGGCGGGCGCCTCGCCAAGATCGACGAGCTCTCCGCGGGCCTCAAGCGCCTCGAACGCGTCGCGCTCGACAACGGCACCTACCTCGACGAGAACATCCGCGTGCACGCCCTGTGGGCTGCCCTCCGCGCGCTCTCCGCCTCCGCGCTCACCTCGCCCGTGCGCAAGCCCTTCCGCGAGGAGCTGCGCGTCGTGCGGCACATCTCCACCGCGCGCGCGGACCCCGTCGCCGCCGCGGCCCTGGAATCACTCGAGGGGTCGGACGTGCCCGACGTGGGCGTCGAGCCGCTCGCGGATTTGACGACGTGGTTCGCGGCGGAGGTCGCGCCGAAGGTCGCGCATGTGGCGCTCGTGCCGGACGAGAACGCGGGTGTGTTGTCGCACCTGGCGAGCCGCGCCTTCGCGGGGCTAAGGTTCAGGCGCCACGGACTCGTGAGCGGGGACGACGTGCTGAGTGTGCTCGCACGGGCGGAGCACTACTTGAATGAGAAGGACTTGGATAGTGCGGCGAGGGAGCTCAATCAGCTGAAGGGGACGGCGAAGCTGCTGTTGCAAGATTGGTTGGAGGCGGCGCGGAGACGGCTGGAGGTGCAGCAGGCGCTGGAGGTACGTGATCTCGTCTTGTTCTGAAAATCGTACTCATGATTATTTCGTAGGTGGTGCAAACCCAGGCAACGCTGGCGTCTTTATTGGTAGTGTAGCAGGACACCGTATACAATAGATTGACCCCGTACACGCCATATAACTTATAAATCATCCATCAGGCCGTCGGGTTCATCGCGCATTCGCAAATTACTTGCGCACGTCGCACAACCGTCTGCGGTATCGCTCAATGTTCAGCTGGGGAGAAAAGGAAAGGAACGGAAGCACGTACGTGCACATTATCGAAGCCAACTTTGACCAGCCCCGGGAACATCGTGCACCCCACCCGATCGCCCTCTCCACGCTCGTTCTTCATGCACCTCTTGACGAGCTCGATCTGCCGCGGGAGCAGCGTGCTCCCGAGCTCCGGCACGAACGCGCGGTAGAACGCGTCGCCCACGCCGTTGGTGCCGTGCAGCATGCGCGAGAAGTGGTACGCAGCGTCGAGCACGGAGGAGGGCAGTGCGTCGTCGCGGTGCAGCAGCTGTGTGAGGTGCGGGATCTGCTCGGTGAGAATGCTGTGCGCCATGTCGGGCGTACAGGTGTCGACGGCGGCGGAGAAGGTTTGGCGCCGCCAGACGGCTGCGACGGTTGGGTCGCCTGTGAAGGCAGATGTGAATAAAGAGGACGCAGGAAGCACTCGAGGAAATTGTTTCGGGGCTCATAAAAACGGTCCGAAACTTGTAGTTTCGGGAGGGCAGAACATAAACTAAGAATGTTTTCGGGACCCCGAAACACTAAATTTCCTCGAGTGAAAAGAGGAGGACTTGCGTGCAAAAATATGCTCGTGGATGCGCGTGAGCTGGATATTGGCTTCCTTCGAGTTGGAGACGATGAGGCAGTTGATAAAGCCCTCTGAGATGACTTCGGAAATCGCGTGTCGCAGCAGACACTGCACCTGCATCGGCGTCCCAGTGAATGTAGACGCAGCTTCCGCGCCGATGTCGCTTAGAAGCGCCTCGCAGATGACTTCAATGGGCGTTGGCGGCTGGCGGATGATGTCCGATGCAAAGCGATTGATGAGCTTGTCGAGTTGCAGGGCCTCTTTCTGTTGTCCATCGCGTATTCGTCTGCTCGTTTTCATCGCAGCGAAACCATGATATACTGACCTTGACCGAAAAATCATCGACAGAGCTGCCGCCGGGCATTTGGAGGCCCGGACCGCCTTCGAGGAGCTCGATTCGCGCTCGGAGCTGGGCTACCTGCTGTTCCTGCTCTTCCAGCTGCATGCGCTGCTCCTCCACTTTTTCGTGCGCTATACGCTATTCCAATCCCAAGTTGCAGCGATCCCCGCATTTTCGCTTCCACTTGGATGCAACTCACAAAGTTTGTAAGGACATATTGGTATTGGTCGGTGTCTTCAACCGAGATAACTGAGCGGGAGGGAGTGCGAGGAGCCATGCTTTTTCACCGTGCAGGCCGTCTGAGTAAGGCTGACATGAGGGTCAAATCACGATGAGAGGAAGCGCCGAATTGCTGTGCAGAGTCGGCCGCGGCGGAATATTTAAAGCTGAAGAAGGCACCAATTGGTCTCTGCCACTTGCTAGGATCAGAAAATCTCTAGGCGCTAGTTGAGACTCGAGATTTCTTCGCGGATTCAGACTCAAAGACCAAAGACTCTGATGCTGGTTGGATCTAGAGAAAAAACCAACTTGACATGGTGAAATCAAGAAACAGAGCGGCGCCCGTGTTTAAGCGCTCCGTGCACGGTGGATGGCTATCTTCGGCTCTGCGCTCCCGTCGCCCGACGGTCGGTGCTTCGAAATGATGCACGCACATGGTAGCCAATGATGACGACGATGCGCAAAATCGATCGCTCTGTTCAGCTCTCCCATGTCAGTTGAAAACGACAAGAGCGAAAAATCCGAGCCCGAGGTCTCTCCCGAAGCCCAGGCCCCCGCTCCTATCTTGGAATCCGACACTCGGTGGACGACGACGCGTGTCGAGCTCTGGTCTTACTACCTGTACTATATCGGCAACAATGGCCTGTCTGGGTGTGCCCGATAGATGCCCTTATCTTTCGCAGGATTAATCCCATTCTGCAGATTCAATTTTGGGCCTTCGCAGTTCCAGAACCTGTTGTTTTTGGCGGGATATGACCCCACACAGCCGCCTTTCACGGCGCCTTGCGGCGACAACGGATGTGTTCTGCCCTACCTTGGGCGCGTCCGCGACAGTACGTGACGCGTCGGCTGCTTATCTTTCCTGATGATTCACACTATTTGCAGTAAACTCCATCGTGCTCATGAGTTCCGTTGCTTTTTTTTAGAACTAGTCCCTCAGCTCAAGTCAATTCCGTAGCAAATGGCATATCTTTTGCTATTCAAGCGGCCCTCCTCCTGCTAATAGGTGCTTGGGCGGATTACGGCACGTCGCGGCCCAACATCACCATTTTCTTCACTATTCTGGCCGTGGGCGTCTCATTTGCCTGGCTCGGAGTTGAGGACCCCGACCAATGGCGGTCGGGAGTCGCGTTATATATTCTTGGATGTGAGCTTCCGATCTATCATGAAATCAAATTATCTCAAGGCTGCAAGTAATCACGTACCAGGTAATTCCTTTTGTTAAATCACACCGCGTTCTCTGCCTCATATCTTTCAGTGCTCGCTGACATTCTGGACCGCGGCGTTCCCCGGGCTCGCGCGCGACCTTCCCGAAGTGAAAGCGTCTCTAAGCGAAGTGAAAGCCGGCCAGAAAACGTTTGTCGCATCCTTCTTCGTTCCGCTTATACTCCATCCACCGCTAAATGATTTCCCTACAACACAGCGTCGCAGAGCACACCCTGCTCACCTCCCTCTCCCGAAACCGGATCTCCAACATCTCCTTCACCATCTCCTCCCTCGGCGAGATTGTCGTCCTCGCCATAATGGTCGGCATCCTCAAAGGCGTCAAATCCGACGCCAGCGTAGAGAACAACACCAAGGCCTTCAGCATCCTCATCGCGTTTTCGGGCGCCGTCTGGCTCGTCTGCGCAGTGCCGTGGTTCTTTTACGAGAAGCGCCGCCCAGGGCTAAGGCTCCCGCCGGGGACGACCCTGCTAACGATCGGGTTCAAGCAGACCTATGTGGCGTTCCGAGAGTGCATGCGCCTGAAGCAGACGTTTTTATATTTGGTGTTTTATTTCCTCATGTTCGTGTTTCTTCCTCAAAAGAAATACGCAAGTTGAATTACACTGACGGTGGATTCACAGGGGAGACGTTCTCAACACAACGGTGTGGGTATTCTTGTTTTTATCCGCCCATCCCCGACACACCTCTCATTTATTTATGCAGGACTGTGATCGGCACCCTGCAGAACAGGTTCGCTAGCCCACTCGTTTGTCACAAATCCAGTTTAAAACTCAACTTGTTTTTTTTTCGACAGCGTCGTGGCATACTCGACCCTGCAACTCACTCTTCTCCTAATCGTCGGAATCGTTGCTCAGGGGTTGGGAATATACGTATTCTGGCTCGTACAAAAGCGGTTCAAAATCAGCACCAAGGCGGTACGTGTTTTTATCTTATGCGTCAAAGAATAAGAATACTCTCATATTTGAGGCGTGCTCAGATGCTCTCGTTCAACGTCTTCTGGATAATTGTGAGCTCCAACCCACGCTCCGTTATCCCGATGGCAACTTGACGACCACAGATTCTGACGATATGGGGCCTAATCGGTGTGCACACGGATAAATTCGGGTTCAAACATGTCTGGGAGATATGGTACGTTGACGACTTGCGCGGCTTGCTTGATTCGTTCTGTACCGAACGAACTACCTATCTGTCCAAACCCAAATTTCCCGCTGACGTTTCCCAGGCTGTATCAAGCCTTTTATGGGCTGATGGTATGCCCCTGGTATGCGTACAGCCAGACGATGATCAGCGAGGTTTCGCCTTTACCTCAAATGTGACTCCACGATACCTTTTTAGGAGTCGAGCTGTGGCTGACGTGAAATACTTTCTCTTTCTTTCAGGTTCCTGTTCTTCGCCTTGTTTTCTGTGGTATGTACCCCCCATGATCTCAGCTCAACTCACCCATACCCTAACCGATAACCAGATCGGCAAAACATCTGCGTTCATCGGTCCTTGTAAGTCCCACCTCATCCCAATCATCCATTCCATCGAGGCCCACCAACCTTTGCAGTCGTTTCTTCCGCAATCATCACCGCCGCGAACAACAACGACAACATGCCGTTTGCGTTCCTCTTCGGGCTGTACGTCATGTCCCTTTTCTTTTCGCCGGCACGTTGAAATGGATGTACTAATCACTGCGATTCATCACATCCAGCGGCGTATTCAGCACGATCTTTCTTTATCTCGTGGACGTGGACAAGAGCCGCGCGGAGTGTGAGGCGTTTGTGCGTGCGGAGCAAGAGCGCAAGGCGTTTGAGCCCAGCGCGCATTTTGCGAGTGCGTATACGGGGGATTTGGATGTCACGATGGAGGCGTGAAGGGCGGCTTCATACCGTAATTAAATGTACGGATGATCTCTCATTGGTGGAGGCAGATCCGGAAATCTGGATTTCTACGACAATTTGCTCCGGAGTTGGTTGGAAACGGCCCCATTTGGTTTTCAACCAAAGTCACGTGAATTTGGTTCAACTTTACAAACACGTTGGTTCACGCAAATTACAATTACTGCACTTCTTTGAAAATTACTGTCGCACTTTGTCTTGGTACTGTGTCTATCGAGGTCTAGAACCCGTTCGGCGCAAACCCAATCTGCTGATTCTCAATATCCCACGCGCTATAATAATGCTTGAGCAGACTCAGGCCAACGAGATTGAACCCCTCCGAGACATTGATCAGCGTCTGGCACAGCTCGGGGTTACTCCTGAATGGGCCACTGCTTAGCTCCGAGCTGGGGATCGTCAGGTTGAAAGGGGCCTGGCCAGTAACACCGCCGAAAGTGATGTCGATGACGGCGGGTAGAGTGGGGATGAGGTCGCATGCGATGCCGTAGGTACCCGGCTCGTCGGGGTTGGCGGTGATGTTGGGCGAGATCATGGCGTAGATGGCCTTCGAGCCACGTCAATAATATTTTCTCGCAAACACATAAGTATAATATTACGCACCTCGGCAATTGGCTGTGTGAACAGCATGTTGGACGTGCCCTGGACAGTGAAGGCGAATCAATTAGCATACTCCAGGGCCAGACCGACGCGACTTACGGAGTCAAAGATGAGCGTGAGGTTATTCTGGAGAGTGCTCGTCGTCTCGCCGTTCACGAAGATTCCCAGCGAGGGCAGCTGCCAGTTGCCCTCGTCCACTTGCGGAGAAAACATAAGCGATGTGTTGAATTTGGTCGTGTCGACACCACCGAGGGTGAGCTCGCCCTCGCCGCCCTCGCTCTCAGGGACAAAGAGCATGCCGAAGATCGCGGGATATCCGCCCCCAGTAAACAAATCACCCGTCTCGGGGCTAAGACCCAGAATACCATCGAATGGATCAGGCAGGAAAGTGGGGGTTTGGTTGGTGATGAGGAAGAGCCCGCCGAGAGGGAGAGACATGTCTGCGATGGTGAATACGTCGGCGACTTCCTCCAACCACAGCTCCCAGTTGTCCCCAATGACGGGGTCTACACCGACTCCGGTGCCGAAGGTGATCGTGGAAGAGGAGTTTAGGTCCAGGAATGTGCTTGATGCAGAAGAGTTGAATTGGCGCTGGTTGGCACACGCCGCTCCACAAGCCGTCCCTATATGAATTCAACGTATGTCAATGCGCCCTTCTGAAGTTGATCCAATGACGCACCCGGTATCTCCAGCGTAAAGCTGCCAGTGTCGAAGACTGAAATATAAATTGGATGAGTTGAAGGGCTCAGTCTGGGTGGAAGAACTTGGCTTGCTACTCACCCACAGTGAAATTCTGCGGCGGTGTCCCCACTATTGCGAAAGCGTCAGGTTACAGGATGGCGGCATCGACGGGCAAGAAACGGTACCTGTTATGTCTCCGTACCACTGAAGGTCCGTACCATTGAAGTAATCAAAGAGGGGTTCGCTGGTTGTATTGGATGCGTCGCGGCGATATTTCGGCGCAGCAAGGCTCGGTGTCGATCCCCGAATACGCGCCCGGCGCCCCGCAGGTGTTGCGGGGGCTGAGCCCAGAGAGAGCTTGAAGTCGGAATGCGGGGTAGTCGCGAGCGCTGCAGTCGCCGCGAGAGCGATGAACACGAGGGAAGAGGAAATCATAGTTCAAGCCTCAAGAGAAGGACACCAAGTTCCATGAAATATATGGCTGTTCTCGTAAACCCGGTTGGTTACCGCAAGACCGTGCACATGCATCTTGCCCGTCGCAATGGAACCACGGTTTGAACACGGGCATGAGTTGCCGACTGTGCGACGTTATTGATAATGATATAGCTGCTCGCGCGGATTCGGCCGAGCGCAGCCTTGAACAATAGATTCGGCAGGAGAGAGCAGGAGAGCACGATATAAGCCTAAATACAAGGAGTAAAGCTGGAGCATGCGGTGATCCGCGCTGCGCGACCCCACAATTTGACAAACGTGTCACTGATCGGTCATATGTATTTGAATAGCTTTTTGGCGAGTGCCGTCAGCGGCTAGCGGAGGGCTTCAATTGTACATGTTACATGCAATGATTCGAAAATCCATTCTGCACAACTTTTTACGTAGAACATTTCAGATCAATGAACACTGGAGCCACAGAACCGTACCTCAAACTCCTCGATGGTGTGCGCCATTCGCAAGGGCAAAGACGAGTTTTCAAGGACGAGTTGAATGAGATGGCGCTGGTCCGCAGTTTGCCGTTTTCCCACGTGCTCCAAACACTGCACTCAACAGCAACCAGCATCAGTGCATCGCCGGAGATACTTGGGGAGCTAGAAAGCAGTGGATTTCGTGGATTTCATTGCTTTCTCCTCATTCTCGGAGGCACGGACAGAATCCTTCGATGCAGGAAGTTCTGTAGCTGGTTGAGGGCTAATTCATAGTTTCCAGCCAACTGCGCCGCCTCCACGCTCGAACGCGCCGACAAACGAGTCGTGCAAGCGCGTATGGGCGCTTTTTTTGTCTTTCCGTTCACTCACGGCTGGACGGCCTCGGAGTCGCCATTCTCTTGAAAGTCTGGACCCTGGCTGGGTGGTCGGAGATTCAAGCCTGGTACGCTCTCCCACCCACATCTTCTCCATCCTCTAGTGCGATCCTTCAAGTTATGTCTACCTATAGATCTGCTCCTGTACGCATATCGAGCGTGGTGCCAGCTCGTTCCATCTCCCACTCGACTCATGGCGCTCATTCCCGACCGTGTCCCTCGTCCCGTCTTCTCTCTTTCTTACCAGTTAAACTAGGTCTAGATCCTAGTATGTAAATACACAAATTTCCTCGACCCTGCGCACCTCTGATCTCAACACTTCCGCGCCTGGTGCGTGTGCATGATTCCCACACGCGATCGACCCCTCCCGCTCCAACGTCAGTCGCGTGCCGGGTTGCAACCCAACGAAGCGCGACGTGCGTTTTCTCGTCTGGTGCCACGCGGATCATTGAGATTCCGTCTCACCAGCTGTGTGCTTCCCGAAATTGGGCGCCGTCTGTTTGAGCGAAGAGCACTGTTCGCGTATAGTGACCAGCTTGCCAGCATCAACGGAGATGGTTTGTGAGCACGCTCTTTTGTTCGCGGGATATTATTGGTGGCACTCAAGAATTCTCAGATCTCTAGGTCTCGCTGCAAGAGTAAATGCATAGTGATTTCCGCGCCGACGAACAACAGTTATCATTCAAAATCTTCCTTGAACATCGTCCCAAGTGGACGAATTGTGCTTGCTGCGATCAGCACTTGCACTCGCCTTCCTTGCACGAGCAGCTGGCGGAAAGCTGCGCACTCAAACTGGGGCGAAAGATTGGCGAAGAAGGTGCAAATTCACAGAGGTTATATTTCAACTGTTGTAATTGCGGAAAAACATCATATCCAACATATCTAGCGCGGCGAGGTGAGGGGAAGGGCGGGGCGTCACGACGGGGGAGAAGGGACAGCAAAAGCACGAGCGCGAGCCCGGCAGTGGGGAGCGACGCGTTGGGAGCACGACCGCGTGCACGTACATCTCTCTTTTCCTCCCGCTCTCAGTTTTCGACCCGCAGTGATTTGATTCGAGTACCACCCTCGTAACGCGATGCACGTGTACAGCGTCTCGTTTCCCTCCTGCCCCGATTTCTGCCGATGGGTATGCGCCTCCAGGTCGTGCCTCCGTTGCAGCCCACACCGCGTCCATGTCTCACTGCATCGACTTCGCCTTCGCCTTCTCTCGACTCCGGCTTTGACTTCGCCCTCTACTTCTCCCTACTTCTCCCCACTTCTACCTCGGCCTGGAGGTACCTTCGACTCTCGACCTCTCCCGAGCAGCGGTGTCGACGTCTGGACTTTCGTCCGGACTTTCGTCCGGACTCGCCTGCCCCAAACTTACCCGTCGCACCGCGATCGTTTTCGACGTTCGACCTTTCCGACTTCGACCTCGACGTACCTGCGTCCGCGTCGGCGGCAGTGTACTCACCCGATTCGCTCGCTGGGAGAGATACCCGATATTGGCTAGTTTTTCTTTTAAAAAGGAATATACAGTGAGCAATGTACAAGATGTAAAGCTTCCAAAGTCCAGCAGTAAACACAGCATGCCCGTCGAGTATTTTGTCTCATATCCACGTCCAAGAAATCTCAGACTTCAGAATCGGCTGAGGATGATCTCGTGGATTTTTCGCGGCGAATGTC
This sequence comes from Mycena galopus ATCC 62051, assembly GCA_014925785.1. Lineage (NCBI taxonomy): Eukaryota > Fungi > Basidiomycota > Agaricomycetes > Agaricales > Mycenaceae > Mycena > Mycena galopus. The sequence goes on from WIQG01000337.1 coordinate 110,760, forward strand.
AATGACGCTCTGGAGGTGAGTATCTTTCCCCGTCCACTGGATGCTGAACGTGTCTGACATCCCGGATGGATTGACAGTTGGCAACGCCTTGGCGGTGCCTGTCGATGATTCCTTCTCCTCCCAGAATGTACGCTGGAAATTCACGATGACGATTATAATCGTCGGGTACATGCCCGCCATTTGGTTGCCCATCCCCTTGAGAACCGCATAGGCATAGAACGCGGGCGAGGTGGAGGGAAAGGGTAGAAACACGATGAGCTGCGTGAGCTGCAATGCGAACCATCGGTCAAAGGTTAACGGAGAGACAACAGATTATTTCTTACCCAGAGTAAACTGTAGATAAAGCCAGATTCGACCAGGAGAGAAAGCACTTTTTCTGCTGACATCCGTTTCCCAGGCAGCCTGTGCACTGCTCGCATCATTTTGCGATGTCGCCTGGCGTCATGATTGTCAGGGTGGATTTTGTACTGCGAAAATACGTGCATACCATGCTTGTAACCCAACCAATATTGTGCAGGTGACGTTGGTCGCGACGGATAAAACCCAGGCGAGGAACGACGTGTAGTCGCAAATACCTGGAATAGGCACAGCGTCATCGTGGCTAGCGCAAACAACATCCATGATTGCAAAGACTCAGAAAAAGGCTGATTAGGGTTTGGGGGATATGGGAGGTTCAGAAGCTCACCGAACGAGATGAATAGAATGAGTGAGGGTATTGAAACCGCCAAACCTCTGCGGCAATAAACAACCCAGGTGCGCCACACAACAACTCCGTCTCCGACGATCATCTATCTGCCTTCAATGACAATTGAGGAAATGGATCACAATTTTCACAAACATTGAACATGAAGAGTGTTTCGGCTGGTAGGCCTAGTGCAACAACTTTCACGCTTGCCAGTTCCGGTCGATCCGGGAGAGGTATGTTGGGAACCATCAACAAGAAATGTATGCCTTTGAGTACGGTGACTATGTTGAAGGCCCATTGCGCGACAGACGACGCATATAAGCACACCACCACACCAAGCATGACGATTGCCGCTGGTGACCTCAGGCCTTTTCGACTGCCGATGGATTTGGTCACCAAAAGATTACGGGTTTTCGGGACAAAAACTCACAAGATCGAATAGACCGCGAGCGCGAAAAATATGCCATATGCGCCTAGAAACATGAGCTGATGTGCCAATCTCACAGAAGGACTCACTGCAAAATATGCTTTCGCTAATCGAAAGAACAACCTGGTGCATTATATCATATCCGAAATGAACGAGGATCGCGTCTATTTCAGAGAGCACGGCAGGCAGAGAAGTTGTCTCGGAGTCGGACGACATCGAAGAAGAAAATTTGACTGTCCACCAGCGGACAAATTGAATGGTCGCACAGCGATGGGGATAGGACAGAAGTCGAGGTATACTTACTCTGCGGAGTGTACTTAAGTTGTCCGCATTTTCGTACAACCATCTGATATGTTTCGTCCATCGTTTGTATCCACCGCACACTACCATCCCGTCAGATTTCAATGGTGGAAATCAGAACGAAGATGGAAAGCAATCCTGCCATGCAACGAAAGATCCTCCCAATAATATCAGCCCAAGTGAGGCACCTCTGCTCGTCGGCTCAGAGAAAATGGCAGGCGTGAGGCCCTGAATCCGCATGAATTGGATGAAAGTTCCCGGCGCAACGTGGGGTCCTCGTGAGGATACCCGAAACACTAGGAGGAGACGACGCGTCCTCACCGTGATCCCCGGTGATGTGGGAGGCGACCAAGGACCATGTAGCCAGACAACGAAGTCGACGAGGAAGGGAAGCATAGTCCCGAGATTCGCTGACATTGTCAATGTCATGAGTTGCGAATGGTTGATGGCAGATTGCAGATGTGAGATGCGTGATGGAAAATCAAAGAAAATCCCAAGCAGAGAGAAGCGAGCCCAGCGACGTCAAGAAAGATCAGGGACAAGAGCGACTCTCTTTTGCCAAAACTTCGCCCGAAGAGTCCGCGAATTTCACTCATAAACTACGTGAAGCAATCGCATTTTGGCCGTGAAATTCAGAGAATTTTTGGGGTCTCTCGCTTTCTCAGTAAAAAAATGAGTGAAAGTTTCACGGAGTTGGGGTTCCACAGCAGTAGATCACGGCGCTGATTCGATTCCGTATGGCAACATGGACTGGACAGCTTGCATTTTGCTCCCCGGCTAGTCAGCCGAGATGATTGGCGATTGATTTGACCCTTTGGGATGTCGGGACCCCGGAACCACGTCGCTAACAGTATTCCGAAGGTGCAGGGACCCAGCAAAAATTTCCAGAATAATATGTAATGGGGTCAATTCCTTTAATTTCGGGCTAGTTACACACCGTTCGATGCTGGTAGAGGCTCGGAACGCGCGAAAAAGGTCGCAAATGGGTCACGTGATACCATCAGCACAACCACACCCATTTAGGAAAGTGGTTGTATCTTCCGTTTGAACCATCAGCTCTTCCACGGAGCTCAGAAGGTACGTTTAAATGTTGATTTCAACAATATTTGCAAACCATCATATGCATTGGACCAAGCAGTTCTCTCAGGGGCATGGGTTCGCAAACTTGACTTAAATCAACTCATTGACTCGTGCTCCCCGGTTTACGGCCGACTTAATTGACTTATTTCTGCAGGATTTAACGCTAGACAGCCATGTTTTCTCATTTCCAGGTTACTGCTTACTGCAGAGCAAATCATTCTGGTGAGGATAAGTCTGTGGGGCTCGTTAGCAGCTTGATTGGAATCACTGGGTTGAAATTTTGATGACACCCTGCTGGCATCACCTTACCCAGATCGTTGCGGTTGGATTGTACGAGGTATACATTGACAGAAATATTTCACCATACCTGTTTTTGCTTCCCATGACTCCAGTACATGGTACTGCACAGCGGTACTTGCGAAATCAGGCTATGTCCCAGTGAATAATACACCCGTGTGTCGCTTCCTGCTCCAGGGGGTCTACTTTTGGACTGACCGAATCCATTCCTGCAATAATCAACAAAAACATGTCCCAGTTAGCTTGGGAGCAACACCGCTGCTGAGGCTTGGCCCCATTGACACAGACATCACATCATTTCCAGCTGGATCGTGGCCGGGGCTCCTTCAACCTCAGCATGCGCATCAATATTGGTGGCTTCTCAATTAGACCAATAAAATGCAAGTCCCTGTACACATTCCAGTGTCTGAGTCCCCAAAGGGCTACTCCTGGGAACCAGAGTAAGTTACATCCAAATGGATTGTCTGTCCATGCAAAAAACCACGGTTTTTGTTTCATATACCTGGTTTTCGAGTTTCCTCCCTTGGCAATTGATTCATTTCACTTGAATTTCACTCAACTTCCATCTACTCAAAACTGAATCATATGTATATGGTGAATGCCACATAGCCATCAGCTTTCTTAACCTACAAATTCACCTCAAAATCAGAACAATAGCACATTATTCTTCTCTTCCTTAGGGTTGTTTATTTTCGCAGGCTGCAGCGACCTTTTCAATCGCTATTGTCAAAAAGATTATGTTCTCTTTTTTCAACCTTCCACCATCAACAATTTAAATAATTCCAGTGCAGTCCAAAGTCCAGTGTTGTTTGTCCTCTCTGCAACTTCTGACACACAGTCCTGGGTCTGCCTGCCTATCTGTGTACAAACAAGCGAGGCATGAGCTCACCGGCACAACTTTCTGTGACACATGACCATGAGTTTTGATTTTTCTGTGTGGGAAGTCCAGTAGGACCCAGTAAATTATTTCGCCTGGTTTTGGGTTGGCCTTCCCCGGATGCAATATGTGGTTGATGTAAAGGAAACAAGGGAGGAGAACTCACGCAGATAGGCAGGTGTAGAAATTCTTTTCCCCGTACAGTGGGAGCTCGAGAGAAGAGATCAAAGAAACGTAAAACCAATGTACCCAGTTTGAAGAACAGGAGTGGGAATCCCGGTGTTGGTGTTGTCACCATCTGATTCTGTACTTCTGCATAAGCACGGGTTCACTACATTTTGTACTCTCGTTAAGATGGATGTCAGCAAGGCGGGACACAATGTGATTTATCAAACTGAGGCCAGGGGAACATTGAAGTTGAGCGAAGCATAGTTGACCAATTTGACAGCCAAACTTCAGATAGCCTGAGAGTAGACTCGTTACCAGTCTGCCTATGATGAACAAAATATGTGGTGAGCACTTTACCATATGCATTCATGAAGTCACAAGCCATTGATTCAGCGGTCCAAGTTAAAGTTTCAAGTGTCCGCAGCATAGAGCTTCAGGACCATTGGTGCTAGGGATAAAGGAAGGTACATATATGCATGGGGAGATGGTAGTAGCAGCTTGTTGGAAACGAATCACCATCCCTTTCGGACTCAACTGACAATATCTGTTGTAGGTTTGATTTATTCATGCTGTGAACCTCTGCATATTGTTCAATGGGCCATTTAGCCATTGGAAAAGGTGTAGGACTCACATCCAACAAGCAGCACGCAAGGTGGGGGGATCTGCCTACTCAGTTAAGGTGATATTAGGCTCGAATCTGTAAGGGCAACCTCAGCTCGGCGCGGGAGCGCGGGAGACTAGCAGGAGAATCCGAAGAGAAGAAAGAATAAGGATTCCCACGCTAGGCGAGGTTTTTATAGGTACTAGCCAGTAGCACGTGTCCGGATCGATCGGCAGTGGTCTCGAGCTTGATCACATAGCACGTGCCAGTGAGAGCGACCGGACGTGGGGGGTCGGAGGGGGTCGGAGTCCGGAGGGACGGAGGGCGACGTTCCAGACGGAGGCGTAGGCTGGGGCATAGGACCGAAGGCCGGATGGACGGACGAGGCCGGACGAAGGATCGGGCGAGGAAGTGGGGCGGTGCGATGGGCCGGAGCCGGACGGACGGACGGACGGACGGACGGACGGACGGACGGACGGGTGGTTCCCCTGACATCACCCCCCCCTTGGAATGCGGCGTCCCGACGCATGAATCGGACATGGGCGTCGCGCCTCCGGAACGAGAGCGAGTCGAAAGCGGCCGAGGCGATCCGGCGCGGGGCATTAGGGTAGCGGCGATAGTAGGCATCGATGGCGTCTTGGGCGAAGACGTCGGAGTGCTTTACCCATTTATTGTGTTCCGGGCCGTAGCCTTTCCACCGCACCATGTACCAGAGGCTGCCATAACGGACCTTCGCTTCTAGGATCTCCTCGACTTCCCATTGAACGTCGTGGTCCGTCTGAAGGACGGGCGGGGGTTCGTCGTTCCGGGGGCGTCCGGGGAACGGGTCCGGTTCCGCGAGCTGGAGTTTCACCACCGGGAAGACCGGGTGGAGCTGGGAGTACCGGGGGGGGAGCTCGAGTTTGTACGCCCCCTTTCCGACGACCTTCGCGACTTTGAAGGGGCCGAGGCGTTTGTCTGCAAATTTGACGGACGGACGGGTCGTACGGATGTCGGAGGCGTCCAGCCAGACTCGGTCGCCTACCTTGATCTCTGGGGCGGGCGTGCGCCTTCGATCATAGTACAGCTTGAACTCGTCCTTGGCTTTAACGAGCGCGGCTTTGGCTTCCGAAACTCCGGACGCGATCCGGTCTCGGAACTCGTTCGCGGACTCCACTTTCGAGCGTAGTCCGTTGGGCTCGAACCCCATCCGGGGGAGCCTTCCGGTGTCCGTCATGAATGGGACTTGCTGCGTCGAGGAGTGGACGTGGTTGTTGTACGCGAACTCCGCGGCCGGGAGAAGCTCGTCCCAGTCGTCTTGTTTGTAGTTCGTGAAGATCCGGACGAACTGCTCGAGTTCCTGATTGACGCGCTCGGTCTGGCCGTCGGTCTGCGGGTGGTAGGCGGTGGAGGTCGCTGGTTCTACCCCGATGAGGCGCCACAGTTCCGTGGTGAACTCCGCGACGAACTGCGGCCCGCGGTCGGAGATATATTTCCGGGGGGTTCCGTGGTGCCTCCAGACGTTCCGGTAATAGAGCCGAGCGGCTCCGACCGCGCCAAGGCCGGTGTGGCACTCGTTGAAATGGGCCCGCTTACCCAGGACGTCGACCACGACCATAACGGCGTCGAAGCCGTGCGCGTCCGGGAGCTCGACAATGAAGTCCACCGAGACGGTGTCCCAGCGTTCTTCCGGAATCTCGGTCGGGTGGAGCTCTCCGTGGGGTAACTTCCGGAGCGCCTTCGTCCGGTTGCACGGGTCGCAGGTTCGGACGTATTGGCCGACGTGACGGGACAGCTGGGGCCACCAGTAATTCCGGGAGATGAGCTCGAGGGTTTTGAAGCGTCCGGCGTGTCCGGCGACCCGGGTATCGTGGTGCAGGGCGATGATCCGGCGTCGGAGGTCTTTATTCCGCGGTACGACGATCTTACCGCGGTAGTGGAGGAGCCCTTCTGCGACACGCCACTCGGACGACCGGGGGGGGGCGGACGTTCCGGTTCTTGAGGAGCTCTCGCGCGACAAGCGCGACGGGGTCCTCAAGGTCCGGTTCACCCGCGAAGGCCTCCCGGACGTCACGGAGGAGGGGGACTTCGGGTCCGGCCACCACGACGCCTTCTAGCGCACGGACGTGGAACAAGTCTGGGCGAAGAAGGGTAACGTCCGTGTTGTCCGAGCCTACCCCGTGGTCCGGGCGACGGGACAGCGCGTCCGGACGGCCCATGAGGCGTCCGGGCTGGTGGTGGAGCGCGAAGTCAAACCGGGACAGGTACAGGGACCACCGTGCCTGCCTCCGGTTCAAGTTCTGTGCCTTCCGGAAGTACTCCAGGTTTTTGTGATCCGTCCAGATCTCGACTGGATGCTGCGTACCTTCGAGGAAGTGTCGCCACTCCTCTAGGGCTCGGATGATCGCGAGCATCTCTTTGTCGTGGATCTCGTAGTTGCGCTGGACGTCACTCAGACTTTTGGAGTAGAACGCGACCGGGTGCCACTTTCCGTTCGCGTCCGGCTGGGACAGGACGGCCCCAGTAGCGTAGTCGGAGCTGTCCGCCTCGACCCGGTACGGACGCGACTCGTCGGGCAGGACCAAGACGGGCTCCGCGGTCACCGCGTCCTTGAGGGCTTGGAAGGCGGCGGCCGCGGCAGCGGTCCAGGTCCAAGCGACGCTCTTCTTTGTGAGGTCGAAGAGGGGCCGCGCGATGTCCGAGAACGCCCGGATGAACCTCCGGTAAAAGTTCGTGAAGCCGAGGAACTGCTGCACGTCCTTCTTGTTCTCCGGAGCAGGCCAGGCTGCGACTCCGGCGACCTTGACCGGGTCCATCTCGACGTGGTTGTGCGAGATGATGACGCCGAGGTACTCGATCGACGACTTCTCGAATTCGCACTTCTCCGGCCGGAGGTAAAGCTTGTGCGCTCGGAGCCGTCGGAGGACTTCTCGGACGATCTCTCGGTGGCGCGCGAGATCGGAGTGAGCGATGAGGATGTCGTCAAGGTATACCATGACATCTCCGGAGAGGATGAGGTCTTGGAAGATGTCGTTCATCATCGTCTGGAACGTGGCCGGAGAGTTGGTGAGGCCGAAGTACATCACCAGGGGCTCGAAGAGCCCTCGGTTGGTACGGAACGCGGCCTTCCACTCGTCGCCTCCCCGAATTCGGACGTTGTTGAAGCCCCACCGGACGTCGAGTTTTGTGAAGAACCGGGCTCCCTTAAGGCGGTTGATGAGATCGTTAATCAGCGGGAGCGGATACCGGTTCTTTACGGTCATCGCGTTGAGCGCCCGATAGTCCTGGACGAACCGGAGGCTTCCGTCCTTCTTTTTGATGAAGAAGACCGGAGACGCCATCAGGGATTTGGACGGGCGGATCCGGCCGGTGCTCAACCCATCCTCAATGAACGCGTCGAGTTCCTTCTGCTCGAGGGGGGAGATCGGGTAGACCTTGCAGTTGGCCGGTTTCGCATCCGGGACGAGTTCAATGGCGTGGTCCCATGTCCGACGTTCCGGCAACGCGTCGAACGACTCCTTATCGAAAACGTCGGAGAAATCCTCTACCCAGGCCGGAACCGAGGTCCCGGGCGGGGCCGAGTTCCGGGCGTAGGCCTCTGCGAGCCTCTGAGAGACGGTGCTGCCCGCACGGATTTCTTCAGCCGGAGCGAACGCAGTGTAGAGAATCCGGTCGCCGTCCTCGAGCTCGTCGTCTTCGTCACCGTCATCGTCGTCCGGGTCCGGAGTGAGGTCCGGGAAGTCGTCTCCGTCGTCGTCCGGATCGTACCCGTCATCTCCGCACCACTCTTCCGAGTCAATGGCGCAGATAGACGGGACGGGACCTTCGCGGAGCTGCCGGAGGATCGCGGCGGAGATCTTCGCGTTGCAACGGACGGCGCGGAGCTCCTCTCGGCAAGTGCTGCAGCTGGTCGGACAGCGGGTCATCCAGACTTCCTTGGTCTCCCAGTCGATCTCCGGGTTGTGCTTCTGAAGCCAGGAGTAACCGAGGATGACGTGCTGCTTTCCGAGCCGCGTTACCGCGAGTTGGATGTGTTCGGAGTGTCCTTTGTAGTTGACGACCATATCAACTACGCCGGAAATGCCTCCGGACGCATTGGGCGTGCCGTCGACGTTGAGGACCGGAATTGGCTGGGAGAGCTTCCGGACGGGAAGGTTGCGGGAGATCACGTACTCCGAGTCGATGAAGTCTCCGGTCGCTCCGCAGTCAACCAGACCCTTCACGGACATTGTAGCCGCGTGGAAGGCTGCCGTATTGTGGAGGCAGTCAACACTAGAACGGTCGGCCAGACAAAACTAAGAGTAGCCCAGAATGACAGAACAATAGTGTGGTCATTCAAGAGGGGCCACTATAGAAGGATACATGATGGTCAAGACCAAGAAGAGAAGATCCGTAACTACGGGACAGTCACAATCAATGTGTGATCAGATATGTAACAAGGATAAGTAGAATGTGACATAAGATGTGAAACACAATATAAGATAAGGACTTAACAACAGTAATGTAAAAGGTAGGATGTCGAAGGTGGGATAGTAGCAATACAAATAAAGGTGACTGGATGGAAGTGGTGCAGTGTGGATAGCACAGAACAGTGACAGTACAATTTTGATAGCAAAGGTTGAACTAATCCGGGAAGGAAAAGATTGGACAGTGCTGAGGAAAGTAGTAAGGTTGGTGGAGCAGCCTTACACCCTTCCCGACTTGAAAAAATTGAATCCCTTCTAGTTCAGGCATCATTCATTCAAGCAAGGGCAGAATGCCCTGCAAGAGAGTGGGGAGCAGAGCTTCCAGAGTGGATGGGATGAACTATCCAACCAGAGGAGGCAGTAGCAGGATGAAAAGGGAGTTGTGCGGACTGCAGGGTGACAACATGGATGGAATGAAGTCAAGGGGTGGAATGAGAGAACAGAGGACAACCTAAGGATGACAATACCAGGAAAGGTAATGTTCGGCAGGAGTGACAGTGCCATAATGAAGAGGTTGAGTCCAGCAGGGGTGGACAATACATGGGAGAGTAAAGTCCAGTGTTGGTGCAGCATTGAACAGCATACACAGGAGGCAATGCAGAGGTGGTATGAGGGACACATGCATGCCGAGGCAGAGAGCAGATGCAGAGGCCGTGTAAGGCATACATGGCTGACGGCACAGAAGGGAGGAATCAGACAACACGTAGCAAGGAGGATGATTCTGGAAGATCAATACAACTCCGAGAGACCAAGGCTAGAACAACAGTGTGTCAGGAAACCAAGGGCAGCATCAGGAAAGCAGTGGTCCAGTGATGACCATGCAATGACACAGAAGGAGGATGGGAAGATCAACTCCAGAGGGGAACAGTATCGGTATCGGAATAGCAATAGTCCAGTGATGACCATGCAATAACGGAGGGGGAGGATGGGAAGGCCATATGCAAGCCAGCCAAAAAACTCCAGTGGGTACGGATGGAAGAGGAGGGTGAGGTATGTGGGCCTCAGTTGGATGGCGGTAAAGGAGGATGTCGTTGGGATGCTAGTCCAAAGACAGGGACTGAACCAATGTTGCCATCATCAGTACAGGGAGGCAGTAGAAGAAGAGGTCAATGGTTTGCTAGGCCAGAGACAGGGACTATGCCAATGTTGCCATCATTGTATAGGGAGATGGGAAGTTGATCATGCCGGTAATGCAGAGGATCGGAATGGAGGGATCATGCCGGTGATGCAGAGGATCGGAATGAGGGGATCATGCCGGTGATGCAGAGGATCAGGATGGACAGATCATGCCGGTAATGCAGAGGATCAGGATGGACAGATCATGCCGGTGATGCAGAGGATCATAAGAAGGGATCATGCCGGTGATGCAGAGGATCAGAATAGAGGGACTCTGCCAGTGATGCAGGAGACCAGAATGGAGGAATGGCCATGGCAGTGAGGCAGATGGAAGATGACCATAGGGGAAGTGGCAGCAAAGAAAGGGGAATGTAGACACAACTGAAGCTTCGGTGATAAGCTGTATGAGCCAGATGTGCAGAGTAGTGACCAAAGGTCCGGTGGTGAGATCTATGGAAGGCATCCAGAAGCAGTGGGACATGGAGGCAGAAGGAGACAGATGATCACAAGAGGGAGATCTCACATCCCCGAGCGATAGGAAGATGCAGTAATGTAATGGCAGCATTATCGGTAGTGGTAGTGCAGTAATGGTGGTTGGTATGTCTGTCAGGATGTTGTAAGGTTGGATCAGCATCCTTACACCCTTCCCAACTTGAAAGAATTGTATCGTTTCCAGTTCGAACATCTGTCTGCTCAAGCCAAGTGGAATGCATGCGAGAGAGCAGGAGCAGATCTCCTAGTGTGGGAGAGTTACAATATCCAAGTGGAGGATAGTCAAGATTGGAGATTTGAAACCAAAGGTTGAGTAGCAAGTGACAGCAGGGAGGATGCAGTGATCGGTCATTTTATTATATAGCCGAAAGCGGACGGCAAGGGGATAACAGCACTGAAAGATTTCAAACACAAGGTATGGTGCGCAAAATGTGAGAGTGGTTGTGGAGAAGCGGAGCAGTAAAGGTGCAGTCATAAAACTGAAGCCAGTACAGAATTATTGTCTTGGGAGGTGAGGAAATTTAAGCAAGAATCCGCGGCGATCGGAATATCTGCAAAAAAGAACCTAGAAGAGAGCCTGCAATATCTAGAAAAGCCCGCGGCGATCGGACTGTTATCTAAATGAGTCCACAGTGATTGGACTGTTATGCAGAAAATCCCAGCATAAATAAATCTGTGTGTGCAATGCAGAATGTACAAGCATGCCAAAGGGATCAGCGCTTCTGGAAGAGCGGTGCAGCTGCTGAGGAAAGCAGTCTGATGCTTATGGAGGGGCAATCAGAGGCAATGGAGGTGCAAGTCTGGGGACTTTTGGCAGAGTCGGCCCAGGTCCGTGAAACTGTGTTCAGATACAGTAGAGCTGTCCTAGGGGAGGGAGTTCCCAGAGGAAGGACAATCCGGAGACAGGGGCAACAAGATGACAGTGGGCGCGGATGGAGGAGCAGCCCAGTGACAACGGCAACGAGGTGACAGTGGGAAGTGATGGAGAAGTGACCCAATGACAGCAGCAACAAGATGACAGTTGCCACTGATAGATATCGGCAGGGACTACAGTGGGACAGATCATGATGCTGATGCGATCAGATCAGATTCCCAAGGAAACAGCACAGGGTGTTGGGGAGAGGGCAAGTGCACAGAAGGGCAACTGCAGTCTCAGAGGATGTGCTTGTGGAGGAGCAACCCAAGAACCAACAGAGAAGGTGAGGCTGTGGCAGACACTCTAAGAGTGCTAAGGAAGTCCAGATCAGTGGTTTTAATCTGATCAAGTGCCAGATAGGTGTCAATGTGATGCGGATCAAGTGCCAGATGGATGTCAATGCAGTGACAGAGTGTGGGACGACAGATGTGCAGAGGTGGGCGCAATAAGCTGGCAACAGTGGGGGATGAGCAGCAAAAGTCCAGTGAGGAGACTGGTGGCAGACAGAGAGAGCAGTAAAGGAGAAGCAGTGGGGAGAGCTGAAGGTCCAAGGAATGTCCAGCGATGACAAGGCCCTGAATGACAACAATACTGCTGGTGTCAAAAAAAAAGTGGAAGGCTGCCGTATTGTGGAGGCAGTCAACACTAGAACGGTCGGCCAGACAAAACTAAGAGTAGCCCAGAATGACAGAACAATAGTGTGGTCATTCAAGAGGGGCCACTATAGAAGGATACATGATGGTCAAGACCAAGAAGAGAAGATCCGTAACTACGGGACAGTCACAATCAATGTGTGATCAGATATGTAACAAGGATAAGTAGAATGTGACATAAGATGTGAAACACAATATAAGATAAGGACTTAACAACAGTAATGTAAAAGGTAGGATGTCGAAGGTGGGATAGTAGCAATACAAATAAAGGTGACTGGATGGAAGTGGTGCAGTGTGGATAGCACAGAACAGTGACAGTACAATTTTGATAGCAAAGGTTGAACTAATCCGGGAAGGAAAAGATTGGACAGTGCTGAGGAAAGTAGTAAGGTTGGTGGAGCAGCCTTACACCGCGGTCTCTACCGATTGCATCTCCAACGGAATGTGCAGGGAGTTCCGGCCCTCTATGGAATCAATAACGTACCGCCGGGGTAGTTTGCGTTCCCACCTCGGACGGCGGACGCGGGGAAGGGAAGGGGGAAGTTCAGTCTTGGCCTCCGGGGCGGGAATAGGGGGTGCGCCTTTCGTATCAACTGCTGATTTATTGGGTATATCTTTGTACAAGCAGGAGTAACGATTGGGGGACGCGACCGAGGGCGCACCACTCACTCGGCCAGGTCCGGAAAACCCTCTGGCTCCGCGTCTCCGGCGTCCGGCTCGGCCGGAAGCCCAGCGGTGGTAGAGAGGCGCGCGAAGAGTTCTCCGAGGAGGTCGTCACCGAGTTGACGGACGACCTCGTCTAGGATGTCCGCGTGCCGGACATCCGAGGGAGTCGGGCAGTCTCGAGCGAGGTGTCCGGCCGCGCCGCAACGGAAGCAAGTGCGTGGCGTGAAGCGTGCGCGGGTCCGGTCGACATCCATTGGAATGCCAGGTGGAAGGGCGGGCGCCGGCGCGGCTTTGGGAGCAGGCGTGAAGGAGGGGACTGGGAGGAACGTCCCAGTGCGAGGGCGTGCGGCCGGAGCCGGGGCGCGAGTCGGAGGTGCTCCCGCTCGGACACGGGCGAGGGCGTCGTACTGGCGGAAGGCGCGGAGGCGCCATCCGGCGTAGTCTAGCAGCGCCGGGGCGGTCCCAGACGTGGTGATCGCCGCGTTAATCCGCGGGTCGAGCCCTGCGCGATACTTGGTGACGCGGACGAGTGGGTCCGTGTACCCGGCCGTGGCGGCGAGTTCCTCGAAGTCGTCCGTGTACCGGTAAACGTCGCGGGAGCCCTGGTAGTAGCTATGGGTCTCCAACCGGAGGAGAGCTTGGTCTTGCTCGTTTTCCTCCACGAACCGGAGCCGGAACTCGGACTCGAATTCCGCCCAGGACGGGAATGGGAACGGAACGATTGCGGACTGTCGTTCGGCCCATCGTCCGGCCGCGTCTCGCGCCATAAAGGACATGGCGTACCGCACGAGTTTTTCCTCGACGACCTGTCCGTGGACCATGAAGGCTTCCGGAACTAGTCGGAGGTATGTGAGGACGGAGTGGAGGAACATCCGTCCTTGAGTCCGGTCGCCGTCGAAAACGGCTGGGGGGTTCGGTCGGAGAACCGATCTTGCTGCAGGGGTGAGGGTGGTGAAGTCTGAACCCACCGCCGGAGCCGCAGCAGCAGGGACGGGGGCAGTCGCGGGTGGATTTTGGTTGTTGTGTAAAACGCGGAGGAGTAGGGTTTCGATGTTCGCGAGAGAGCTTTCTACCGCTGTCAGCCGGGATTCGGGGTCGGCAGCCGGGTCCGGGATGTAAACATCTGGGAGCTCGGGTGGCGCGGACCCGTTTCCGGGCGTCGGGGCGTCCATCAAGGAGGAGGGGTCGAGATTGGAAGTGGGGGAGGCCGGAGCGCTAGCGTAGCGGTCCGAGTCCGAGTCTACGCCGAACTTCGCAATCTTGACCGGTTGATCCCTTAGATCCTTTCTTCTGCTGTAAGGGCAACCTCAGCTCGGCGCGGGAGCGCGGGAGACTAGCGGGAGAATCCGAAGAGAAGAAAGGATAAGGATTCCCACGCTAGGCGAGGTTTTTATAGGTACTAGCCAGTAGCACGTGTCCGGATCGATCGGCAGTGGTCTCGAGCTTGATCACATAGCACGTGCCAGTGAGAGCGACCGGACGTGGGGGGTCGGAGGGGGTCGGAGTCCGGAGGGACGGAGGGCGACGTTCCAGACGGAGGCGTAGGCTGGGGCATAGGACCGAAGGCCGGATGGACGGACGAGGCCGGACGAAGGATCGGGCGAGGAAGTGGGGCGGTGCGATGGGCCGGAGCCGGACGGACGGACGGACGGACGGACGGGTGGTTCCCCTGACAGAATCCAGCTGCTACATGGGACAAGTCTGGATATAGCGATATCATAGACAGACACAGTCACTGGTCTAAGGTGATATTTAATGGCAGGTACTGGCACCAAGGTTTAGTTCCTTGTTGAAATCTGAATGTCTGTAGTTTGAGCATTTTCATGAAGCACAGCAGACTGCCAGAAGCAAGAAAACGACAAATGAGACATATCTATGTTCAATTACCAAGTACGAGTGACATCAGATGGCTAAGTAAAATTTTGTGGCGGTTTTGGTCAATTGTTTGAAGTTTCAAGTCTGAGGGGATTCCACACAGCATTGAAAACGATTGAATGGCACACATCCCTAGGATGATTTGTAGAGGCTCGTGAATTTAGGTGGAAAGGCAACTCAGTTCTGCTTTCAATCTCCCATTTTGTTTCTTTTCGCAGGTCCAATGCATAGGATGATTTGCAAATATTGTTGAAATCAACATTTAAACATACCTTCTGAGCTCTGTGGAAGAGCTGATGGTCAAAACGGAAAATACTATCGCTTTCCTAAATGGGTGTGGTTGTGCTGATGGTATCACGGGACCCATTTGCGACCTTTTTCGCGTGTTTCGAGCCTCCACCAGCTTCGAACAGCGTGTAACTAGCCTGAAAATCAATGAAACTCACCCCATTACATATTATTTTGCAAACTTGTGCTGGGTCCCTACACTTCGGAATACTGTAAGCGGCGTGGTTCTGGGGTCCCGACATCCCAAAGGGTCAAATCAACCGCCAATCACCTCTGCCGACTGAAGCCGGGGGCAAAAGACAAGCTGTCCAGTCCATGTTGCCATAATTCCGCAGTTTGCCGTGTTTTCGCGTGCTCCAAACACTGCCACATAGCCACAAGCAACTCAGCAGCATCGATCTTTCATCGCCGGAGATATTTAGCCCGGGACCAAGCGCCCTTTTTTACTTTCTGAGCTAGAAAGCAGCGGATTTCAGTGCTTTCTCCTCATTCTCGGAGGCGTTCCCACGGACAGAATTCTGCGATACTACAGGAAGTTCCGTAGCTGGTTGAGGGCTAATTCATAGTTTCCAGCCAACTGCGCCGCCTCCACGTTCGAACGCGCCGACAAACCAGTCGTGCAAGCGCGTATGGGCGCTTCTTTTGTCTTTCCGCTCACTCACGGCTGGAAGGCCTCGGAAACGACTGGGTGGTCGGAGATTCAAGCCTGGTACGCTCTTCCACCCATATCTTCTCCATCCTCTAGTGCGATCCTTCAAGTTATGTCTGTTTATAGATCTCCTCCTGTACGCATAGCGAGCAGTGGTTCCAGCTCGTCCCATGTCCCACGCGACTCAGTGGCGCTCATTCCCTCGTCCAGACCGTGTCCCTCGTCCCATCTTCTCTCTTTCTTACCGGTTAAACTAGATACACAAATTTCCTTGACCCTGCGCACCTCTGATCTGAACACGTCCGCGCCTGGTGCGTGTACATGCTTTCCACAGGCAATTGACTCCTCCCGCGACCAACGTCCGTCGTGTGCCGGGTTGCAACCCAACGAAGCGCGACATCCGTTTTCTCGCCTGATGCCTCACGGATCATTTAGGTTTCACCCCTTTTATCCGTCTCACCAGCTGCGTGCTTCTCGAAGTCGGGCGCCGTCTGTCTGAGCGGAGAGCACTGTTCTCGCATAGTGACCAGCTTGCCAGCACCAACGGACATGGTCTGTAAGCACGCTCTTTGTTCGCGGGATATTATTGGTACTTAAGAATTCTCAGATCTTTAGGTCTTGCTGCGAGAATAAATGCACAGTAATTTCCGCGCCGACGAACAACAGTTATCATTCAAAATCCTCCTTGAACATTGTCCCAAGTTGATGAATTGCACATGCTGCGATCAGCACTTGCACTCGCCTTCTTTGCACGAGCAGCTGGAAAGAATAGGTCAGTTCGTCGTTATCAGATATGTCGAAGTCAGATCACATACCTAGCGCCGCATGTGCAGCTGGGCTTGCTGCAGGTCTGGTCGACGGGAACTTGGGTGGTCTGTCGAGGTGCGTGGTTCAGTGTTAGACGATAACAAATAGTAGTCGGGCACTTACGGTGGTCATCATTGTGCTTGGTTTGGGAAGAGGAAGTAGTAGGTGTGTGATTTGGATCGTTGCCTGCTGAACCAATACTGCATGGTGAACCCCTTTTATATATGCCCAACTGTGTTTGGCTCGCATGGAGGCCTTGGTCACCGCGGATGAGATAGCAAGATCCGTTGGAGCAAGCACAACTCTACAGCTGGCATGGCGCCGAAAGTGGACTCAGAACTACTGGATACGCTCAAATGATTTTGGAATGCAAGAATTCAAGTGCTCCGTGGGCATTCGGAACGGATGTTCATTCCGGCCAACCGACAACTTGGCCTGGCTCCGTTATCTGTCTCATTTAACCTCACATACAGGTCTTCGCATGCTGAAATTGGATCGACGTTGGCACCGGTGAGTCTTTTTAGCACTTCCTTTGGCCGCATCTGCCCGCCGTTGGGTAATCCTCGGTCTGGCGCCAAGTCCCAGTCCCTCGCGGTGTGCGTCCGCGGAGATATATTGACCTAGGAAACTATCACACGACAAGCCCCTCAATCAAGATCTACTGGGCTCCTTTGCCGCATTATTCAACTGTGCGAGACGCCGTATCATTTTGATGACCATAACCACGAGCTTGCTTAGAAGCTTGCATATTTGAGTAACCGGTGCGTTGGCGACCTTTTGGCTGCATCCTTATCGTTTCAATGTGCGCCCTCAGATCGAAAAAGGCCCTCGGCTGAATTGCCTCGTGATAAGCCTTTTTTGACCATTTCTATGCCTTCGCAATTGGGGTTTTGTTTGCTGGCCGCTAGGAACATTCTCGGGTCAACATCGTGTACTTACCCGTTTCGGATCCAGGAGAAGTTGGAGAGACCCTGCCTAGCCATCGTCTCATCTCAAGTGCGGCCCGTCGCATCTGCGCGTGAATGCTCAATGAAGGCTCATTTATGGACCATGCCCCCTTGAGAAGCAGAGCCTACGCTGTATCTGGGGTTCTCTGGGCTCGATCGATATTTAATGAAGGCTACTACGAGTGTTCGACTGGCTGCCCGCGGATTTTGTTTGCTTTCAGCACATCTGAGCGCCTCGTTGCATGCTTCTTCAACTTTATGAAGCGTCGAGCCCTTTATGCGCGTCCTCGGATAATTACATAGGTTCCGGAATATTCATATCAAGCATCCAGACAGGTTGAATGTCTTCAAGACAAGCATGACGATCCGATAATCCAATACGGAAAATGCTTGACCTAATAACGCGAGGAAAAAGTGAATTCTTCCATTGAAATCGCCCCATTAGGTTTGATCCATCCAGATGTCGTCAGAATGAGGATTCCCGCGAAATGAGCGCGGAAAGTAAATGAAGTCGCAACAAATATTTTTCAACATAAATCACGTGGTTCGGTTCAATCTCGACTACCATTCCCCTAAATCATTCCATGGTCAAAGCGTCGAGTATCTCAAAAATAGGTAGATACTGTTTATATTCCTTCAGTTTACGCCAGCTCCACTGGCTACAACTCTGCAGCGGGTCGTATCAAAACACAAGTCTGTTGATTATTTATCGACGGCATTCAGACAGACAGTCACCAGTCTACTCAGCATGTAGGGCCCGCTCCAGCTCATCATACTTTCGCTCGTGCATGTCGTCCCCTGTGGGCACCAGCTGAGTAGAAAAAACAGCCGCCAAGCCGGTCGTTGGATCAACGAAGAAGCTCGTCGAAGCCCATGCACCCCTTAAAAATTGTTCAGTTCAAAAAATGCGAATGCTGTGGACGCGACCTGGTTCCGTGGTTTGGGAGACACATATGCATAGCGACTCCAACGTTGACGACTTTCCTAGCATTTTGGCAGACAGACTTTCCTCCCACTGACTTGTCCGATGTGCACAAAGGAAAGATGACTGCGGAACGTCAATAGATGTGGGATGCTGACATTTCTCTGTGGAGAGTTGAAAGATGAATCGTGATTTGTACTACTAATTGTATCTAATTTAGATATTGTCTCAGGGATCATCTCGATCCAAACGCTGTAAAATTTAAGTCGACGGTGAACAGCGCTTGTCCGCTTGTCGAGAGCTTTATTGGGAGGAGGTTTATTTGCGCGGTCCCAAATCGAACAACTTGTCGCCATACAACAACATGCGTTACCTAGCCGACACCGTGCGTCCGTCTTGATTCCGTGGGGTTCCCCAACAAGCGATGGTTGTCCTCTTCTTCCGATAACATGCGATTCCGCCTTGATTCCGGGTTCCCAACAAACGATGGTTGGTCATGGTGCATTCAAGTCTTTAAAAGCCCTTGTCTACAGATGCCGTGGTCATTGATCACCATTAATATTGTTATCACGCCGCATACATGATGTCTGGAAGTTGGCTCTTTCTCAGAAGGGATGTTTTCTGGCCTCGCTTCCCCAAACAAAATCAAGTGAATCCGCATGATTGGCACCGGCTTACGTTGAGCCCCAGTGTCCCACAAAGTGACAGCACCTGAATTTAATACGTCAGGGCGTATCGATACTCATCCCGTTTATCCACTAAGAACTTAGAAACGGCGGTCTAGTGCCAAGATGGTGGTCCCCCAAGAACGGGAGCGTGCGTGTCAGTGACAAAGAGAGACTTGTATTCGAGTACGTGGGTCGAATTACACGCCACGGCCCGCTCGGCGCGATGTCACCAGACGATATAAGAAGCCAACTCACACTTTCCTGCATCTGTCGGAAAATGTCCACTGGTGATTCGATAGACCTCAGCATTTTGCGAGTTTCCATAGTCGGTGCGGGAATTGCTGGGCTAGCAGCGGCCCTAGCATTGAGGAGGAATGGGCACCGTGTCCATGTACTTGTTCCCTTCACTATTCGATACAGCTCTGAATCAGTTTATTGCAGATCTTTGAAGCATCTGAAATCAAGACCGAAATCGGCGCTGCTCTTGGTGTGCCGTTAAATGCACTGCGGGTTCTGGATCATCTTGGAATCTCAAGAGACAACTTGAAGGGCGTTCCTTTTTCGGGGGTACGATTTAATATTTGGCCTGATCCCAGCTATTCAAAGGTGAAGAAGGTTGTAAATATCGACGCTGAAAGCGGAGAAAACAAGACAATTAAGTTGCCAGCCGGGAGTATGATCGTATGTTGTCCTTGTAGTTGAACTTTCGGCGGGCTAAATGTATATAGGGTTTACTTTGTCATCGGAGCGATCTGTACGAGGAACTCAAGCGCCTAGCTACAGAGGACGGGGAGGGACTTCCAGTAGACCTACGCCTTGGAACCAAAGTTTTGGCGTGTGACCCAGAGAAGGGCGAAATATCCTTGGCCAACGGCGAACGTGTGCAGGCCGATCTTATCCTCGGCGCCGATGGAGTGCACGTAAGCCTCCGTGCTGTCTTCCAGGACGCAACTGACAGCAGCAAACCTCCAGTCGGTTATTCGTACCCATATCATCGGCGAGGTCCAAAACCCGTCACCTGTGGGCGTGACCTGCTTCCGCACCGTCTTCGAATTCCATGAAAAACCTGACCTCCTGTGGCTCACCGAGGAGGTCTCAGGTTCGCGATCCTGTTTAGCAAAGGACGGGCCATTCCGCATGCTTCTTATGTATCCCTGTCGCAATGGCACTCTGCTCAATTTCGTCGGCTTCTACGCCGACTCTCCAGATGCTGAAGGTGGGCCATTGGTCTGAGTAGTATTTCTGAATATGAACTGGGTCTGTAGGCTGGACACCGAAAGCTTCGCGTGAAGACATAATCACCAAGTTCAAGGGCTTCCACCCCAAGTTCTTGCCCGTCTTGGATCTCCCAAATCACAGCGAGATTTTCAAATGGAAGTTGGGCGTGTTGCCCGAACTACCTACCTGGATCCGTGGACGTGCAGCAATCCTCGGCGATGCTGCGCACGCCACACTCCCGTTTTTAGCCCAAGGTGCGGCGATGGCAATCGAGGAGGCAGGTACCATTGGGTGCCTGTTTCCCGTGGGGACGAAACCGCAGGATGTCTTGGGAAGACTCAAAGCCTACCAGGATATTCGTAAAGCCCGAGGAGAGTATGTGAGGATCGAATCGTTAGAGCAGCTCCAGAATCTGATGAACGGCGGCCCTCCTGTCAGATGTAAGTAACAGTAGGTTGAGCTTAGCCTTTGATGATGTTAATATTTCATTTGCAGACAACATCCTGTCTCCCCTTCTTCAATATGATGCGATAAAGGTCGCACGAGAATGCTACGAAGAACGCTTCAGCCGCGTCATAGATTAAATTGTCAGTTGGTCAGTAAACTTTCCTTTGGGAAAGCATTTTAGGTCGATTGTATGTCTACTTTTATATTTGAGCACGTTACATTTGCGAGGCTTGATTGTCGACGGCTCCGAAGGAGCGGCCCCTCTTACTACGGCTTGTCAAGTACGAGTATTGATTTAGGTCAACGAGACACCTCGTCATGTCGTTCTCCATTATTAGGTCAATGTCGGAGATAGAGGCTTAGTGCCCACCAGAACGCAACAACCAAACCGTTTTTCTCGGTACCATTGACGTTCCGTACACACTGGTGACTGGGTTTTTTTTCTCTGGTTCGACATCCATATCTCTCTTTTTAAACCCCCAAACCGACTCTGCCGAGTTTAACCGAAGGAATCCCAGGAAAAAAACCTGCATACTGACACCCGTAAGTCTATGTATTTTTCTAAAAAAGACAACCAAGAAATAAACCGTGCGAAACAATACAAATCCCATCTGATAGCAAGTTCGCGTTTTGTCAATGTTCGAATGCAAATTACCATTTTACATAAAGTTCCGTCAAGTTGGCCAATATCTCATAGCCAAATTGGATTCAATGCTCTTGCCAATTCGGTCCTAATGACCAAAAAGTCTCTGGGTTCGGTTTGAATCCGCAGAGGATAGCTTTTTGGCGACTTTTGTTCGGAATCAAGTAAATAGTTTATAACGTCAGAGGTAGGCTTTGTGCACCCGACGGGTTTTGAGGGCGGCTTCAAGTCGTGGATCATGTGTGCGTGCAATGCACGAACTGCGTTTTAAAACGACTCTCAGCTCATACTACGCAGATCGGAGCTGGCCAGAAGTTGTCGATTTTTTTGAGCCTAAGTTGCCGGAGCACGAGGAAGAGTTTCAAAGGCAGTACTGGCACTCAACCAAGCTGCTTGCCTTGCGAACTTCTGCTGTCATGTCTGTTTTACCACGCTCACATCCCCAGTTCCGCCTCGCTTTGTACGTACAGTGCCGACTGCTACCTTCACCCATTGAACACTCGCGAGTTCTCGCCTTGAATTGGGTCTTTTATCTTCTGCTCAATAACGACAGCACCAAGCATTCTCTCTATGCCAAGGTGTGTTTTTATCTGTTACAGACGCATTGTAACTCACATGCCCATAGATCGTCTTCGTTAGTTGTTCTGTGTCGATCAAAATCCTCTGGTTAATTCTCGCCCGGGTGGCCTTTCGCTGGTCACAGCTCCGACCCCATTTATGATCGCGTTGGATATGCCACGACGGTTCCCTTTCATCTTTCAAATTTGGTTTTGCGTGGCCGTCTGGTACTACCCCTTCGCAGAGGTCATTGAGACAAGGCAATGCCATTTTTTCATTCCCGCGGAAAATAAATGTTTCGGCAATGCTTTGATTTTCCGGACACTTCGGGAAAGGGTTTCTGGTGATAAAGCATGAGTAAAATAGGTCGATGGCAGCGAGACCGCGCACCATTCACCCCCCAAAACAATCATGGTTATAGATAACACAAAGGCTCCGTTTAAGTCGGTATCCGTTGGTTATCCGTGATAATTGTCCAGATTTTGCTGCGTATTGGGGCGCAGTACTGCGTCCCGCTACGCAATACTCGTTTTGACTCATTCGACACCCACATGTTGTATTCAAACCCATGGTTTGGACTTTACACCCTAGTGCGATTACCTTGGGCTCCCTCTCTACAGTAAATTTTCTTCGTTGCTATTTCTCGCTCGATTTCCAACAGTTGGGCTCCTTATGTAGGCAGGTATTTAGAACTATAGATTGACTGGAAAGCCAGGCACATTTATGAACCCATTTTGCGTAAGTAGTCATGATGCCTGAACAATTTCCCACGGTTCGACTGGTATTGCGTTGACCCTCTGCGTGCATACAAGCTCTCTCTCAGCTCTCCGCGGTGACCATGCCGGTATTGAATTCCCATTGAGTCAGGGCTACGGCAACAGTCAGGATGTCCAAAGGACTAGTCGGAAAATTCAGATCGCATGGTTCTTGCCAGTGGGACACTCGCGAGGTCTGAACAAAGCCGCGATACATACCATTTACGCGCTGGTGTGAGACTCGTGCTCTCTATATTTGTAAAAATTGAACAACGTGACTACCTCTCTTCTCCTCAAGGCCTGTCCCCATCTGTAAAATTATTATGTAGATCTATCAATGGATTTGCAAGTGCCACGCTACAGAATAATTACCTGTCATGAAAAGTAAATAATTGCCATTATGGACAGAGTCACGTCCAGGTCATGCTAGTGAGGGGCTAAGCCTGCCTTTTTTTGAACCGTTTGTACTTTACACCCTAGTGCGATTACCTTGGGCTCCCTCTCTACAGTAAATTCCCTTCGTTGCTATTTCTCGCTCGATTTCCAATAGTTTGGCTCCTTATGTAGACAGGTATTCAGAACTATAGATTGACTGGAAAGCCAAGCACAGTTATGAACCCATTTTGCGCAAGTAGGCATGATGTCTGAACAGTTTCTCACGGTTCGACTTCTATTGCGTTGACCCTCTGCGTGCATACAAGCTCTCTCTCAGCTCTCCGCGGTGAGGTATTGAATTCACATTGAGTCAGGGCTACGGCAACAGTCAGGATTTCCAAAGGACTGGTCCGAAAATTCAGATCGCATGGTTCTTGGGACACTCGCGAGGCCTGAACAAAGCCGCGATACGTACTATTTACACGTTGGTGTGAGACTCGTGCTCTCTATATTTTTACAAAGTGAACAACCTGACTACCTCTCTTCTCCTCAAGGCCTGTCCTCATCTGTAAAATTGTTATCTAGATCTATAAATGGATTTGCAAGTGCCACGCTACAGAATAATTATCGAAACTTCCCAAAAACGCAAAAGACCTGCTGCTGCATCTTATTCTCCCTTTGTTTTCCAATCGAAAAGGCATCCTACCCAACTTCGGCAGATTAGCGTGCTTTATCGGCGTGAGCACTACTTTCATTTATGCAGAGAGAAATTGGCACACCTCCGTGTACGTAGTAAGCAATGACTCTGAGCATGTTCGCGGACTAAGAAACCCCGAATAACGCGAGTGGTCCATTCAGTGCGCGATTGAACTGAATGAGATCGCATGGTTCTTGGGACACTCGCGAGGCCTGAACAAAGCCGCGATACGTACTATTTACGCGTTGGTGTGAGACTCGTGCTCTCTATATTTTTACAAAGTGAACAACCTGACTACCTCTCTTCTCCTCAAGGCCTGTCCCCATCTGTAAAATTGTTATCTAGATCTATAAATGGATTTGCAAGTGCCACGCTACAGAATAATTATCGAAACTTCCCAAAAACGCAAAAGACCTGCTGCTGCATCTTATTCTCCCGTTGTTTTCGAATCGCAAAGGCATCCCACAACTTCAGCAGATTGGCGTGCTTTATCGGCCTTAACACTACTTTCATTTATGCAGAGATATATATATATATATAGAAATTGGCACACCTCCGCGTACATAGTAAGCAATGACTCTGAGAATGTTCGCGGACCAAGGAACCCCGAATAACGCGAGTGATCCATTCAGTGCGCGATTGAACTGAATGATTCGGGCCTTGTCAAGTTCGGTCGCCATCATCCCAAGATGTGAGACGGCGGCCTGGTTTCTGGAGAATCGGTTGGTTTAGCTGAATATCCTCAAGTGCACTTAGACTGCAATGATTCAGGATGGAAAGAAACCATTAACTTGATATTGTATTTCATAGTGTTCACGATTTCAGAGCCACCAGAGCCTCACTGTTGCTTGCCGCTGACAGATCCAACGTAGCCGTATGCCCGACGAAAGAGTTCGCCACCGCGCTGGAATAATTCGCAAACGCATACCCAAGTACCCTATTCTAAAGTTCAAGTCAAACCGTGGGAATATTGTTTTTATCCACAACGCGTTTGTAATTTTGGTTTTAGTTAATGGAGATCCCCCAAGCGAAGCGACCCCACGCCGCAAGGCATCCGCACGATGTTTCCATGAGCAGAGCAGCCCTTGCAGTTAATAAAAAGTGAATAAGCCCTGCTCCTGCGTACACGGCCGTGCTCCATAAGTATCGATCGCCAACGGCTGTACATGTACATGTACATGCCGCACCGAGAGCGTCCTGTCAGAGCAAGGCATTGGCAAGGCCCTTCAACCAGCGTTGAGCGAATTTTGCTCCTTTCACAGGGTTTCAGATCTTGTCACCAAGTTCGACGGGCTGAAGTTGAACTTCAACATGGCCGAAACACCGATAATTGCTTGACTCGAACGGCAAAATCGAGTCTAACTTAATTTAGGATGCGAGAGATTAGGCATCGCCGCCAACAACAACCACAAAAAGAGTGTACAGTCCCTCCCGCACGCATTTGCAGCTGCATGGCCGGTCAATTCAACTTGCACTTGCATGACCAGGGAAAAAAAACAAGCCCGCTCCCATACCAAATTTAAAGACGAGGCCGCGCCATCGCTGAGGCCGTCGCCGCGGATCAATGACTACATACTGGCTTGGCGGGGTGTGTGTGTTTCGCCAAGAGCCGAGTTTCGTGCTGCGTTCGACGGACATTGTCTATTTACTAGTACTACAAGCTCAAGCGCTCAAGCGAAGAGCACGAGTGGAACCCTGTCAAGTTTAAACCGACACAATGCATTTGGATTCTGTATCCAAAAGAATATGTAATAGCAGTATACTTAACACAATGTGATTTAAAGGCATAATGAGATACATAAGTGGTGCGTTACTGTTATTCTGTACTGGAGCTCCTTCTCTGGGTTTGCGGGGCCTGTGTCTGCGGATGCAAAACGGTGTCCGCCGGTGGGGGTGAATGAAATTTCGTGCGTGCGAGGATGGATTGAATAGTGTTTTGTCCGCCGAACGCCCTTTTGTGTTTCTCTATGTTGCTGTTGCCATGATGAGGATGAAGATGAATGATGATTATGATTGAGGGGGAACGCCGGAGAGGTGATTTATAATGGTGTCCAGCGCAGCAAACACGACAAACTAGGCGAGCCTACCACTCGAATTCCCTGTCCCCAAATAATCAGCACTCGTCAAACGCACCACCAAAGAAGAGTAAAACGAGTTGTGTATGTATGCAGTACGCAAGAAAAGAAAAGCAACGCACCCTGTACACCTCTGAAACAAATAATCCCGCCCGCCCGTATGGATCATCCCGTCCTTCAGCACGCACTTCCACTTGTTCTTCACGCGCTGCACCTTGTCGTACGTGCAAAACACAATATCCGTCTCCACCCCGCCCTCCTCGCCCCCGTTCGCCGCGTCGTCCTCGTTCTCCGTGTCCGAGTCGTCGAGGTCGGAGTTGATCGCTTCGGGGTCGTATTCGGGGTCGGTTGGCGCCCTGGCGCCGGGCCCGGTTTTGCCCTTTGGGGCGGCCGCAGCCTTGCCCTTGGAAGACCCAGCGCCGGCGCCGGCTTTTGCGGGAGCGGTGGGGGCGCGAGCAGGGGGAGGGAGGGGTTGCGGCAAAGACGGGTGCGCGGTGCGCGGCATCGGCCCCACATCCTCCAAGTCGTCCTCGTCCTCGTCGTCTTCATCATACCCCGAAGGCCCGTCAGTCTGCGGCATGCGATACAGTCCCGCCCCGTTTCCGGGGAACGCCAGTGAATACCCGCTCCCGTTTCCGTTTGCGTTTCCGTTTCCACCTAGAGAAGGGAAGGAGGGGCCGGAGAGCGAGGGGAGGGACGGGAAGCTGGGTCCGGAAAGCGAGGGCCCAGGGAGCGAGGGGGGGGCGTAGCCAGCGGCGCCTGCGTATTGCGCTGCGTACGCGCGCGCATCCGCCCTGGGCTCGGCTTTGGCGTTCGCGCGCGGCTGCGCGGCGGAGGGCGGGACGTACGAGATGCCGTAGCTGTTGCCGTTGGGCATGGTGGGGTGCGGGAGAGCCGGGAGAGTCGGATGCGGGTACGTTATGGGGCGCTGCGAGGGAACGGAGGCGGGCGGGGCCGGGTCAAAGTCCGCGACGCGCGAGGCGATTACTTTGTTCTCCCATTTCTAAGTGCGGACGATGGATCGCTATGCGACGGGAGAGGTGGGAAGAGATGACATACGCTCTGCAACTCGTTGAGGACGTCGTCGTCGACTCCGAATTCCTCGAATGCGGGGCGGATGGAGGCCATCACGTCGTCGATGACCGCCCGGTATATTGACGGCTGCCACCCACACGGTGAGCATGCTTAGACTCGTATATGCCGCGGCGAGGGAGCAGGCGAAAGGTAGAAGGACTCACGACGATTTTATTCGACATGGCGGGAGAGGAGAAGGAGGAGCGAAGCGTGATCGACACGATTTCAAACCCCGCCTGCAAGGCTTACTACGCTTTTTCTGCACGAGCCCTGCACGAGTCTCGGCCGCCGCATAAGGCACTCACACAAAGACAGAAATGTCTCGTTGGTCCGTGCGCAGTATGCTTCTAATCTTGCGCGGCTATGACGTCATCTTTCCCGACTTCGAATTCTTTGCCTTCTACGACGATCCCGACGTCGACCAACCTTTAGGTCAACTTCAACATACCTACGCTCAGCCTAAACATTCTCTGTGCAACATCTAGTTCTGCCCTTTCTGGATTCTTTATTACATTCCAAATCCACAAAAGAGTCAATCTCACAGTCAAACGTGTCTTTTCTTTTTTTCCTTCCGGCTTCTGGTGCCTCTTCGGACCTCTGGGCCTAATTATGTACCTGGTACCATCTATCTCAGTTCGCGACATACGGTAATCTAGACCCAAAGGGAAGCCCCACTGCGGCACCAATGACCTCATCCTGGTGCCTCCCTCTTATAGCGTGTTGTTCTCCGGAAATTCTCCACAAAACCTTACTCGAACTCCTACTCTCCTCTACCTCGGCAACCAGCTATGCCTCTCTTCCAATCCCGCCCCACCCCCGCACCCCCTCCCGAGCCCGAGCCCGCACCCCGCTCCTCCTTCCTCGGCTCCCTGCGGCGCACCCCCGCACCCTCCACCACCGCCTCCACCACCAACCTCTCCGACTACCACTCCGCCCGCGACGACGGCGACGCCGCCTCCGTCCGCAGCGGCTTCTTCTTCGGCCGCCGCCGCAGCGTCGAGTCCCTCGCCTCCGTCTCCACCACCCAAACCCACTCCACGGCCCAAACGGGCCACTCCCGCTTCAGCTCGCGCTCGCGCAACACGTCCACCCCGCCCACGTCGCCCTCGTCCTTCAAATCGCCCGCGCCCTCCCTAAAAGCGGGCGGTGCCGGCCCCCAGCGCGCCGCCTCCCTAAACTCCAAAAAGTCGACAAACTCCCTCCTGACGACGACCCTCCTCCGGCGCACGCCCCTCGCGCCGCACCCGCACCGCGACCCCACCGTCGTCGCCGCGCGCTCCAAGATCGCCGCTGCAGCGGAGGCAGAGGCGGAGGCGGACCGCGCGGTGCTGCATGCGCGCGCACGGGTGCGGGACGCGCTGGAGAGCGTGAAGGTGCTGGAGGGCGAGGCGGAGACCGAGTCCAGCCGTGCGAAGGCGAAGAACGCGCTGTCCAGGCTTGTGAGTCGGGATGCCCGCGGGTTGGGGCGCCATGGGGATTGATTTCGACCTTGCATGGTGATGCGATGGAATGCATGTGCCCGGTCAAGTGCGTATGTGACCGGTGAAGTATGTATGTGCGCGCCGCTGAAGTGCGATGGACGTTGATATACCCGCTGTTCTGTATTGTATGTTCTTTGCCTCCTACCCGCCTCCCCACATATTTTTGTGTAATTGTAGATTAGCTCACACTATGTGTACGGTATTATTTGTATCACTTTGAATTCGACTGAATTCTCCGTCGAAATAAGTACCTCTTGCAGGTCGCGCGCTCAGCCGACGTGACGTCACCGTATTCCTCGCTTAGACCGCCGAACTGTCTTGTCGGGGAGTCCACGCACCGATTACTTGCTTTTGGTGGGCAGAGGTACCGCCCAACTTCCGGTATCCCGCTGCGTACTGAAAACACACCTCTGCGTCCTTGATTTCAACTTTCCAGGCGTTCCTGGAGCCCTCCGCTGTGCGTATCTATACCAGCAGCGGAGAGACCAGCCGTTAAACTTTCTAAATGGTGTTCCCACTGCTCCGAGTCTCTGTACTGAATCTTGGTAGGTACCACCTAAAACTGGTTGTGAGTGAAAGCACCTTTGAAGAATGCAGACAAACGGCCATAGTATACTTAAAACCATGCTACGTCACTTGTATGATCTTGTGGATTCAAAATTTGAACCACACGCACGTGACGCGTGTTGAAAAACCGCCGTCTCGTTTGATAATGATAATGATACGCCTGCCTCGAAATCACAGTCATATTCGGCAGTCGAATTTACGCGCCATAATACCCTACTTTTCAATTAGGCCCTTGGTAGAGTTCATACTGAATAGGGACGAACGCCAGGGACCAGGTTGTTTCCCATTTGAGTGTGGCCTCGCCAAAGTGGACAGAGTCCTTTCACAGATGAGCAATGCATTTGCACTGGCGTCACTTGATGGCCGACCCATTCCACTTC
Source organism: Mycena galopus ATCC 62051 (assembly GCA_014925785.1). Taxonomy (NCBI): domain Eukaryota; kingdom Fungi; phylum Basidiomycota; class Agaricomycetes; order Agaricales; family Mycenaceae; genus Mycena; species Mycena galopus. Next base: position 139,909 of record WIQG01000337.1, read on the forward strand.
TGCATCACGATCTACTTGACTAGTTACCAACGGAAGACGACGCAGTTTTTGGCAGCGATCGCGAGGTCAGTGAAATAACGAGTCAATCAAACTTTACTTAATCTGCATGCGAATAATAAAAAGCTCACGGCGGGAGGTGCGATTATGGACATCTCGAAATACTGTCCTGCATCGTCGTGAATCAGACAGAAGTTGGATAGAGTGAAATAATGGCAGATGGGCAGATAAGAAATATGTGGGACCCAGCAGCATGCGGCCATGTGATGGACTCCGAGAAGTTGCAGAGCTTCTCGTATAAACACGTTCGTCACCGTCAAAAGGGATTCCATCATGAATCCACCTGGACCTACTTACCCATCCTACCTTCAAGTAAGAGTTTTGGAGATTGGATTGACGTTTTGTCTTGCATCAACTCACCTTTTTGTCTTTTGGCGTAAGCACTTTCACATCTACAAAATGGGCCGCGGTAATTTAGTCCCATTTGCAAAATGGACCGATTTTCGTGTGGGCCGAACCATACTCGCCTTACTTCGGGTTGACTTTTAAACTAGGGTGAGCCGTGGTCGGGAACCGGTACCGTCGCTGTGAACCGAATTTATTGGAGATCCTGGTCATCCCTAAATGAGTAGATGCCGAGTTAATCGCAAACAGAGGATTTTTTCAACCCACAGCGCTAACAAATACCTCTCGATGGCTTCGCGGGAATGCCGCGAGGTACATTTTGGTGGTAGGATCACGCGGCACATACAGTAAATCGCATTGCAATCATCAAGGATCTGCAGCGAAGATCTTCGATGCTGGTCGGTGGCGTCCTATGGAGCTGATTCCAAGCTGATTTCCATGCCCTTGCGAGGTGAATGGGTAATCACCAACCACCGCATGTACGGCTGCCTGAGAGTTTCTGAGTGATAGGCGGCTTCGACGATGCCTTCAAGTGCGATCAGTACCTGGTAGTCAGTCAGTTGGTTACCGATGACAGCTACGCGAAGAGGTACTCGCATGGTTGAGTGCATCTCTTGCGCATGGGGCGCGACCACGTGGTCTCGATCGGCACCGGGTTTGCGGGGAACTGCTCGCTATAATTAGTGGCATGGGCACTGCACAAGTTTCACTGAGCATCGAGCACCACCATGGGTTTCCTTCCCCGCTGCCTCGCCGTTCTGGCTCTGGCCCTCCCTCTCGTCGCTAGCCAAGTCGCCCTTCCCCTGTCGTCTTCCAGCCGGTGGATCCTCGACGCAAACGGTGCCCGCGTCAAGTTCAAATGCGTGAACTGGGTCGGTCACCTAGAGGCCAACATTCCCGAGGGGCTGAGCAACCAGCCGCTCGACACCATTGTCGACTGGGTTGCGGACAACAATTTCAACTGTGTCCGCCTCACATACAGCATCGACATGGCTCTCGCCCCCTCCGTCTCCGTCGAGGACTCGTTCACCCAGGGAGGTGTCTCCGCCGGTGTCAACGCCACCGAGTTTGCCGCGGTCTACGCCGCCGCTGCCACCATTAACCCCTTCCTCGCCACCTCTGCACGTATCGACGTCTTCGGCGCCGTCATTGATGCCCTCTGGGCGCGCGGCGTCATGACCGTCCTCGATAACCATGTCTCCAAAGCCTCGTGGTGCTGCGACTACACCGACGGAAACGGCTGGTGGGACACCGCCTCGGGCATATACGACGCCGACAACCAGCAGTACTTCGTCACCGCCAACTGGCTCGCCGGCCTCGAGGCCATGGCCATCTGGGCGACAGCCCACCCTGGTGTGGTCGCCATGTCCCTCCGAAACGAGATGCGGCAAATACCACTCCTCGATAGCAACAGTGACTGGTACAAGTACGTCGAGGAGGGCGGCGCCCTGATCCACGCGAACAACGAGGACCTGTTGATCGTGGTGGGTGGCACGCTCGGCGCGATGGACTTGTCGATGATGAAGACCGAGACGCTCGACACGAGCGCTTGGGCGGGCAAGAACGTGTGGGAGTTCCACGCTTACTCTTTCTCTGTCCTTTACAGTATCCTCGGCACGGATTGCTCCGTCGTTCAGGGCGAGTACGGCCTCTACGCCGGCTTCGTCCTCACTCAGAACGAGGCATACACCGGACCGCTGTGGCTCTCCGAGTTCGGCGTGGCCCAGACAGGTGGCACCGAAAGTGGGCTTGACTCCACCGACTTCTCATATTTGCAGTGCCTGGTGCAGTACATGACCGGGAACGACGCGGATTGGTCTATTTGGGCGCTCCAGGGCACGTACTACGTCCGCGAGGGCACCATCAACTATGTCGAGTCGTTTGGTTTGCTCAACGCCAACTGGAGCGACTGGGCCAACCCAGAGTTTGCCCCGTTGTTGGGCGCAATGTGGAACACTACGCAGGGGCTGTGAAGGATGATTAGTTGCACGGTGGGTTCAAAGCGGCTTGTCGTACATACCTTTTGTATTCGTTCAGCGGCCGCAAATACTATGGAAAATTTGTATCCCACGGTCGACCACACTGCACTGCGGCTGCGTCGATGAGTTCGGACGTTTGAGCCAGTCGATCCTCGAGCGCGGCGGGGACGAACACAGATTTGCATCTTGGATACCGCAGCCATTAAGAATCAGCTCAATAGTGAAGCCCGCCGATCTCCGTGTACACCATATTCTGTTCAACGCGCTTCATTCGGGCCAGGGAAGGTGCACGCCGATTTCGAATTGACGGTCCCGGGCAATGAACATTGAAAGTTTGGACCGACGTGGAATGAGGTGTAGCGCTGCCCTGCGAAGCAAGGACGTTTGGTAGTAGCTCGCTTGCAGCGTTGACGAAACTAGAGCCGTGGAAGGTTGCACTCCGGGAAATCCGTTGAAGCAGGGCACCTGGAAATATTCCCGAAACTAAAAGTTTTTAGAATGGGTCCAGGAATGTAGAAACGGGTTCCGAAACTTTTAGTTTCGGGTCGGCCGAAACCGTTTCCGAAACCAAAAGTTCCGGCTTCTCCACGGAACTGATCCAGGAAATTTTAGTTTCCGGAGACCCCTGGGGCGTGCCAATTAGTTTCGGCCGCCCTGAAATCAAAAGTTTCGGAATCAATTTCGGCCGACCCGAATTTTTTAGTTTCGGCTCTCCCGGAATTGTTGCCGAAACTAAAAGGTCTCGGCATTCCCGGATCCCTTTCCGGAACTTTATGTTTCGGAAACGTTTCCGGGTACCCCGAGATAACGGATTTTAATTGCCTGTAATACACCGGGATACTTCCTCAAACCGGCGTTCCTCAGCGGGACCATGCCGTGTAATGCTATCTACCTACTTACCTACCCCGAGTGTTGGTGGAACTTGAAGGTTTTGATGGACTGATGACGACATGCACAGCCACTTAGATCGCTGTCTCAAGTTGAACTTACTTCCCATCTTGCACATTACGATAGAAACAACCTTCAGACTGGTTTTCTCGGGACTTTAATTTCTATGTGTAACAAATATTTAATTCTAATTTGTCGCTTGCCAGATTCTACTCTAAACCAAGAACTGAACGCCTCTAAATCCGACTTGTACTAGTAAAAGGATTATCAGGTTTTGGTATAAAAAGTCAGTAGTAATGGTAAGAGCGAAGTTGGACTTGACGTTGTCGAAACTAGTACTGTTGAAGGTAATCAAAATAGCTTGCGTGGCAGGGATGTCAATTCCAGCAGCAACAGTCCCTGTCTCGGACGTCGCAGTGCCCCCGATGCGAGCGTCGCTCGTCTCGTAGGTTTGTCCGCCCCATTGCAAGCCGGACGTATCGTCCGCATACCTATTGAAGGAAACGTCAATGTGCGTAAAATAGAGTTATGTATTGATTCGCACCCGATCTCCAAGCGTTTGACTGAGAATGCAGTAGGGTTGGCGCCAGTCCCGTTGAAGGCCAGATCCAGATGGGTGGTCGTCCTGTTGGTCGTTTCCCCAGCGAAGAAAGCAAGGGAATTAATGAACAGAGCTCTCTTCAAATCGCCACTTTCGTAGAATGCGTAGCCGGAAATCCTAATTCCTCTTCAGAACCAAGTAATTTTCTTTCAAAAAGAACGAAAACAGACGTCGTATCGTTGATGTTGATTTCGAGTGCTTGCGTTTCATTGCTGTTGCCAATTGCCTCGGCGGCGACGATTGCTGCATAATACTGAGGCTGAACGTGAGGCGGCATAGGTGGCGCCATCGTCGATCCATTCAACGGCGACCGCGAAAGTGTTGCCGGTTGAATGAGATTATATTTATATCCCACGCCTCCGTGGAAGAACAGTCTTGATATGCCTATTTGCGACCTGGATTAAAGGTCAAAACCAAGGCACGGTGTCCATACTACTCGCGTACGCAAACAGTGAATAATCCAGCTGATTGTTCTGTCAACCGTCTGTGTATTGGCGAGCGATTCACTCACTGTCCATAGAGCTGCACCCGCCGTATTCGAGACGCCGGGGGCTCCCTACGTCTTTCATTCAGTGAGTTAGAGAATCGAGACATGTGCTTACGTGACCTGCATAAATCGTCAGTGATTTTTACAGTCTCAACCGCACGCTTACACGCGTAGCTGTTCGTTTCGCCCAAGACATATTCTAGGCCCTGGGCCTGTGTTGCTTCAATGTCGGGGGCGAAACTGGTTAGATTTGAACGTATGGTGGCCTTCGTCATTAGATCCTGAAGCAGACCTCCATTTCCACTGCAGAACGATCCCCTGAAAGCGAGTGAATGAGTGTGCGCCTTCAACCGAGACGGTGGGACACAGACGAATAATGGTGTTGAGAAATGGTGGTGATGAATTTGCCTGGCTCTGAGTTGAGGATACCGTTGGCAAAAATTCCTTGCGGGGAGAACCCCGTTGTTGTATGAGCGGAATTCGCGAAAGCTCCAGCCCAAATTCTAGTCCCAGACCCAGCGAGGTTAGCGGCCTCCACCATGCTCGTCGCGAATGTGATCCACCTTTGGAGATCAGTCGAAGATGCGAAACAGATGGAGAACCACATACTCTGCAGTGTATTGCGAAATAGTATAATTTTTGGGTCGCAATCCATGATGTCCGTACAGATCAGCTTCATTTCCTAATCTTAGGGAGGGAGGTAAACCGGAGTTTGGGTCATGGGGACCGATTATACTCACTCTAACAAGTCGAGGGTGATACCGGCATTCTTGAGAGCGGGAGAAGCAAAAGCCGCGATGATAGCTTTTGTTTGGGGGGAAACCATCTGTGGGTAACTGAGGATATGTTCCTGCCTATGTTTCAACCCTGACCGTCAAATTCCCTCCTAGAAGATGAACCGGCACAAATTAGAAACATTCTCGACGCGTGTGAAAGAGAAACCTTCCTCCAAAATTCACACCCCACGTTATCCCGGTACCTATGAACAAATATATTAGTGAGCGAAGTTTAAAGAGGATCAATGCGGCCGTGATTACCGGTGGGCAAAAATTGAGCACCCTTCTCGCTAGTTAGTGCGCTCACACTCATTGAAAAGCACGAACCTCATAAAATCCGGGGCCTGCGACGATGTTTAATGCCTCGGGGTAAGGCGTGGTCGTAGTCGGAGGGGGAAAGACTTGTTGGACGAAAGGCATGCTCGGATTGAAGGTCGTGTGATCCTCAGAATCCGCGCCTGATGCGTCTCAGTCGGTTGTATTCAGAAGGGGTGAAAAGTAGCACCTATTCTGAGCTTGGGGCTAGCTCCGGTCAAAGCGACGATGTTGTCGAGACAGTTGAAGAAGAAGGAATTTTGCGTGGCATTGCCGGACCAATCAAGCCAGCCTGTTTCGAGGTAAGTGTCCAAGATGCAGGGATGAACACAAAATATTTACGATCTTGTTCAATGGAAAGCGATACAAGGTTCCCAGAAACTGAAGGAGCGTCTCCAGCCGACATAGAAATGGGAACTGTGACCGCGGACACGAAAGGCAAGACGAGAGCCCCCCAGAAAGCACGCATTGTGGTCGTGGTCTAAGTAAGCGCCGCAGAGGGCCTTTTATAGCACAGACGGCTCTTTTCCTAACCGTGCGAGAACGTAGCTCCAAATGAGGAATGTCCACCATAATTTAGGATCTCCGGTGACAAGAGAGAGAAGTAGCCAGCTACGCGGAGACGCCGAGACCGATTTGTATGGTGGTTGACACGGCGAGTGACCATTGGAGCTTTTAAAAAGAAGTAAAGAACTGCGCATAATATATTGAAAAGGCTGATCAACAGACCGTTGCACGGGGATCTTATCCTCGGTGACTGGGCGCGCCTGAGGGCGGGCCAGCGGCGCTCATGACAATAAAAGACCATGTCAGCTCAAACTCCAGTCATATTTTTTAATTGGAATGGCCGAGACAAAACGCCGATACAGAATGGGTTTGCTCTTCGTTGCCGGTTGCTGCATGCTGAAGATAGGAAACCCGAAGAAGAAAATCTTCAGGCGAGGCCGCCCGAATACCCAAGGACCAAGGCCAGAGTATAGTTTGAAGCAAGCCGAATTCGGGCGGCTTTCGGCAAGAGCCGAGATCAACACCGTCTACCACATTTGGTTGACGGCAGCCACAGATTATGTCAAATATAAAATTCAGTGGTTGCCCGCTTGCTCCATGCTTATTATATGCCTCGCATTTTGATTAAGTATTACGACCCAGAGCTTCGCAATGATAATTATAATCAGAGCAACAATCATGACGTTTTGTGCAGAAATGAACTAAACGAACCCTTGTTACTTGTAGCCCGAATTCAAACGGTGCACTGTTGTTGGCCAGTACTTCATCAAATACGGAAACCGCGGTTCCTTGTATCCCCAGCACAAGATACAGGAGCAAATCTAAGAATGGTCAGTCGCTGATGCGAGCGCGCCCTGTAACCCCAAGCTCCACGAAGGCTATTTCATCTCCGAGACGGAACGGCGTACATATTTTGTCACGAAAAGCATCGGTATCGGACCCAAGCGAGTCAGGGATGCGCTTCAACAGGTTGCGGAGGCATTTCAATGGCTCTATGGCATTCCTGCTCCTAGCGGAGTCGAGATAGGTTCAATCGAGGGAGTAATGCGCGCCATAGACTGTTCAAGAACTACACGCCCCCCTTCAAGTTCCTCTCGAGTGAAGAAGCTTTGGAATGGTACGTGAGCCGTGGCCTAATTTAAATTTGAATTTGAACTAGGCCCTCATGTGGACTCCAAAACCGGGTCGAAAATATAAGTTTCCAGAACGAGAGGCTCGGTCGGACATGGATGAGGTATGTCTGATCGACTTTGACCTTGTCGGACTACTGCCCGAGTCGTTCGTCAGCTGGACCATGGATTCGAGTCTCCACTCCGTCGCCGGCGCGGTGGAAAATACTTGGATTTTCCCTAGTCTCCTAACCCGTATTCGATGAATCGCGCGGGAGGAATTTCTATTATGATTGCAGACAGAACTCTTGGTCTGCCTTTCGTTGTTAAATGGCTTCAACAGTTTGAAACAATCCGGACAGGTCTAGTTGAACATGGTAACCCGAGTCCTGCGCCATAGTATTCTCGCATATAATAGACAGACCATGAGCCTTTATGGCCTTGTAAAATTGTTATATGGAATGCCCAGTTATTTATATGTGTTAACTTACTTGTCATGGTTTGCAAGACGGCATGTAAGTACCCCTACCTGATACTAAACGACCATCGAGCACGGAATAAAATTCGCATGAGAAATCGGAAAAGGGGAGGGCCCAGTCGTTGTCTACTTCCCCGTTTCCCCACGCCATCCGCTCACACAAGGAGGAACCGTCACAAACAGCGCTGCATTCCGGTAGACGTACTCAATGGACAAGTCATTCCCGTACGGTATGTACCCGACCCGCCACGATTATTCCCGGTGATTTTCCTCACCCAATGAACCGCAATCGCCTCCTCCACAGGATCCATCAGTGCGCGCAGTGCAGGTTCGAACTCATGTTCCACAGAGGGGAGTAGGCGCTCCCCGAGCACGACGAGATTAGTTCGGTCGGAGAGGAAGAGGTTATAGGGTTAGTAGCGTGTGACGTCGCTGTAAAATGCGAGGTATGCAACGGACGGGGTAGAGGGAGGATCGACGAGATGGCGGAGCCTAGATGAATTGTGTTGGGAGGCAGATTGCCATGATTTATGTGTGGCAGATTCGGGTAAAGAAGGCAGTAAAGAAGGCAGAATCTATTTTCGGGATCCGCCTCTCTTGATCGAGAGCAGTGAACGATGCACTTGAAATGTTGGGAAGCTATGACCACCGTATTTGGTATGAACAATATATATATATATATGACTCTACGCGCTCGGATAGATGAAGATGATGAACATAACATCACTATAAATGCATCTGCGGTGAGCACAAAGGCAACGAACTGCCATGAAGAACTTGAGTGATTTTGGACCGCTTCTGGGCGCGGGGCCGTCTACTGATTCCTGTAATTTTGTGGACCGGGTTCGAACGCGGGTCGAAAGAATAATGTTGGCTTCGTCAACACCTCTTTGTGACATTTGCGGGTAGGAGGGTACGATATTTTGGGCCGGGAAGCAGGTTCAGAAGGAGGAGATGGAGCGAGGAGCGGAGGTACTGTACTAAGTACTAACTGGGGCCGGAACGCATGATGTTCACCATTGCTGTGTACCTACCGCGGCCTCTGTATGGCCGGCTCTGGTCCCTCTTGCACCGATTTTGAAATGGCAATGTCAAGAGGCCGATGGGATCGCGCAAAAAAGGACGAATCACAGATTCAACCATGCTCACGTGACATATATTGAAAACCTTGTTCCATTCGATGCAGATCATTCAAGAAAACGAATATTCATGGCTACTATGATGTATGTTGAATATCCGAACAAGACACCACATCGAAATTTAAAAGAGTCTCTCGTTCGATTTCGGCAACTCAATGGCCGTATCCGGTTCGTGTGACAATCACAGCTGCCCCTCTTTTCTACAACCATCATGACGCCCCCCAAGTTCGCCGCGTCCCAGACAGAGGCCTTCAACAAGATCCTCGTAGGCGCCAATCCGTCATTTCCTGGCTGACTTGACAAATCTTCGGCGTCCGCAGCTGGACGCGGTGTCAAGCAAAACCACCGGCGCGGTATTCTTCGGCGTAACCACCGCGGATGGCCCAATTTATATGAACACGGCGGGAACGAAGCTTCCAGATGAACCGGGGAGCGGCAAAATTGATCAAGACACGGTATTTTGGCTGTGCAGCCAGACGAAGTTAATCACGACAGTATGTCCCTTCCCACATTTCTCGCCTCGCTCTAGCATGCCAACCTGTTAGATTGCCGCGCTGCAACTCATCGACCAAGGTAAGATCGCGCTCGACACGCCTATTGAGGGGATACTCCCCGAACTCGCGAAGCCGGTGGTTGTTATCGCGCAGGACGACGCGGGTCATCCAACTACGACGGCACCAGCTCAAAATAAAATCACCTTTGGGCAGTTGCTCAATCATAGCAGTGGGCTTAGTTACTCTCTCGATACGTCGTTGCCATTCGGTGAGTTACATTTGTGCAGCGAAGCGGACAGTAGGGCTGATACAATACTTCAAGAAATGGCTAAATCTTACTCGCATAGCTACAAAGATGAGGGCGTGTCCGCGTTTTTCAACATCCTCAAGGTTGGAGCCGCAAATTATTAAATACTGGTGTTTCATGCAACCAGCAGGGCTCTTTGTCGGGCGTACCCCTCAGTTTCGAACCCGGGACAAATTGGAAGTCGCATAATATAACAACAGAAATTTCGGGCTCATAGCAGCATCTTAGACGCATACGGCTTCGGTACCGATTGCGCAGGTTTCGTGGTCGAGCGGCTCTCGGGCAAATCACTCGAACAATATTTGTGCGTTCAGTTCTCATCAGCAGGGAGTCGGGGAGTTTCGCTATGCTTAATTTTTTCAGTCAAGACCATATTTTCTTCCCTCTCGGTATCACCTCCGCTTCGTTCTATCTCACGCCGTCGCTGAAGGACCGCCTACTACCCCTCTCGCGACGGAACGAGAGCGGAATTGTCGACAAGTGGCAAGGGCCGCCCGTATTTGACCTGGACCCCGCACATGGTACATTTTCGATGATTCCTTATCGACGGAAGCGAAAAGACTCAGTCCGTTACTTTTCAGTTCGCGTGCACCTAGGCGGTGTGGGTCTATACTCGTCACAGAAGGACTATCTCACAGTATTACGCCATTTACTTCAAATCAAAGGCGCGTCCTGTTTAGAATCTCCGTCCCCGTTGAATATTCCAACAAAAATTCCAGCCGGCTCCGCTGTCAATCCTCTCTTATCTCGCGGTTCTGTCGACAGCATGTTCGCACCTACGCTTTCTCCGGCCGGCGCGACGACACTGTATGGATTGGCCGATCCTCACCTCGGTGTCCCTCCAGGTGCCGCGCAGTACGGTCGCGGCCTCTTCGTGAATACTGTCGACGTGCCAGGGAAGCGCAGAAGTGGTTCTGGTGCCTGTATATATCTCTCTCGATTTAAACGTACTAAGCCTTGCTCACAAATCACTTGCAGGGGGCGGCTGGGCGGAAACAAGCTATTTTGTGGATCCAACCACGGGCGTTGCGGCGATATTCGGAATGCAGGTGGCGCGAACCGGCGACAGCACGCACAAACGGATTTTGAGTGTGCTGGAAAGGGAGGTGTACACAGCGTTGGGAGTTACCGTTTAAACAAACCTGAGTGGTTCTTCTCTGTACTTGTAGGCTTGATCATAACCAATCCAGAGCGTTGAACTTGAGATGAGCATTTGACAGCCTTCCTCAGCGCTACTAGTAAAGGATAATTCGAGATACCACAAGAGCGCGGCGAAGGAAGTTGAGTTCGACTCGGTGTTGTGGCCCTTCGCCGAAACGCTCCGGTTCATCCGTCGGATCGGGACGCAGCCTGCGCTGGAGGAGGTGGCGAGTGCCCGTTTAACACGTCCTCTTCCTCCTCCTCCACGTCATCCGTTTGCCAAGAATCGGCAATTTAGTCATGAATTCTTACTCACATCTAGCTTATAACAAGGGTTTGAAATCTGTGCTACGCAATGACTTCTCCGGCCCTCTCACCCGTGGCCAAAGATGCACTTGACCGAATCCTGGTGCGTGTACTGATCCGCTGAACGACGAGTGGGTGATCAAAACTCATTTTCTCCCGAGTCGGATGCGGTGGCGTCCAAATCTACCCCTGCGATGTTCTTAGGCGCGACGTCCGTGGATGGCCCGATATACATGCGCACAGTGGGTAGGAAGCTCGTAGACGACCTGGCGAGTCCGGCCATCGACGAAGATACCGTGTTCGCGCTGTTCAGTCAGACGAAGTTGATCACCACTGTGCGTCACAATGGTTCAGGTTGTCAAATCCTTGTGAAACCAAATTTCAACCTAGATCGCCGCCCTCCAACTCATAGACCAGGGTAAGATTGCGCTCGACACGCCGGTCGAGGCGGTACTTCCCGAGCTTGTTGATCCGGTGGTGGTGACGGCACAAGACGAAACTGGTCGTGCGACGGCGACCGAGCCCGCAAAGACCAAGATCACCTTAGGCCACCTATTGAACCACACCAGTGGGCTCGATTATTTCATTAATGGAGTGATTCAGCCGGACGGTGCGTCACGACATACCATACATCCGACCGCTGTTGAGGAGCATATGCAATTTTCCAGCTGTTCCTGCGGTGTATAAGCACCACTACAAAGACGACGAGGATATTTCAACATTTTTCAAGATTCTGAAAGTGAGGGAACCCATTACCATGTCTTATGTCCATTCAAATTTCGTAGGGTTCTCATTCAGGCGTGCCTCTAAGATTCGAACCTGGAACGAGCTGTAACTTGCAGTGCAATTCATACGGGGACGAATTTGATTTTGATTCTCAGGGGTTTATGGCTTCTCCACGGACTGTGTGGGCTTCATCGTTGAACGGCTCTCCGGAAAGTCTCTCGAGCAGTATTTGTGCGTGTCCTATCTCAAACGACCTTCAAACACCTCACTGCGAATGATAGTCAAGACCACATATTTGCCCCACTCGGGATAACCTCAATTTCTTTCTGCCTCACGCCGCCACTAAAGGATAGGCTGTTACCTCTCTCGTACCGCACAAATGGCAAAGTTGAGGCATGGAATGGCAGGCCGCCGGTGTTTGACCGTAATCCCGCGAAGGGTATTTCCGTGCAACCTGCATAATTGAATCGATCTGACCGGACCAGTGCAAGTGCCCCTCGGGGGAGTTGGTCTGTACGGTTCGCAAAAGGATTACCTTGTGCTTCTGCGCCACTTGCTACAAATCAAAGGTGCGTCCTGCTCTTGCCCGGATTTTCCGCACATAATGTTGGCTTTCCGAAAAATACAGCGAACTGTGCAAGCACCCCCATCCTGTCTCGCGCTTCTGTTGAGACCATATTCACACCGTCTTTGCTGCCGGCGGGCGTCGCCGCTCTGAACGAGTTCGTGGGCTTTGTTCACCCGTACCTGGGTCTCCCTGCTGGCGCTGCGCAGTTTAGCTACGGGTTGTGCCTGAACACTACTGACGTGCCGGGAAAACGAAGCAGCGGTTCCGGATGCTGTGAGCATTTGTATGTAATTCCGGACGCACAACATTAATTTTGAGGCTTGCAGGGAGTGGGATGGCGCTGACTAGCTATTTCTTGGATCCTGCCGTAGGCGTGGCAATGATTTTCGCAACACAAATTCTTCCCGCTGCTGATGACACCCACGAACGCTTGTACGATATTGTGGAGAAGGAGTTGTATGGTGGTTTGGGGTTGGGTACAACAAAACTGTAATGTGGCACACACAACTTGAACAGTTGAACTTGGATCTGCTTCTCTAGATTTGGAATTCGAGTCTATCTTTTTTTGTCCGCAGGTCCAAATGTTCTGTTTCATGAGCAAATCGGTGGAAAGTTGGCGTATAGTAAGACAAGTTGTATTTTTTGTTTTTGAACTGAGGCGCACGTGATGGGAACTTCACAGCATCAGATCAAGCAAGTCGTCGGAGTCTGAAATCGAGGTTGTCTTTCACAAAATGGTCTTTGGCGGAAGAGTCCAAGAAGAGCCTCAAATGCGTGCACTACTGTTCAAGATCCCATTCCCTCTATTTTCCGTTCAGTGTCCACGTTCTGGGTTTTCGATTCTCTGCGTCTCCTCTCAAGGCTCAAATGTTCGTACTTATCATACAGTGCTGTTTCAGTGGCTTGGTTCTAATTAAACACTGGTAGTTTGGATAGACATTTTGGCCCTCGATAAGTTGAACTTCGATCCCTGCGGACCTGCATTGACCAGTTGAGCATCGCAAAGAGTGACCAACTGTCCACACAAATGTCGAAATGGGCCAATTCATAAAATCCACGGACCAATTCCCTTTCCACCCTCGAGAAACTGTGTTCCTAGGTTGAAAAATTCTCTCCTGACAGTCCTGTTCTGCGTGGCTCTCGCCAATCCCGTTTTCCGTTCCAATTTTGCTCAACTGGAGCCCAAATCCATGACTCCCCTTCAAAATGCCGCCAATGATTTCGCTCGGAACTTTTGCTGCTCTGGTACCACCGTAAAGTCACGCAACTGGATGTAAGTAGTGCCTCCTTGTCTAATATAATACAGCCCTCGAGTTCCACGATAGCTGATCGCAATCCACTTCAAGGCCTGCAGCGATGCGGTGTTATACCGGTGTTTTTGCTGGGCTAGCGATTCCAAATTACTTTTGTCAGTCAGTCACCCCACCCAGTATGCCCCGCTCATCGCCTCCCATGCAGCCACCGTGAAACCGCCTTCATCCCGTCCATCCAAGTCGTGGATAATTTGCAGATGGTAAAGGTGTTCTTCGAGTTAGTGAACAAAAACATGCTCCTCGGGCCATGTATTGCCACTGGGTCGGGGTTCTCGCTCTCGAAACCGAGTCGTTTGGCGGGTGGTTGACTATTTCGGCTACGCCAGTCTGTTCCTTTTCTTGAAAAACGTCCAGAATTTGACAATTTTCCGGAATTAAATAAGCCTGCAGATTACGAGTCTTCTTGGGAGTTGCTCCTGACCTCAGACTCTGCCACATCCGCTTATAAGATCTGGTTGATGGAAGACGAATTCAATTGCAATGAGTTGTTATAATAGGGCAAGGAAACCGACAAACGTTATAGACGTTCAACTTTGTTTAAGTAGTTCTGACTTTGGGTCGAGTTTGGACTTTACTCTTCTTAAAGATTTCTAAATTCTACTGGTGCAGATCGAGAGCCTGATAAACCATGCGGTGTTTCACTGGGCACAGCGAAGGTGAGAACAGGACGCAGTCAAGAGGCAGCCCCTTGCGCTGAGTTGAACAAAGGCACACGATGAGGCCCCGTGAAGCTCCACCAAAGGAGTGTCCGGAAAAATCCTGGAATTTGGCCTAAAAAAGCTTGTGTTTTGGGGTGTTCTGGACCTGAAAAAGCCAATATCGGACAATCCCGACACATGAGGAAAATGAGGTATATCAAGCGGCTGCTGACGGACTGGAACGCAGGAGCATGTAGCAAATGCGGCAGCAAATCACCACTTCAACCAGTACGCCAAATTTGAAAAGAGACTTGAGGGCACCTTGACGCTGCGACCAGGGGAGCTCTCTGACCCAGGACCTCCAGTCCCTAAAAAAGCTTGTCCTCGGACAAGGCCCACCAAATTTGAGCCTGGAAAAGCTTATCTTTGGACAAGGAAATCGCGATTTTTCGGCCTAAAAAAGCCAATTTTTCGGACACTCCTTTGGTGGAGCTTCACGGGGCCTACACGATGGCAGATCAGAAAATGATTGGACATTGCTGTCGACACCGCCATGATCTTCCAAAGAGTGCCAATGCCAACGTGGAAGTAAAAGCTGTCACGGTTGCGGCTGGCTTTATAAAAGAGAGCGACGAGCACGACACTTCAGAAGAAGTTCCAGAATGGATTCATTCGAAAAAGCCCTCGCCGACGCCACAAACCCCTCAAAGCGCGAATTGCTAGGGGCAATTGGTCTCGTCGTGGACAGCGCGGGGAAGGTCCTATACCACCACGCTGCAGGGAACCAGTCCCTTTCGCCTTCCACGCCACCGCTGGACCCTAACAGCACTTTCACACTCGGATCTGCAGGCAATTCTAGTCTCTAAATGGTGTATTACAAACGATTAAACTGGCACATTGTAGGAAAATTTATTGCGCACATTGCGGCACTGCAATGCGTTGAGCGCAAGCTGTTGAGTCTCGACGATCCGCTCTCGCCCTGGATCCCGGAGCTTGAGGCGCTTCAAGTCATCGAATCCTCCGACGCCGAACCCGGTTTCGCTCTCCGACCTCCAACCGGCAAGATTACACTCCGTCACTTGCTCACGCACACGAGCGGGTTCGGCGGCGGTGACGAGCGGCTCATCGAATTATGGCGCGCGTCTCCAGCTGGTGTCGCGCACGCCGCCGCCAACGCCGACGCTCATCCAATCGTAAAGAACTTTGCCCTCCCGCTCCTGTTCGACCCCGGTGCGGGTTACTGCTACGGCGGGAGCGCCTACTTCACGGGCTTGCTCCTGACGAGACTCAATACCGATACGGGGCTCACGACGGCCGAGTTCATGCAGGCGAACATCTTTGACCCGCTGGGCATGGAAAGATCGACGCTTGCACCACAGACGCGCGAGGATGTGCGTAAGCAGCTACTGCAGATGGTGCAGCGTACCCCGGAGGGACTTGTCCCCGTGGAGCAGGAGACGCGCGATATGGCCGTCAGTGCGAGCGACCTCGGTGTCCTGCTCGCGGACCTCATCTCACCCTCTGGATCGAAGATTCTCACACCGGCGAGCGTCGACTTGCTGTTCGCGCCGCAGCTCTCCCCCGGGAGTAAGGCCCTCGCAGACATAAACAGCGAGAAGGAGCGCGAGAACTATGCTGCACCGGCGGGGATTGGCGCTGCGCCCGAGGGTCTAGCGGTGAATTGGAGTATGGCGGGCCTCGTCGTCGAGGGCGACGCGGCGCTTCCCGTCTCTAAGATTCCGCCGGGAACAGTAACCTGGAACGGAATGCCCAACGTCGTGTGGGCCATGAACCGTGCGCGTGGCGTTGGCATGCTGTTTGCAACGCAGCTTGTACCGGTAGACGATGAGAAGGCGGTCGCGGTGATGATGGAGTTCTTGAAGGGGGCGTGGGCAACGTACGGGACGATCTTGTAAACTGGTGTAAACTGGTGTATAATGTACATGATTTCTACTGTATGTGTGGCTTGCAAGATTCTGAATTATGTAGTTCCTCGTTTATACAGGTTTAGTTCAGTTCTATAAGTCTGTATAACGCCAGGAGAGTGTCTAAGTAGATGCCTTGCGTTTCTTGAAAATAGCGAAGATGCTCGTGGTGCGGATGCGGAAAAAGTATGTCAACGCGTACAAGGCAATGATCTGGCAGTCCAAGATGAGCAATCCAGTCTCGCAGCGGAAATGCAGGCCACGTACATTGAAGCCGACATAGACGAACAGTAGCCCCGCATCCCGCCAATGGTGCGAATAGATGATGTTGAAACTGGGTCCGAGCAACTGTTCGTTCGCAACCTCAGACGAATCCGACAGCAGGAGGGAAAGTCACGTATCTGACCGGTAGTAGCGATGGAACCGAATTCAGGAAGGATGTCGTCGATACATGTGCTGTGTGGATAGGAGTAGTGGGTGCGGGCGTGTGGGCGCTTGCCTAGGGTGCGAAGAAGAAAATAGCAGACCGGTTTCGCCTGGGTCCGAACGAAATCTGCTGGGTCGTTTGACAAGAAGAGCCGCCTAGATACTGTGCAAGGGAGCGCCTTGGCGAGGGCTTTTGAGCGAAGTTTCGGTAACGGGACAGAAGTGAGTAGGAGGACAGTGACGAGAAGTGGTGAACGCAAAGCGCGAGAAGGTGCTGTTGCGGGTGCGTTTGAATCGTTTGAAGAGACGCGGAGGAGTAGGTGGCCAAGCGCCCGGCATAGCGGCTGGTTTGGGATCAAGAGCGGGAGCGAATGCAGGACATGACGGCGGAGACTTTCCCATTATGGATGCCGCGGCCTGTCGGACACGCCCTACGGGTTCTCCGGGCTTCGCACCGCCGTTCGAGGTACTGGTTGAAGAAGGTCTGCGGCGCGAGCGCTCGGCGCTTGCGGGCTCGGGTCCCCATGAACGAAGTCGGCACAGTATTTCAAGCGCTGGAATTGAATCAGTAGAAGAAGAGTTGTAAGAGGGAACAAACATGTTCCGTATTTTCCGTCCGAATCTAAGCGGGGCTTCTTGTTTGGAGGTTGTTCTGTTTCGCTGTCGCTGTCGTCTGAGTCCGTGTCCGCGTCCATGATAACTTCTTCCGCTGATTCGATGAGAGGGCCGAAGATGCCGCGGAACCAGTCAGCTAGGCGAGCCGGTTCGAGGGAGTCACTAAGACCAGCCACCCATAGCAAGAAAACTTGGGCGGAAATCACAGCTGTAGATTGCGAAGATCCTGGAAAGTCGGCGTGGTTGATGACTTCGCGGTACGTCCGTTGTGTAAAGATACACTGTTGGACGGTCTTGGGCGAAAATCAGCGACTGATTGGCGCCGGGCGGATAGATACAGTCCTCCACGAACCTCGTATACACGTTGGGTAATACCTCGGTCCTTGTTGTAACAGAAATATAGTACTGCGAGACTATGGCGCCCAGTCCGGAGGAGTTCCTCTATCTGGAGGTCCGTGGGAGACTCCAAACGAAGCCAAAAGGCTGGAGGTACGGCCGGGAAGGTCGACTTGGGACACGACTTTTTGATTGCGGCGTCGACAGCAGCCACGATGGCATCCTCGAGGAACTTGTCTTGAGACATGGGAAGAGGGGCGTGTGGCGAGAGACGACAAGATGCGGTCCAGGGCGAGAAGCGAGGCAAGGTGTGCTGGGCGGGCGTGAGCGAGAGAAGAATTGAGGATCGCCAAATAGGATCGTAGTACGACGTCAAACGAGAAAAAGGCAAAATAACAACAAATGGTCTCGAGTCAAAGCACTTCAACCTGATGCGGACTGCAGTGTGTTTTTGCATAGAAAGATCCACCTGAATTTATCATTTGCGAGAACACGAAAATAGAGTCTAGGGCGACAAAGAAAAAAAGACCATCCGAAGAGGTGAGAGCTTACGGAGTGGCTGGTGTGCACAACCACATTCACCCTCGTCGCGCATGCACCCACGATTGTATCCTAAGAATTGAACCTCCGAAGAGGGCGAGGGCAAAATGTAAAGCGAAAAAGAAAAGACAAGGAAAAAATAAGAACCTCCGAAGAGGTGAGGGTTACGACTGGGGAACTCAGCGTTATTCACCCTCCGCGCGCCGAAGCGGGAACACACGATTTAACCTCCGGAGAGGGCGAGGGCTACGAGTGGCTGGCGTGCTCAACCATATTCACCCTCCGCGCGCACTAAGCGGGCACCCACAATTATAGGGGGAAATTTCCAGACCCGATCACTTGAGTCTTGTATTGCGTGCGGAGCGCCGGGAGTAGGATATTTCCCGTAGAGCAGCATATTTTTGAGCACAGCTGCTTGCTTTCAGCCAAGGCGCTTGAGATGGATTACGACGCCACACTGAACGAAAGAAGCAGAAGATAGTTTCATTGGCTCGTGTACGCTTGATAGGAATAAAAATACAGGATAGGATGTGATTCAGGCTGTGTGTATAATTCCAGAATTACATGGGCGCACGCCTTGGCGGGATGGATACGTAGTTTGTCGTCGCTGATACATGGCGGAGTACGGTAGGATAGAGCGTGTAGGGCGTGTAAGATCTGTGTGATGGTCCGCAGGCGAGAAACTAGTGAGCGCCGCGGGGCTTGAGGGCTTGACTTGAGGGCTTGACTTGAAGTATACTAGTGTTGTAAAGGACAAAAATGTTGCGGTTTCGCAAGTCGGACGTGAGTGGCGGAAGTGGGAAACCGAGTCTTGACACGCAGCGCGGGTACGGAGGGGGGACAGAGGCCACGCGCCGGGCATGCGTAGGGGCTTTGGATCCAGTACAGGTGCAAACGAAGAGGACAGAGCCGATGTTGTCTGGGTTATAGAAACCGCGGCTTGGTGGACACGGCCGAGCACTTCAGGTTGCGCGCGCGCGCGACCACGTTGGACTAGGGTAGGGATCAGCTCAAGTGGAAGGAAAAACTGCCAAGTCCTTACCGAGGACGACCTGGGACGCAGAGGCTTGGCCTTCGCCGCTGCTTCCGACGGCACCGTGCAGAGTTGGGAGAAAGTATCCAATGCTGGAACTCAATCAGCCGACGACTCTTGATCAGTGTGCATGTGATGAACAAACCCTTCATGTATTTAGCCTCGGAATCTACCATTTGCCTCTTCGCAGGGAGTTGCTCGGCCTCGACGTCCTTAGTCGCGTCGTCCGGCCCTCGAGCTTCTCTGATGAACGAGCCGTCAATGGGCTGTATTGCAACGGTGTTGAAAACGCACGCCTTGATGGGATTTTCGGCCGTCTCGATCACGGGCCCGAAGACACGGGCAAACCAAGCGACGAACTCCGCAGGCTCGAGCGACCGTTGAAGCGCCGCCACCCAAAAGTAGACAACACTCTTCGCGCGCCTAAGCGAGAACGAGAAGGGGGAGTGGATGGCGTGTTTGATAATGAGCTGGTACGTCCTTTGCGTGAACAATGCATGTGAGATAATTGAGGAATTCCTCGACCTGATGGGCGGGCAAGGACTCGAGTTGAACCCAGATGTGTTTTGCGATCGAGGGAGCTGCAAGATTAAAGGGCGACTGGGCGACTTGGGTGTCAATCGCATCGAGAACGAGGTCCTTCAGATCCTTGCGGCGAGACTAGTATGTACCAGAGAGCGGGAGCGGCGAGGGCGAGAACGGCGAGGGCAAGGCCGAGTCGTGGTTGGAA
>WIQG01000338.1:0-158666 GCA_014925785.1 Mycena galopus ATCC 62051
CGTGTCGCATACACATATACGTGGCCAGCCGAGACCGAGAACAGCGCATGGGGGATGAACACAGGTATCAATATAAACGCGTGAAGAGGTACAAACGATCGCAAAGAAATATGAACGCGAGTGCGATATGAAGTCGGATCGCAGATAGCGTAGTGTGGTCTCCAATATGGTGCTCCCTTCCCCTCCCGAGACGTCCGTGCATGACGGTAGGATGGGATGCGATACGACGGCATCGACATGCCACCCTCCCGCGATACCGCGCCCACGCCCAGTCCGCGTCGAACACAGACCCGCATACATAGCCGCGAGAGAGAGGGGAGAGCCACGCCACACTCCACCCTTCAAACCAGAGGAGGACAATCCCCCCCCCCCCCCCCCCCCAGCGTAGAGAACTGCTACGGACGTCCCAAAGCGCAGAGCGCCTCGCTCGCCTAAGCTTGTGCCACGCGACGCGCAGGCATTCCCGTACGCGCGCGCGCATTCCCAGTATGCAGCGCAGACGTTCACCGTATACAGAAATGCAACGGAACGGACTAGACCTCGATCTCGAACGAACGAAAAAAAGTGGGGCGCACGTACCTCATATCCGCACTCGCAAAGGTTTCGCTGAGGGGCCTGCCCGTGAGCTGGCCGGTGAATATAGCGGGGACGCTGAGCGCGACGCAGAGGGCTCACAGAGAGGCACGGATGGGCCCGTCGCCGACGAATACGAGGTGCGTGCGAGGCGCGTCCGTGTGCGGAGAGGGTAAGATGGAAAGGAGCGCCGCATACGCGTGCACGAGGAACCCCAGATTCATCTCGGGCGAGAGGCGACCGACGGAGAGGACGACGACGTCCTCGGAGCGCGCGCTCCACGACGCGCGGAGGGCTTGCGAGCGGAACGAGGGCTGTAGAATTAACCAGGTGGAATGAAATAGAGGCCATATACGCACATGAAACACCGCGTCGTCAACTCCTCGGCCCAAGACCCTTAAATTGGCAAACCCCTTTTCCGCAAGCAGACTCGCCGTGCTCCGGCTCGGAACGAGCGTGTACCGCGCAAAACTGTGCAAACACATGCGCGGCCCACGTGCGGAAGTGGTAATACGGGTACCCGAACACAGTCGCGTAAGTGGGAAGGTTAGTATGGTGGCTCGTCACAGGCCTTGGACGCCGAGCCAGATGGGGTCGATGAGGTGGATGGCGTGCGGCGCGAATTCGCGGAGGGCGGCGAGGAAATATTGGAGAGGAGGCACACCAGCCACAATCGCGACCCGCAGCGCATCGGTGGGCACCGGCAGCAACGAGTCTCCTTCGCTCGAATCCATCGTGCAGAGAGCGAGCGAGCCTTCTTTGGACTGGAGCGGAGGAAAAAAAAGTCGCCTCGCTCATGTGATCCGATGATCCTAGTCGGTTGACTCGGTCCGTGTCCCGGTGACTCAATCCCGCTGTCTCTGCCAAGAAATAAAACTCAAGCTTATGAGGCGCAGAGACGCACCGCCTGCGTGCTGTTCGCCCGCCGTAGCTCTGTCCCCCTACCACTAGAGGAAGAAATAGCATGACAGCAGGGAGTCGACCAATTATTCAACGACTTCCGATCACGGGCACGTGCGCTAGCTATGTAGGGACCCAACACTCGAAGAGTCTAGTGGAGGCTGATGGGGACGAACTCGAAATTAAACGTGCTGCGTGCCGACGGCTATCGACACAGACTAACTCCCAACACAAAACCAAGAAAAAAAAGTCTTCACATGCGCGATATGCACCGGTGGGGAATCGAACCCCAATTCGCCGTTCAGCAAGGTGGCGTGTTCAACATTTGGGCGGCGTGTGCAAACCCTACACAACCGGTGCTTATACCATCGTACTCCCTCCTGGATTAGTGCACGTCTTTCCACCTTTGACCTAGTATCAAGTATACAAAAAATTGTCTTCTTGCGCATCCACCTGTCGAGAAGCAACCTGTGCTTCGATCGATCAATGTGACCGCCTCCACCTTTAAATTCTGTGCATTGTTCTGAATCATCGAGTTCCCAGGAAGGCTGGAACATTATGATTAAATATGGTCTCTAGCTGTAATGTACTGTAATCGTAATATAATCTTAAGGTTTTGGCCCATATCTAATCATAATGGTATCATAATCTAATGTAATTGCAGTTTAATCATATTTAATTGTATTTAATCCATTTTAATCCATTTTTTGCCCCCTAAATTTTGCACCTTCTGCAAGGACAAGTTTGACACTAAATTCATTGTATTTTGTTCCACAAGTGAGCAGCAAAGACTGGTGCAAAGCTCTGGCTCTGCTTGTGTTTTTTCCCAGTATTACACCACATTCTTTGATAGTCTGATTGGGGCTAGCAGTGAGTTTTATTGATTCTGAAGTGGTGCAACCATTTCTGATAGTTCAGGGTGACTGACATGAATTCAACATATGTCTTGACTTGAAAATTGATTTTGTTGTAACGTGAAGCAATATCATATGGGCTATGTATGTCATCGATTATGGATCAAACATCAGAATACCTTGGTATACTTTGGTCAAAATGTGCAGTCTATGAGGTACTGAGCATATCTGAGAGCGTAATCCCACTGGGGGGTGGTACACCCTGCTAAATATGACTGCAATCTATAGATTCCCCAAACTCAGCCAGGTCTTAATATTATGATTAAATACCAGGGTCATATCATAATATAATCGTACTGTAATCTAATATAATCCTCAGTAATCTTACAGCTTAAAATTATGGCCACGGGATATTTAATCATAATTTTAAGATTATAATGAAATATAATAAAATATAATCATAATTTTAGCCAACCTTAGTTCCCGGCGACCCCTACCTCCCCGCGTTATTGGGTCGCCTTCTTAGCATCGAGTCGAGATGGGAAAAAAAACCACTGGAAGAACATGCACCAGCGGGAAATCGAAACCCCGGCCCGGCGTATAAGACGAGATCGACTTGGTAAAACCCCGACGAGTACAGCCATGAACCACCGGCGCCTACACTCTCATGCTCCAGCCTGAATTAGTGCTGAGCTTTCAAAAGTCCCATCCGCCCATTGACAGTTGCAGTTCATGCTGATACACATCGTGAAGCGCTCGTTTCTCGCAACATATAGCAGTCCACCTCATCTCCTCTTAAAGCGGAAATGTAAAAAGGAAAATAAAAAACCAGAGCCGCAGTTATCACGATCTCGATTCGACAGGTGTGCCATATACAGCCGTGGCACATACACTCGAGCCTGAACTAGTACAAATCTTTCCAGCTACCTGGACCTGCACCGTTGATCATTGTCAGCACCACGAAACTCGCATGCATTGGACCTTGATTCTACACCTATTGCAGCGAGTCACGATTTGTTTTCAAACCACAGTTAACGGCCTACGCTCGACGCCCGAATCACAGGGAAAAGGTGGTTGGGAACTGAGGCACCAACGGCGAATCGCACGATCCCCACCTTGCCAATCCATCTTTTGCGCCGGAGCCAAGGGATCGGCGGGTGGAAACCATACACAATGGGTGCTTGTGCCCTCAGCTTCTACTCAGAACAGGATCCACCAGGATTGTCGTTTTTCTGTCCGCAGGTCCATATTCCGAATTCTAACCAGTTTATTCACGGAGCCCCGGGCTTGTCCTGTAATTTCATGACCATGCGTTTTTCATTAGGGTGAGAAATGATTATGAGACCGAGTCAAGATAGATCAAGTGTGCGGCGCGCCGAAGTTCGAATGAGAAAAAAAAATCCAGCCTGCCATGGAATGCACCGGCGGGGAATCGAACCCCAGCTCGCCGCAGAACTGGGTCTTCATCTTTACGTGTGCATCCCTGCACAACCAGTGCTTATACCTACATACTCTCACCTGGATTATTGCCAATCCTTCCAGCGTTTGACCCTCAGCACAGTATGCAGCGCTGATCATCATGCATACGAACGGCTCCTTCTTCCAACATTGGCTCCCAATATATTTCCGTGCACAGAATCTCATCTCATCTCATCTCAAAGCGGATGTGCCATAATTTAGGCTCCTGCTTGGACTTACACAAAATCGGAAAACTATGGGGTTCGCATCATCCTCGTGCACACAACGACAAGCAAGGTGGAGAAACAGTAGCAGAAAGCAATTATACACTCATGACCCGGTGGAAAGAAATATATATTCAACTAAAATTCGTGGAGCGCTCGAGCTTGTCACAGTGAAAACATTAATAGGTTATGGAAATCATGTGATTATGTATACTATAATGGTCAGGGAGCTCACGGGAATACATGAATCATAATTTTGAAGTTATCGGGGGCGGGTGAACGAGAATGAAGGAAAGCGTGACTCAATCGCCCGTTGCCTACGAATTGCACCAGACGTCATAGGGCAGTCTCCCGCGATCAAGCTTCATCAAAATTCCGCCTCGTCAACATCTCGATATCCCTGATTGGATTTATGCCATGAGCGGAGCGCAGAACTGCCCTATAATGTCGGGTACGAGACTGCTCGCCCTCCAGCCCGCATTCGTGCTGAGCGCTGAGGTTTCCAGCTGTTCATCCGTGCAAGTGGTTGGTGAACGTGACGTGCCCGTTCCCCCCCAATATTGCCACGCAACATCTTTCACGAATTTTGCCCAGCTGTCCAGACCCTCAGAATGGTGACTATGTTCCTGCCAAAGCCACTGTCTGGAGGGTCAGAACGGCTAGACAAACATGTTGGTCTTTTATTCTTGTCGTGCACTGACTTCCGTCCACTTGAAAACTAGGTGACCTCAACACCTCACAATTTTAGCTGTTCTGGAGAGATTCAGTTCGTCTAACTCGTTTTGTAACTCCTGGGTTATCCCCTCGTCGTGCATGTGATCTTGACATGTTTCCTAGATTTCCTGAAGATCCTGATATCACAGTGCGATGCAACAGCCGACCCATGGCCAACCGCCAGCTTGTTTCTTATTTCGACCCCACCGTATTGTATTGTCCGCCTCTTCGGACCTACACGGTACCAACGGTTCAATTAACTCTGCTTTCTTACAGAGAGCCTCAATTCAACTTATGCTCCCGTGTTTCAGACCTGAATTGCTCTCCTCCAAATCAGACGTAGTGAATGGCAAACAGCTATCCCATACGGATAGTTTCGGGTTTGAAGCCTGGCGTTTCAATTTATGAATGTCTGCTGCCGCTTGGATTTAATCACTTGTGGCCTACATCACCGCTAGTTCTTTCCTCAATTTTTTATTACTGATATTCAAGTAGCCACTGACTCTCTGAATCAAGTATAATTGCAGATGGAAAAAAGCTAGCATTTACACCGTAAAATTGCATGGCGTGTCAGAAGGGACTGACCAAAAGCCATACGAGAAGCTATCTCCGTTGAATGACGCCCAACCATTCTATACGGCCATGTAAATACAGCCATCATACCAACTACCCACGCACCTCAAAACATTCGGCGGCGATGAAGTCCAATGCAGTGGTGCAATTCTCGGGACCGGTGAGGGTAGTAGCGGTGGTCTCGACATTCAATGCGTAGAATGCACCTTTATGAAATGAAAATGTGCAGGCAGAGTGAACAGCTTCTAATAATCACATGCAAGGCCCGGACTTTCTGGAGTTCCCTGCCAGCAGCCGGTTGATTCAATCTTGCCGTCTGCCGAGAACTGGGGAATAATGACGAACACGGGAGATCAGCGCATGCAGTTGCGACAAAAGAAAGAGCCTACGGTGGTACCACTGATCATGTCACAAAAATACGGGGCCAGGGGGGGCAGCTTTCTTCATATCCTCCCGGGTAGGTAGGGTCCCCGGTGCAGATGAATTCGACAGGATCCGCCCATGCGATGGGGAGGAAGAAGAGGCTCAAGATCTGCGTAGAAGGCTACATGAATGGCATGTATGGGTGGATGCGATGATACTCACTGCGCTGGCGGTAAAATGCATGGATTCGGGGCTATGAGTCAAAAGATCAGAGTTTTATATGCGAACTCAAAGGCGGGCGCACTAGGAGAGACTGGTAGTCCATCGTAATCAAATTCAGGCCCATGACAGGATGACGTTGACGGTGACACCAGGGGCAACCAACGAGGCATATGAAAACCAGGTGCTTTAAATGCATGGAGTTTGCAGTTGGAATGAAGCCCACAAAGGTGCAATTAGGAAACAAAGGGGGGCTTTGTCGCATGCTTTGTTTCCCTGCACCAGAGAACAAAGCATGCGACAAAGCCGCCCTTAGTCTGCTAAACATTGCTTTGTAGCTTTGCTTCCACATGCAACCAGCATGCATTTAAAGCATATGGTGTTCACATGCATCGCTGGCTGCCCCCGGTGTGAACTCGGACAGGCCGTGGGTTTCGCGTTATAAAGTACGGCATAATGGGAAAGAATAGTCCGGAATCTACAACAGCTCCAGTGAGTGATACAACTAAGACGCGCGTAGTGATGTTAGGCTGAGGTTGGCAAAATGCTCCGTGTGTAAGCTGTAATCCGGGCAGATAGCGACTCTTTTGCAAAAACCGGGTAAGGAAAATGTGACGTGCCATAGAAGTGGTGATTATCAAGTGATTATAGAGGGCCTTGCCGTGTCTCTGCTTGCAGGACAGGTGTCCGACCCAAGCGACCCAAATCGGCAAACTGGGGAGAAGAAGGGAATGCCGAGAAGATCTAGTTCCTCCAAGATGTATATGCACGGTTTTCTGGATGGTTCTCTTCCGCCGCCGGCCTGCCTGTCAGCGGCTGATCAATGCGAGATGACATTACACATCATACTACTTACCTGCCACTCGAGCTCGTTACGGTGAAAATATTAATAGGTCAGGCGCATCATTTGTGCCGTCGTTTTTTGGAAACACTGCAGGACTCGGTCGAACTGATTGCGTTTTTTCATTTTCACGCCAAAGTTAGCCAAAATAAGGTGATCGGCCTTCAGCTCCCAGAAAGGAAACATCCAAACACAACACGCACTAATCGAACCTCCCCTCCCGTAGGAAGCAAATCAAAATATTACAATCCCGACGTAGGGGCTCACCAATAAAAGCCACTCTTCCGGCTAGCACTGCCCCGCTTTGCTAGGCACCAACTCCAATAGAAGTACAAGCTGCTGTTACCAATCCCTGACTTCTACTAGTACTGGATTTTTTCGTTCAAATCGACATGGGGCATGACGCGTGACCGATTTTACCAGTTCGACATCTCGACAGACCCCCAAACTAAGTGTGACAAGTAGAAAAATTTCGACATTCAGCAGAAGCGATGCTACTTCGTTGATCGAGACCGCTGGGAAATTCCCGAAATATTTGACTGCTTTAACGCCACGTTCCAGAATTTTTTGTTATTCTTGTGCTGCCCATGATCTCAGCGAGAAAACAACTATTTCGGTTAAAAAAAAAGACACCAAATAGGTTAAAAACTGAGAGGGTTGGTTGAGTTCTGGGCTTTTGAATGTACTGAAAGACATCGAAATTTATTTTGAATTTATAGTGACTTTAATACTATTTTCGTGACGGTTAAGCAATTCGACATGCGCGTGGATGACGCGTGACGTCGACCAAATTTCGACATCGACACAGGGGTGCGTGATGCGTGACTGTCGATTTGAACGAAAAAATCCAGTACCCTTCACTTTTATTAGCCATTGTCACGCCTCCCGCCGTGCCATCCTTGTGCCGCCATCAGCACGGCACATGATTGGTTGAATTTATTGTTCAACTTTGAATTTGACCTCACACTTCCAATGTTTGCAACCAGCATGTACTTCCATCCTCTCACAACAACTTTAGTAGCATTAGGCGCTCGCAAGCGCCAACTTTCTGTATGAAAGCTTATTTCCCTCCTGAACACCTATTTTAATTTTAATGGCGCTCGAGCGCCTATTCTCCGCCTATTTGCCACCTGAATGCATATTGATTTACTCTTTCTAAGGCTTCCGCCGAACGCCTACTGCAATCCTCCAATGCCTGCTTCCTGATCTGATCATCTTTTTTTTTTGAGTCAAGTATTGTCATAAGGCGAGTTCAACAGACAGAATCATAAAGTTGTGTACTAAGAACTTGAACCACACAAATAATTTTTACTCCCTGCTCGCATAGCGGGAAAAAGATATGGGAAGAAATTAATCCGCGGAAAGATGAATGACCGAGGAATGCCAAAATGTAACCAAAGTGTTTGTCTTGTATTCGTTTTGGTCCGACGTACGCGTGGCAACTCAAGCCCACCAAAATTCAACCCTAGCCCGAAGTGGCTTCGGCAACAACCAGGAGCAAAAGTTTTCCCGCAACAGACAAAACCGTAAAATCTGAAGTGGAGGAAAATTTGCCCCAGGGTGCAACAGAGCGACAAAGAAAACGAAACTCCAATATCATTGGATACCGAGCCAGATAGCCACCTTCAAAATTGGAGTGTAAGACCGAATCCGCTCAGCAGGGATTGCCCGCCTCACTGCGAAAAGATTGAATCACAAGGAAGACACCAGAAAGAAATTTGGAGTAAGTTCAGGCAAAAGGAGACGGGTCAGCATGGGCATGCCCTTCAAATGTGTTCAATGACCTCAAAAAAACGAGGTATGAGCTCAATTGTTGGGGCGTCTGTGTGCGAGAGACCATTTAATGACCGCGGTGAGAAGAACTGGTGGAAGTGGAATGATAATGCGGAGGAAATATTTGCGATTCGTCAGAACTCAGCGCCGGGGGCGCCGTAGTCGTCGAGGACCGGGTAGGATGTCTTCGAGTGAATGAATGGCAAATGGAGATTTTCCCAACGCTAGGATCTGGAGTGAAGAGATTGTCAAATGGACAGAAGTTTGAGGCTGGCAGTTGAATAGATGCCCCAGAATGAGCCGTGCAGGATAGATTTTGAGGTATTGGCCCAGAGAGAGATAACAGCTCAGATTCATGTCCAATAGTGCGATGGAGAGATCGTTAGCAGCTGTATGGATTACATTCATGCATTCGACGCCTAAGTACATGCCTCCACACAAGCATATCTAAAGGAAGCGACAGGAAAGACACCCAAAGAAAGAAAAGGAAACCGCCAAGCCACCAACCAGCAACGAAGGAAGAATAGCATGGAAGGGAAATGAAAAGAGCAGAAGAGCAGCAGATTCGATCCTCCAACGAGAGGGAGTGCAAGCTCAAGTCCTGATGCCCAAGAGCCGATGCTGCAAACGGTGCAGCGGGTCTCGTCGCGTCGAGAGCCAAGAGGAGAACCATGCGACAACAAAGCAATGGGAATAAATAGCCCGAAACCGAACGGCGGGAAACAGCGAGAACACGTGAACCTGCTCAGAGGATGGTAATGCGCGAAAACAGAGTGTCACCGCCGTCGGTACATCCACCATTTGCGCGAGCAGCAATCTGCGTGGAAACTCGATGCGATACGCATCGCCGTGAGAATAAAGATGAAAGATTGTGTGCGCGCGCCCCACTGCCATTGTTTCTGATGGCGCGAGGCGGGTAAGAAAAGAGCGCAAACAGCGCCGCGAGGCCGCGACGGATATAGCTGTCACCACTACGGCAACGACCGGCATCGCACGCTCGCACGGATACATGAACGGCGGCGAAATGAAATCGGAAATGCGCGCGCCGCGCATAGCGCGTAGCAGCGACCCATACAATCGCGTCCGGTATGACGCACCCAGCCGCTTTGTATATCATACGGGCTCAGTATGAGGTGCATCGAGCGCAGCGCGTGATACAGTCCCCGCCAAGGATTAGGGAAGGATATCCGGAAGGAGCAGCGTGAGTGGAAGAACGAATGCATGTGCAGCTCGTCCGGTCGTCCCGCAGGGCCGTCGCACGCACCCCATCGCGCGCAGGCCCCACCCCGAATCCCGCGTGCGCTCTCGTGAAACTTCGTCTCGGCAACGAAAACAGGTAGCGCAGAGGCAACGGCGTCGACTCGAGGTGTAACGGTGCACACAAGTCGAGTGCAGAATGGATATAGCACAAAACCACGCACCTTATGACATCGCCACTCGTAAACGCCTCGGTTAGCCTCCTGTCCGTGAGCTGGCGGGTGAATATGGCGGGAACGCCGAGCTCGACGCAGAGCGCTTGCAGAGAGGCGCGGAAGCGGCCGTCGCCGACAAATATGAGGTGCGTGCGAGGCGCGTCCACGTCCGCAAAGGGTAAGGTGGAGAGGAGGGCGGAGCAGGAGCCCCGGATTCTTTTGACGGCCGACGGAGAGGATGACGAGGTCCGAAGGGCGCGCGCCAACGACGCACGGAGGGCTTGCGAGTGGAAAGAGCTCCATCCGTACATTATCAAGAGCGAAGGAATAGAGGGCGAAAAAAGCACGCACATGAAACACCGCGTGGTCCACGCCCAGGCCCACAACGCGGAGATTGCCCAACCCCTTCTCCGCCAGCAGACTCACCGTATCCGGCTCGGGACGAGCGTGTATCGTGCAAAAGAATCCAGATCCGCATGCATAGCCCACATGCGGAAGTGGTACGGGTGCTCGAACACGGTCGCGTACGTCGGGAGGTCGGTATGGTGGCTCGTCACGATGGGCGAGTTCGGGAACAAGAGGTGAGCGCAGCGAGGCCCTGGACGCCGAGCCAGAGGGGGTCGACGAGGTGGACGACGTGCGGGGCGAATTCGCTGAGGGCGGCGAGGAAGGCGGGCGAGATGAAGTTCACTTTGAGGCCGGGGTAGACGCACAGGGAACCCCGAATGTGCCGAAGAGGGAGGCGCCGGCGTACGAGGTCATGCCTGTTTTGGGGCCAAGCAGCATGGCGCGAATGCCGGTAGAGTGGGGGTGTTGGAGGAGATGCGCGAGCGTGATCGTCGAGCCGTCGATCTTCGGGAGGAAGTTCTCTGTGCGCGTATCAGTACTAATACAATATTGGATAGGAAACGCACCTGCAACAATGGCGACCCGCAGCGCATCGGTGTGCAGCGGCAGCAACGAGTCTCCTTCCATCATGGAGAGAACGAGAACGAGTTCTCGACTCGAGCGGAGGATGCACGCCCTAAAGAAGTCGCCTCGCTCGTGCGTGGGCGTGTGATCCGATGATCCCCAATCGGCTGACTCGGTCCGTGCGCCGGTGACTAATTTCAACTCAATCGTACTCACTCTCTCAAAAAGTGAAAGTTGAGCCTGTGAGGCGCAGAGACGCACCGCCTTCGTCCTGTTCGCCCGACGTAGCTATATCGAGTTACCGCTCGAGGACAACGGCGCAACAGCAGGGCGATCATTCAACAACTTTCCGACGCGGCCACGTGCGTGCAGAAGCACGTTTGCACAGCAACTCCATTTTCGAAGCCCCTATCCCGAACGTGGGCAGTCACCGCCGCCATCGGGGAACATCCTACGGTAGCCTAGAGTGGGCATGCGGTGAATGCGCCGCTCCCAACCCCAAACAAAGAAATCATCTTCCTCGCACGGACCGCATTCGCCGTCAAAGTGGTTAATCTCACTCGCATATCCACTCAGCCGATCAATGCCCTGAATCAATGCAATTCTCCAGCTTAAATTGGACACACTTGCATCACAAATCACTGTGGAGTTACCGTACGTTGCGGATCATACTACCGGAGGTCAGTGGGACCCCGCGGTAGGTTGGTGGTGATTTTCGTATCCTGCCGTAGTCTCATATGAACCATACATTGAATCCAACTATCAGCCCAAACTGGGTGCAAGAATGAATGCAACCAGTTATTGTGTAGGTCGGTTTTCGTAGGTCGATTCTGCTCAACCTGTGCCAGGTTGTTGTAGAAGATGGTACAACAATCAACTCATGGCCCAAATCCGAGTTCTACAGTTGCATTCTCAATAGACTTGATCTCTTCTTCGTCACCATCAAAAATGGCAGCCAGGTAGATGGTATTGTAGGAACCATCCCCAATAGACACATTGAAATAATGGTCTTTGTTTGATGTCCTTGAGTGGTGCTTGCATCTACCCAAAATAAAAAAATGACAGAGATGCTTCTTTTGTAGTCTCTTGCAGAAAGACGCTTCAACAATGTGATCTCGTACCTCAATAGATATTTAGTCCAGCGAAATTAAACAAAACTCACCTGCGCGACACTCAGCTTCCTTAGCTGCGACGGCCTCTTTGATCCTTTGGACCTCTGCTGGGGTAAGTAAGTGAGAAAGTTTTTTGCACTGCAGTGACTGCACAGCTGCCGGATCTTCGAGTGGAGTGGGTGAGGTGAACACGGGACAACAGTGAAGTCCCAGATTTCACATTTGTCATGCGGTGTTGAGATGCAGTGAGTTTGGCAGCAACCATCTTGATTTTGAGGCTGGTCACTTGAAGACCTTGAAGCGTGATCGCTAGAGCCTGCAGCTACACAAATGAACATAACACATTGATAAGCCGTGAATTTGCCGATGCCTGAAATTTAACATTTTCCGGATTTACATTATGGATACACGCATGTCTGGGTCTATGGCAAGTCCCGAGTCAGCAGACCTGGGGCTATACACTAAAAACCAAATCCAGAACCGGTTGCAGATGAGCATCCAGAAAACACATATACTGGATGCCTCCGACTAATAGGCCATCGGTTCAGGATCCGACTGTCGTATCATAGGCAGGAGGTTGCGGGTAGTCTAAATGAGCATTAGGGAATATAATATCCACTCTGTGCCAATTATTGAGCTCACAGCAAGTTTATCTTGAACGAGTTTCAACATTGTTTATCCATGCTTGTATCAAGACAATGTCGTGTTCGATCACGTGATGGCTCCAGAACCTTTCAAACCATAACAGGCTGGATCTGGATAAGGTGCCATACACCCATCAAATATTGATCAGCTCAATATGGCAACTGAGTTTGAACCCATTTTAGGAATTGACCTTTCACTTGGGCTATGAAGGGGACCAGGGTGTCTAATTGAAGGCAAAAGACCCGAGGTTCCGGATTTCCAAGAATCATTCGAGGGACACCAGTATTGAGCCTGTAGGGAAAAGGCACGGAATCCTACACAGGCGCTGAAAGTGGAGAAGGCTGATGGCCTCTCCAGCAAGTAAAGAAGGGCGGAACCTCCAGCTTGATTCATCGAGGCTACTCCAATAGGACATGCTTGTATTTCCGAGTTATCACAAATCTATCAGCTTTATTCAGGATAATACCCTTGTGTGTGTGTTTTAAGTGTGCTACGTGTGTTTCCGAATTTGTTGTGTGTTGCGTGTCAAATTGGTTCACTGCTCCTGTCTTACGAGGTTAGAGTGGGTGACCCAGAGTTGCAAAACTATAAATTGAACCTTGTCTAAGGACAACCATTGGACCTGCTTATAGCGATCCGTGCAATCTTAAAAACAATTGTTCCTGTGTATCTTCTATCGGTACACAAAGACCCGTACTCGGTTGTACGCTCTGGGATTGTATCTGGAATCAGTTGGGTTTGGTTGGTTGTTGTGTTAGGATTTTGTGTTGGTTTCGGAGTTTGTGAATCCTAAACAAGAGTGCACTTTCTTATTGCATTCAGCCCATCGGATTTGCATATAGTAGTATTTCACCCATAGACCGCCGGCACACGTTTCAATATCTCTTCCCTCCTGCTGTCATGGTCGGCTTGGTAAGTTGTTGGTTTGCTAGGGTTGCAACAAACCAAAAGCAAATCTTTGACAGTACTTATCTCTCTCCTCACCCCTGCACACAAGGCGCATACTTTCCGCATTGAAGGCAACATTCCGTCCAACGTGTCCTTTGTGAGTTTTTTCTTCCTTTTTTTTTCAAAAAATGCGTGTGTGCAAGTGGAGCTCGCCTGCTGGTGTCCCAGGCATTGGGACTCAGGTCTGGGACTCGAAGCCAGCAGGTGACTCCAGCTCACGATACATATTTTCTTCTTCTTTCCACCCTTTCATATTTAAATTATTACGAACTTATTTGCAGGTCACAATGCTGTGGCTTCCCTGTGCATGAAAGGTGGGCCCTGCAAACATAGCACGTCCCTCGCTTCATCCTTTAAACAGATGCAGAGTGGTGCTGAATTTTCAGCATTCAGTTTGCCCGAAGACGCGGCTCTTACGCCACCAGTTGTGACAGTGCTTCAAGAGCACGAATTCGATGTCAGGCCTCTGCTCGCACACAGAGTGGCTGCCGAGAGCGACGACCAATTGAATTGTGAGCAAGACGACATCAACGACTTTCCACCCCCAGATCCATGGGACAATATCGACAACATTGAACCCACTCTCCCGTCTTCAACCTCAGCAGCCAAAAAAATGCTTGCAGCCCTATGTTTGATGAAGTTGTGGCCCGCAGCAAGAATCCACACAGTGGCCCCCATCACTGCTGAAACGGTGTACTTAAGATACACGTGAAATGAATGCAAATAATGCTAGCACTCAAAAACACTAAACACCACTAACACACACACACACTACTACTCCCAAAGATCAAGTGCTTCTCCTTGTGAGTTCGGGTCCAGTTTGTGGTATGCGAACAGCGGGTTTGGATCCCAAATAACACAGAATATAAAATGCTAGGGCTGAACTATCCAGAAAGAGTGCCCCAGAATGCAATGTTCAATCACTTAGCTCTCAGCTAGCAACCTAGATGAATGTAGGAAAAGGGTGGATACAAGGCAATCTTGATTAGGCATCGCAGAATACCAGGGCAGAGATTGTAAGGTTTGTGAAAATCCTCTCGTTCGCAATCCAAATGAATATGAGGCTAACACTAAATAGCTTCCAAGCTACACACACTAGGCAGCCCTGAGTGTGGACCTGTTAATTCCGATAGCAGGAACATTTGACTGCTTTGTATCAGTCCTAGCTCACTATATGCATCCCAACAAGTCGATCCAACACACTACAGATGGTGCTAGGGCAGATCTGGGGCAAAGGCCAAGTCACTGACAAGATATAATCCAACTAGGAGTAGGAAACCGGTATCCCGTCTTCTATTAAGGCTATGCAAATCACACCACAAGTGTCCAGTAAGTCAGTCCAACACACTACGGATGGCGCTAGGGCAGATCCAGGGTGAAGGCAAGGTCACTGACAAGTCGGGATCGTGCTTTACAAGGGAATACACCCAATAGTTTTGTACGTGAAGTGAGCTAGGAAAACAACACCTTTCCTCTTAATCTTATGTTTCCAAGTTCCAGAGTCAACCAATCAAGATTCCAGTTATAGACTACTACAAGCAGAGTTTGTACACAAATCTCCACGAATAGCCTGAGACAACCTGCTGCCACGAACTAGGGTGCGATTAATCTGGCTTATGTGGCTTGAGCGCTGTCCTTTTATACATATGAGGAGATAGTGTTTAAGTAAAAGTAATGAGTAAAGAGAAATGCTTGGCTAGCCAATGAAACGGCAGCCGTTCTGAGTCGTCATAATCAAATGTCCTTGGTAGTCATCCCGAATGACTTCCGGGTATGGTTTCTGTGGGTATTGGTAATTCCTAGGCCGTTGATCACAAGCCTGAACTATGAATCCTGCCAGCCTGGAGTTGAATCCAGTCCAATAATAGTTCCTAGTTGATTCATGGAGGTCTCATGACCGTCCTAGAATAGCCCTTCGTGCTGTCGTACGTGTCACCACTTGTCTATGATAATATCTCTGACACAATAGTTAATATGTTCATGTTTGGGCGACGCTAGCGCGTCGCGTCTGTCATGTGTACCGTCTCCTAGTCCTAGGATGTACCGCATATGTTCTTCCTGTAGCAACTAGTTGCCTAGCTACTTAGTCTTCGGCATATTCTTATTGTAGGTATCAGACGTCCTCCACTAGCTGTGTAGCAGCTGATCCTAACCTGTTCTTCTACGATATCTGAGTGTTCATCCTCCACTAGCACAACCTCCTTGGGTTCTTCTGTCTCGTTTGTTCTTCCTAGGTCACTTAGAACTAATGTTCTATGAATGTATGGGTGTGGTATATCTCCTAGGTGGTTTAGACTAGACCTGTTCATAAAGGTGTCTGCCTTATGTGGATTCCTAGCTTACAGCCAGTAGCTGGAGCTCGCTCTGACCCTCCTTCGTATCACTGAACAGAGGCCTAGCGCACTAGTGTTATCTAGTGACTGCTAGATGCTGTATGCTAGCTTAGGTTGCTTCATTGATAGGCCTAAGTTCGCAAAAAAAATAGCCAAATGGATGGGCATTGGGTGTTGCGCCATCTCATCGCCATGCTCAGACCCCACCCTCAAGGGCTGCAATGTTCAGTGGGTGAAATCTACCAACGCTCCGCACTTGTTCTGGGCAAAAAGGCATGGAATGGAGTTTCTTGACACTGGCCACGTCCCACCCACTACCACAACCCGTGCTCACATCAGGCTGCACCCCTTGCCACCAACCTAGCCTCATCCACTCTCCCCACCACCCTCAGTGTGTATGCCGCCAAGGTCGAAGATCACATGGAGCAGCATGGCAGCAAAGTGCCCTGCTCACTCACAAACCTCCTTGGGCTTGGGTTTCAGTTTGTCAAGTGAAATGGAATGTGCATCCTCTTTCCACCTAGTCAACTCCTCCCACTAAACCTTCTATTAACTCCCAGCACGCCCCACCCGCTTCTCGATGGCTGAGGACGCATAATTGCTGTCCTTGCCAGCAGGCCTGCTGGTGAGAATTATGACATTGCCGCCCTCGCAGCCTTCTACTCCATCCGCAACCCAGGGATTAAGGCACAGTTCCCTGCCTCCATGTACAAGCACTGCCATGGCCTCTTCGCTGCTATCACCATCAGGCTTTCATATGGCAAGGGGTAGAAGGCCCCTCGCTGGCTCCACAGCAGGCAATAAGACACACTCGCTGGCGGCCTACTTGCAAATCTCTACATCAACAGGTTGGTGGGCTTCACTGAGCATGCATGCCCTTCCATTCTGCGTCCATTCTGCGCACCTCCTTTCCTCATGTGATTTCCATAGCTGCCTTTGCTCTGTGGGTGCCATGCACTACTGCGCACATGACACTGCGCTCTGCAACCACCTCCCTCATCTGTGCTACCCATTTGAGCACTCAGTTTTTTTTGGCGCCACCTTCAACTTGGGCCCCAAAGCCTGGGCATTGCAGCACCATGATATGCTCAACCTCTCCTTTGTGGTGCACGTGCAGGTGCTGGGCAATTTCAATGTGTTATACCCGTGCCCAACTCAGGCCCTCATTCCTGCTCTGGTGCAACCCTCAGACTCATCGGACTCTCTTTGGACTTTGGTCCGGACCTTGTTCCGACTGTCAGATACCTTTGGACTTTGGTCCAGACCTCTTTCTGACTCTCAGACATGTTCGGACTCCTTCCTAAGTTGCAATACTTGATGTCACACAAGACCATGGGTTTTTACGTGATGAAGCCTGCCAAGTGTTTTCCATCTATGCCATATGATCCTATGCCACATGCTGCTGTCCATACCCTGACCTGATAGTATCAGTTGCGCCTAACCTTAACTCATACAAGTGGCAGCTCAGCCGCTTTGGGCCGGGCATCCCCTTCTGCTGATGGCAGAGTTCAAAGGTACAGACAGGGTAATATCAGATCACAAGAGGGTTAACTGACCGGCAGAGATTGAAAACACTTCAGACGGACAGACAGACAGCTTACTTTTATAACAAGGGTAACTACCCTAACCTGAAAAAGTCACTAACTACACTGTTTTTCCCTTGGATTTCGACTGCTGAAAGTATCTCCTCTAACAAAGTATGTCAAAGTTGCCAAGAAATTACCTCACACCTAATAGAGGAGTATGTCAGGGGCCAATGTCAAAATTTACGGTCAGACTTACTACTGCTCATATCCTTAATTTTCCAGTGGTGGTCTCACCTTGGCACCCCACTCCATCAGCATGCAGACAATCTCTGTGTGGCCCTGTTGGGCTGCAGCCTGCAAGGAGCTCCCATATTCTCCCCCTGCTGCATTGACATCAGCGCCCTTGTCAAAGAGGATGTGGACAATCTCTGTGTGGCCCCGTTCAGCAGCCTGCAAGGAGCTCCCATATTCTCCCCCTGCTGCATTGACATCAGCGCCCTTGTCAAGGAGGATGCAGACAATCTCTGTGTGGCCCTGTTCAGCAGCAGCCTGCAAGGAGCTCCCATATTCTCCCCAATCTCTGTGTGGCCCCGTTCAGCAGCAGCCTGCAAGGAGCTCCCATAGAATCCCCCTGCTGCATTGACATCAGCGCCCTTGTCAAGGAGGATGCAGACAATCTCTGTGTGGCCCCATTCAGCAGCAGTCTGCAAGGAGCTCCCATATCTTCCCCCTGCGGCATTGACATCAGCGCCCTTGTCAAGGAGGATGCAGACAATCTCTGTGTGGCCCCGGTCAGCAGCAGCCTGCAAGGAGCTCCCATATCTTCCCCCTGCTGCATTGACATCAGCGCCCTTGTCAAGGAGGATGCAGACAATCACTGTGTGGCCCCGTTCAGCAGCAGCCTGCAAGGAGCTCCCATATTCTCCCCCTGCTGCATTAACATCAGCGCCCTTGTCAAGGAGGATGCAGACAATCTCTGTGTGGCCCCCTTGGGCAGCAGCCTGCAAGGAGCTCTCATATCTTCCCCCTGCTGCATTGACATCAGCGCCCTTGTCAAGGAGGATGCAGACAATCTCTGTGTGGCCCCATTCAGCAGCAGCCTGCAAGGAGCTTCCATATTCTCCCCCTGCTGCATTGACATCAGCGCCCTTGTCAAGGAGGATGTGGACAATCTCAGTGTGGCCCCCTTCGGCAGCCGCCTGCAAGGAGCTCCCATATCTTCCCCCTGCTGCATTGACATCAGCGCCCTTGTCAAGGAGGATGCTCACAATCTCTGTGTGGCCCCCTTCGGCAGCAGCCCGCAAGGAGCTCCCACATTCTCCCCCTGCTGCATCGACATCAGCGCCCCTGTCAAGGAGAATGTGGACAATCTCAGTGTGGCCCCTTTGGGCAGCAGCCTGCAAGGATCTCCCATATCTGCCCCCTGCTGCATTCACATCAGCACCCTGATTGAGGATGATGCGGATAATCTCTGCATGGCCATAATATGATGCTACAATGATTGCTTGGTTGGCTGAATGCTGTGGCAAAGCTGCTTCCTCCAGCAAAAACTTTGCAATGTCCACAAGGTTTGCTGCTGCTGCAATCCATAATGCAGAGGCTTGTAATGGCCAATCTCCATAATTCCATGGCAGAGAGTTCCATTTCTGGTCCATGGAGTATCCATCAGTTGGATTCATTGTTTGTTTCCACTGAAAGCCCTGAGCAAGAAACTCTAGAAGGTTTTCCCTGAGTTGAACTTCAGGCTGTCCAGCAGCATGTGCAAGGCAATATTGGGAATACTCAACAAGAGGGGGTAAAGTAGCCTCTTGGTCAGTCCAAGATGAATCTGGGAAACCATCAAAGGCAAGGCATGTAAGCAGAGTCCGTGTTATCTCTGTCTGTGCATCTGGAAATAATTGGGCCTGAATACTCTCCAAATATTCCTGTGTGGTGTAGTGCACAAGTCGCACCATAGAAGACTCCTTGTCCACAATAACAAGCCCAGCACAGACAGCAAGAATCCTCTCAATGTCCAGAAGATTCTCCTTATCAAGCTGGTGAGTGCCTGGTTCAATGGCAAGAGCTACTCTTAATTCTTCAACTGTCAATGGCCTCTTTGCATTTGCAACCCAAGTAATGGTTGAGTGAGCAGTAGTCCTGTCCTCCTCATTCTGGTCCTGAATCCGCTGCATTGCAATATGGTAGCTGTCATGCAGATTCTTTGGTAGGACTTTCAGAGCTTCTCGAACAGCTTTGATTGTATTCTTTGTGCTAAGTGACTCAATGTGAAGTTTAGCAAGAAGGAACCTGGGCAAAATTCATTTCAGTGGTCTGGGACAGTGAGTCACCACTGCTTACATTCCATCGACAGTCTGAGTGTTGATTTTGGAATGGATATCTTCTCGCAATTTGGGTTGGTTCTGAATGTGCTTTCTCAAGCGTGGCAAGTTGATCTGTGCTTCAACATATGTTTCAATGTCATTTGGCTTTGCCTCAATCTCTAGAGTTTCAACATTGAGAAGAGAAGGGTCTGGAAGAACATGAGGTCGAGAAGTGACCATCAAGTGCACATTGCTACCAGCTGCTGCTAGATGTCCAAGTAGGATTTCTCATTCAACTTCAGGATATTCATCAATAGCATCAACAATAATGAAGACCTTTGAAAACTCTGTGATGCTAGAGCTGAGGATGACAGCAACTTCTTGCAGAGAGGGTGCAGTGCCCTTTTTCTGGTGCTGCTTGTATGAATTCTCTGTGATGGAACCAATGTCCCTGTCAAATACAAGCTGTCTCCAGAAGGCTGCCAGAAGCCTAGGTAGTGTTTGGCTGTCCACTTCCTTGTGGTTCAGATAGATGCAAGCTACACCAATATCCCTGTTGTTTTCATATCCAACAGTGAGATGCTCCACAACCATTGATCTAGAATTGTCTTAATTAGTAGTAACTATTCAATGTCTAAAATTGACGCACACAAGGACAGTTTTCCCAGAGCCAGCTGTAAATTTGAGATTGGTTAGTCTGGGGAATATTTGAGGATGATGAATTACATACGAATACCGTGGCACCAAAGGGTGTTTCCAGAACCAGATTCCCATTTTTGGAATAGAGGATGTTCAAGCAACCATTGGCCAGTTCCCTTCGTCCGTACCTGTGAAATATCTGCCTGTCGTAGAAAGAAATTGATAGGTGAAAGCCAATTAAGGATGATGTCTCGGTTTTCTGCTTCCCTGTGGTTGTGGATGTGCATGATTCCAGGTCCAGTATTTACATAGGGACCATATGCAGCACCTCCAGTACCACCTGTTCCCTGTCCAATTCCCTGTCCACCCTCACCACCTGTGGATCCTGGGTAATATAAATACTTATGTAGGTGTCCTAATGGTTTTTTGCGTACCATAGATGGTAAGGTCGTGTTGGCCAGGCATTGCCATTTTGTGTCAGTGTGGATCTTTGTATAAAGAACAGCACCGTATCAGCCAGCATCAAAGTTCACAAAGAGATAGAACTACCCAAGAGGATGTGGTGCTGCAATAGACTTGGGGATGGTAGCACGGAGAATGTATTGGGGCAAAGACAAGAGGCAGGGTCGGAGGAACATGCACAGAACACGTTGCACTTTAAATTGGATAGAAGGCTGTGACGGGAGATCCGGGGAAGTGCTCGGCCTCATTGTTCTGGTCCAGTACGTTATGATGTGGCGCGTGGACAATGACAGCCAGCTGACAGCGACACTTTCATATCGAGCTCCGGAATGAATTTCTGCTCGAACTGTAGATCAGTCAATTCTCCAGCTCAGGGTTGATGAGTTGGAGGGTAGTCGTTGCGGCTGCCCAGAGTGAGGGCTTGAGGATGTTGCGTGACGGCCGTATTGTTCGGGTGCAGTACTTACGTGGGTGCCAAACTTGGATTGACAGTGGTGCTTCTGCCATGACAGCAAGCTTTCATCTCGCACTGACAGCGAAGAAGCAATATTGAGCTCAGACTCAAAGACAGAGAAAAAAAATCGGGGAATGCAGGCAATGAACCGGGGTACTCTTGTTGGAAATGAAGTCCGAACCGTGAGGCGAGGAGGTGCCAACACCTCCCTTTTCAACTGAATCGGCGGCCGTACCGTTAAAACGCCGTCTTGATCACCGACATTCCGATCAAATCTCGCTCCACATCCACATGTATCCCAGATGTATTCTCGTCTCGGTCCCTGGGATCGCTGCTCTTCCACGGCCAAGAGGACCACGACGGCGATGTGTGTATCGAGCGCCGAGCTGCTCTGATGCGTCGCAATCCGATCTTCGCGCTTGCACGCCGGCGAGTACCCCGCCGCTGTCCTCGCTTTCCGACGTGTCCCGCGCCCGCCCTCCGTTCCTCTACGCTACCGCCGCGCTGCTGCTCTACGACCCAACGGTCACCATGCGCCATCCAACGCTGCTTGTTGCTGCCTCTCACCAGCGTCCTCCTCCTTTTCGCAGTACTTACTCGGCTTTTTCGTGCCCCTTCCCCAAGGACCCGGCGTCTTTCTTGCAAACAAAGATCATTGTCGTACTCGCGATACGCTTTCCTACGGACAGCTATCCACGGCATAACCTCCATGCCACCGAGTTACTAGAGGGTTCCTCAACGAGGTACGTCTCCAGTTTGTGTTTCCCCTCGGTCCCGCCCAGCCTTTTCTCTTCGTGCTCTTATTTTAATATTTGTTCCATTGCTGACTCTTTTACAGCCTTGTACCTTGTCCCTACCACCATGTCCGTCAGCGCTCACGGCCCTCGACGCAGCCTCCGCCTCCGCCATGTGCATCCGCACTGACTTCGTGCAGTCGTCACGGCATCGAGTGCACCCAAACCCTAGTCCACCATGCCTCTCGCCGCCCCGACCGCATTTCTGGAGGCCTATGCGCTCCTCTCGCACCGACCTGTGTAGGACGCGCGCACCGATCGCCACGAAGCAACGACGTCGTTCCTCGAAGAACTGAGCGTCTTGGGCACTGGTGGCGATGCGACTCACCTGCGTCGTGCTCGTAATCTATGGCTCTGCGGAGCTCGCGCCCGCCTCCTTGGCATCGCTCTGACGGGTCCACTTCGCGTACGCCGTCGCGTCTTGAGCGCCATTAGGGCCTCGGTCTCGGAGACCCAAGCGAATCCGGGAATGGGAACAAGGTGCATACACCTGCATGTCCTCCTTTACCAGATAACCTATACTTCCACAATGGGTTCGTTGCTGCTCAGCCACCGCGGAATGCACGAGAGCGCGCACATTTGGGAAGGTACGTCATTCCCACTCCTTTCCTTTCTACAAACGCCCTCATCTTGTGGAAAAAAGTCAGGCCAAGGCTTCCACCGTCGCCATTCGATGCCCTGCTCAATGCACAATGATTGAACACGGCAATTACCGGCCACCTCCGCATACCCTCCACATTGCGCTGCCATATCGTCGGGCATCGGGTAGCACAGGACCCCACCCGTTCATCAACGTCACCCACCGTACCCGTCGCGGCCTCATCAAAGGACGGTTGACAACCGGTGCACGCGTCCCCCGCGTGCTGAGCCCAACGTACGTCGTTTCCCTCTTCCCCGTCCCTCCCTCCGGCTTCCTGGCCCTCGATCTACCTTCGCTGACCGTCTCCACAGTTCCGTCGCCTCCATTCGTCTCTCCACCACATTATCTCCATCCACTTGTCGATTTTTCTGCACGGTGCTTCTCCAGCCACGCGCCTCGGCTCCAGGAACCTTCTCCCCTCATCCAACGACGCTTCTCCCGCAGCACCTTCGGCGAGCCCCCGCGCATTCGCCTTTGACGCCCGCAAGCTACACGCGCGCATAATACGCACGCTGCGTACAATGAGCTGGTCGCGTCCGCGACGCCCACCACGTCCCGCATCCACCGCCGCGTTCTCGTCCACGCCCCGCGCCAGGCCACAACGATCTTGCGACCCAAGCCCTCGCCACGCGCAGGGCCCGTCCCATTTCTACCGAGCATCCGGTTCTTTGGCCCGCGCTCGACGGCAACCCCAAGGGATACCGCGCCGTAACTATCCGCACAGCGAATCCCATTACCGACGGAGCATGTCGCACGCGCCCTCCATCTCCCTTATTTAGGACCACCTACATGTCTCTCATCTCAGATTGCCGTGTCGTATACTCGCTTTATCTGCGTCGTAGTTAGCAATTTTTATTTTTATATTTTGCACCATCTTTTGAGCTGTATACAGTCCTTAATGAATGAATTCCAACCTTTAGGCGCTCTCCTGCAAGTTTTAAAA
The DNA here is from genome assembly GCA_014925785.1 of Mycena galopus ATCC 62051. Lineage (NCBI taxonomy): Eukaryota > Fungi > Basidiomycota > Agaricomycetes > Agaricales > Mycenaceae > Mycena > Mycena galopus. The sequence goes on from WIQG01000338.1 coordinate 23,616, forward strand.
AAAAGGCTAAGGTCCCTTGGTCGGCCGACGTTCACCACTTTCCCTTGCCGTGCTACTCACCTAACAAAACGACACGGCTCCCATCGGCGGCCAATGTGGCGGATCCTCCGATGTTCTTGTTCAGTCCAGTAACTTGAGTCATAGAGCTGACGCTCACTGGTCTGATCAACTCCTTTTGTTCTTCAAATTTTTAAATTTATGCAAAGTCGACTGGAAGTATTGGCTTTGTCATGAGTATGGCCACCAAATAGCGACTTGTGGGCATCTCAGGTGCGCAATTTTTCTTTGGCGTTTTAACATCTTCCTCAAACCGACATTCATGGGAACGACGTAGATCCCGAGACATGCGGGAATTGTGAGCAATTTCTAAACCCCTTCTTCTGCACTTTAACTGCGATTTTGTTGGTAGATTTTATACGCGGAGGATTGTCACATGAATTCCGCTGTTCCTGTCCTCCTTTTGAATCGGCTTTCACAGAGAAATTGGAACATTTTATATGCCGGTGTGGAACGCAGACAATGTGAGCTTGCGAGCCTCGTGTCTTGATTCTTTCAAATTTGATTCTCCCGAGATGCCAACCAGATCTTACGGACAAGTGATTGAACCCACCCTCTTATATCCATCTGATTTCTTCCAGTGGTTGCAAAGGCAATTCGCAGCGAGGTAAGATGGTCACTTTTGACCTTTCCACTGGCTCAATTGTGTGCGCTAGTCACCATGTAGCTTCAATCTACCCATGGCGTTTTTCATAGACCCAGATCTCCACATTTCTCAACTCATCAGGCGTGGTGTATGGTACACGGCTATCTTGTTGTTAGCGAAAGCGGTATCTGGGCGGATACGGATGCTGAGCGCAAGTAAAAGTAGAACTCGCTTTTGAGTGCGTATTAGCGAAATTAATATAAAATAAGAGAAGGTCTCAATCCCTATATATTCAGCAATCCAATTAGATGTTCACCTGAAGCAGATTACAACGAGATCTAGTCTTCATCGCGGCGAGTTGGGAATATCTCCAACGAGCACTGCCGTACTGGCTGTGTTAGCAAGTATAAAATGTTAGCAAGATATCAGGTTCATAATACTAGAATGAGCTCTGAGACTTCACTTAAGGATCACAAACAGTTAGGTAGGAAGTCTACGTGAATTGATGATGTAAAAGTTGTCTCCACAAGAGGAGAGCACATCCTCCTTTCCTAAAAATACATGAAGGGCTATGTAAGTGCTATGATAGTTGAACAACCAGGGTTGTTGGATGAACCAAGTCATCCAACATGTTTAAGTATGAATCAACCAAACGCGTTGTAGCACGGGGTTGAACCTTACATAATCTTGTGATTTCCCTCCAGAGGGAAATCGCGATCAGGTGACTGTAATCAGACTTGGAGTTCGCGTAGGTTTAAGTGCACTGCGTCAATTCCAACACAGCTAGTATCCATAACACTTGTCCGGATAGTCTGGGTGTTTGAGTCCCACACCTATTTTGTCCATGCTTGAAAAACTTGAAATAAACCCGCCGTACACTAACATCGCACATGTGAAAAAAGAGGGTATGAAAAAATCCTAGGGACAGCAAGGCATGCACTGGTGGGGAATCGAACCCATCTCATCATTGAATGTGAGACATCAGACAGCGGGTATTGGCCATAAGTAGACGAGAGCTCCCTATAGCCCTGGGCTTCGAGCGCGGTTAGGGTGCGAAAATCCCTCGTGGTACTCACTGAACCTGTGGCAATGGTACACATGAATGTTCAATGTGGTTCTCCACAAGTTGATCCTATGATCGAGTGGGCTAGAATTCGTTTCCTGGAATTCTATTTCCCTCTGTTCCGTAGGAGAGTTGCGTTAGTGAAATGCTCGTTTTCGGACGGAATTGCGCAAACGCTGCAGCGCGCTGGCCGTGAATCTGGTAATCACAGTGATACGCCACCAGATGACGCCTGTTTTCACTGACGAGCATATATAGGCGCATCTTTTCTCTCAAGTACACCGTGGGTGTACCAAAAAAAAATTAACCGTTCTTTAAGCAAATGGCTCCTCGGCTGTGCCATTTCCCCGTATATTTGTGTCTTTCCTTTCTCCTCTGTGGATCCTCTGTCTTTAACTCCTTTCATACCAATTTTTGCTGTGTTTTCTTCTCACTATGGCCTGTCTCGTGTTCAACCATCGTCCCCATTTGTCCCAAGCATTTTTCGATGCCCCAATTGTACACCTGCCTCTTTAACCAACTCAGACAAGATTCAACAGCTTTCCTACCCACTGGGGATAGCATCGGCCCGCTGATCCATCCGTAATCTGAACCTCAGCCAGACGCAGTTTGTTACGGGACTGCGCCGCCAGACTTTTGTCAATGAACAAAGCTGCGGCAAAGTACGACCCAAGCTTTCTTCCACATGAACAGCAAAGATTCCTCGTCCTTTCAGATGGTCCGCCACCAATTCTCTAACCCGTTTGGCTGCTGCTGGTTTTTCATTGTTCAAACAAAGCGGTGGAAACTGATTCATTATCCGTTCTTTAAGACTTTGATTATTCAGTGGGGCCCACGTTGCATATATTGGGTTCCTTCTCCATAAGGCCTGATTAACATGTTTTTGCTCTTGCGCAGTGTTCTCGGACTGCGCCGTCCAAAAATTGCTCTGTTTCTGAGCTGCCCAAATCGGTGTGTCTTGGCTTGCGAGCCAGCTGCGATCTTTGCACCTGCGCCATCGCCACACCTCTCAAAAGAGCTACCTGCATCGATATTTCTTCCTTCCTTCCCCTCATCATCGCCGCCGCAACCGTACCTTTCCCTCGCTACTGCCTTAGTCGCAACGACGTTCGTGCCCCAACCTTCAAGTTCCCTTGAGCCCATCGATCAAGCCCCTCAAATTATCAGCTGCAAGACCTCATCAAGAAATTATTTCTCCTACGGCTTCAATGCTCCCCGTCGCTTTTTAACAGTGTTCGCCTTCTGGCTCTCAATTGATAGACCAAGGCTGCCTCAATACTCAGTTCCATTCCAAATCTCAGCCCACGGTCTTAAGCTAAACGTCAATGCCACGGTTGCTCAAACTCGAAAGTTGTCTCATATGCGTTTTACAAGACCGTAGGCATGAGCTTACCCTCTTCGTCCCTGGCGCTGTACTCATTTCGTGGCTGCTGGGCTCCATTCATCTCGTCCCTCCCGCCCCCAGAGTCGAGGCGGATCTGTAGCATTCACCGTGTTCAATATTGTCAACAGCGTGCACTTCAATCATTTTCTGTTGTCCTTGCGCTCATGCCTATTGGTCGAACAGGCTCCCATGTTTTGTCCGGAAACACTGCAGGAATGTGCATCGTTTTTGTGTGCATAATTTCGCTGAACTGCTCGTATTTCCCCGCCTATTTCCTCCGACATTTAGCGCATGTGTCGCCGATGGCATTTTCTCGCCCTATTGGTTTTTTTTTCAGAACCACGAATTTAAGCTGTCGCCCGACTAGGACAAACCTTCAATAGTAAGCCATTGAAACGCGGCGGCTGTATTGGGTTGGACGCCATTGGCTTATTGATTGCAGGCTTAAGCATCGCGTGATATGTTGAGCGCAGTCGGTTAGTGACATCACATTGCAGTTCAACACCTTCGTTCAAATATTGCGCCACTATTCCTCTTTAATATTTCTTGCCGGTAAGCCTCTTTCACCCCTGAATTGATCAACTCGAGGCTGGCCCTACTTAGCACTGTGTGCCCTGCTCCGAACTGTCTCTTTGAAATTTCACCCGGGTTTGAGCCGCTTTTTTGTCCATTATGCAGTGGACGGAATTCACAGTAAAATGAGAGTGGACACAGTTAATCTTGGAAATTATCGAGTTTCAAGTTGTATGTTTTGCTATGATAGGATTTCAGTCAAAGAGTATTAGAATTTCCCTAGGGACCTGACGAGAGTGTTGAGCGGATAAGTCTACAAATGCCCCATCGATCAACCTCAAAGAAAGCAGCGGCGGGATTCCTCTTAGCCGGCGCCGGAGCGAAGCGTAGGCGTGTCTTGTATATATTATGCTTACCTCTCCGCCCACCCAGGGTCTCGTGAACACGTTCTATTTCCCTCTGTTCAGTAGGAGAGTTGCGTTAGTGAAATGCTCGTTTTCGGACGGAATTGCTCAAACGCTACGGCGCGCTGGCCGTGAATCTGGTAATCACGTTGATACGCCACCAGATGACGCCTGTTTTCACTGACGACCACTATATAGGCTCATCTTTTCTCTCAAGTACACCGTGGGTGTACCAAAAAAAAAAAAAATTATGCTTACCTCTCCGCCGACACCAAGGGTCTTGTGAACACGTCATTCGAATAAGACGGTGTTTCTTCATATGGATCCCGAATCAATGGATAATTAAATGGATGGATGCATCGCCCGAAAATTGCGTGAGAGATAGCGTGGCGGATATATGGGCTCAAGACGGCCACAACAGTTGGAGACAAAGTGGGGCCGGTTATCAATATTTTCTTTGCAAATGCATAGAGATACGTTGGTTAAAGTGGTGGATCTACTTGAAGAATCAAGATGTTTTACAATTGGAAATTTTCCGCGATCCACCGCCATTGCACTCCGGATTCTCGAAATAAGTGTATTTGATTCACCCAAGCGGACCCTTGAGCGACGAAGGAGAAAAACAAGCCGCAGAATAAAGAGAGCAGGCAATCTCCAAAGCAGACTGAGGTGAGATGAGATGATATCCGGGAGAAAAGACTGGCCAGCCTCAACACAAAGGAGTCGGCAAGGATGCGGCTTGAATGGCTCAATGCAACAGCTTTTGTTCCATGTGCAGGCAGGCAAGAAGAAAAAAAATGAAAGTGACTTGGTAAAGCATTGACACCAAGTAGGATATCGATGTCGAGACCCGATGGTCAGCACAATGAGAGCCCTAAAGGTAAAGGCAGCACAACTCCATACTCCGATCTCAGAGCGTGTGCCAAGGATCGACCGCCCGCACGGAATATCCAGAGCGGATATCACTGGCTAAATTTATGGCGCAGTGTGCCGCTTCCTCCTCTCCAGAATGGAACGCTGAAAAGAGCGCAAAATGAGAAGTCTCTTGGGCTGGAGTGCAGTGCTGGCTAAATTGATTGCGCAGAGCGCCGCTTCCTCTCCAGAATGACACGCCCCAAAAAAGTGCAAAATAAGAACTCACTGGGCGGGTTACAATCTCAGAGTGTGGTGCTTCCGGCCCAAAGAGCTTTGCGCGGATGCGGAGAAAGCTTCGGCACTGAGGATGAGACCGACGGTATGGCACGCCAGTGAGAAGGCGCCATCCTCGGCCGCAAGCAACAGATACGCCGCATGGCGGAGCGTCGCCACCAACAAATGCACCACCACCAGCGCGTCCACCACCCACGTCCACCCCACCGCAACACCCTCCGCGTTCTCCTCCCCGTTCCGTACTCCTCACCATCCTCCTCCCCGTCCTCACCAGACTCAACACGAGAACCAAAACCAAAATCCCAAAAAAAACCTCCGCCCCTCCCGACTCCCCAACTCCCAAACCAACACACAAAACCTCCCCAACCCCACAAACCGAAACCGAAACAAAAAAAAAAGTTGAAAGTGAAAGAGGTACACACAAAACAAAATGGTGCGGCTAATCTTGCTTCCTCACATCCACACATTATTTTATCTGTCTCGGGCCCAGATAGGGATCAGGATCGGGCGCACAATACAATACAATACGAGACACGCAGCACACATCCCATACCCCCACTCGACGCGCAGATGGAGACGGAAACCAGGAATGAAACACAACGCGATGCGGGGTGCGATACCTGCCGTCTCAATCTATGTATATCCATGTGCCGGATGAGCCATGGAACCGCGCCCGTGGGGACACCTATATCGCATATAGACGCTGGGGATGCCCCGCACGTAGAATTGGGATATAGTCGGACCGGGACAGGACGCGCGGGGGCACGGCACCGATATATGATATCCAGGTGACCATGTCGAATAGATCTATACCTGGCCAGCCGAGACCGAGAAAAGCGCATGGGGGGACCAACACGGATATGAATATAAACATATGAAGGCGCGTAAATGAACGCAAATAAATATGCACGCGAGTGCGATGTGAAGTCGCACCGCAGATAGCGTATTGTGGTCTCCAATATAGCGCTTCCCTCCCGAGACGTCCGTGCAGGGTGGTAGGATGGGATGCGATACGATGGTATCGACACGCCACCCTCCCGCGATACGGAGCAGGCCCACGCCCAGTCCGCGTGGAACACAGACCAGCATACGTAGCCGCGAGAGAGAGAGGGAGAGAGCCACGCCACGGTCCACCCTCCCACCAAGCGGAGGACAATCGCGCCCCGCCCAACGTAGAGACCTGCTGCGGACTTCCCAAAGCGCAGAGCGTCTCGCCCCGCCTAAGTTTGTGCCACGCGACGCGCAGGCATTCCCGGACGCGCGTGCGCATTCCCAGCATGCAGCGCAGGCGTTCACCGTGTACAGAAGCGGAAAGGAATGGACTAGACCTCGATCTCGAACGAAGGAACAAAAGAGGGGCGCACGCACCTCATAATATCCGCACTCGCAAAGGTTTCACTGAGGGGCCTGCCCGTGAACTGGCCGGTGAATATGGCGGGGACGCCGAGCGCGACGCAGAGGGCTTGCAGAGAGGCGCGGAAGGGGCCGTCACCGACGAATACGAGGTGCGTGCGAGGCGCGTCCGTGTCCGCAGAGGTTAAGATGGAAAGGAGCGGCGTAGGTGTGGACGAGGAGACCCAAGAGCGCGGGGCCGGCGTATGACGCCATCCCGGTTTCGGGACCCAGAAGCATGGCACAGATTCCTGGACTGATACAATATTGGAGAGGAAGGCAGCAATGGGTCTCCTTCGCTCGAATCCATCGTGGAGAGCGAGCGAGAGTTCTTTGGACGCTGGCGAAGGATGAAGAAGTCGCCTCGCTCGTGTGATCCGATGATCCGATGCGGTTGACTCGGTCCGTGTCCCGGTGACTCAATCCCGTCAAGAAATGAAATTCGACCTTATAAGGCGCAGAGACGCACCCGCCTGTGTGCTGTTCGCCCGCCGTGGCTATATCCCGCTACCACTTGGGGAAGAAACAGCAAGACAGCACGTTTGCGTTGGATGGGGTCTGTATTCAAGTTTTTCGAAGCCCCTATCCCAAACGTGGGCGCCGCCGCCGTCGGCATCGGGGAACGTCGTTCGAACTTCGTCGGCAGGCGGGGGGACTCGGCTCACAAAAGTCAGTCATTCGATTTCTAGTAGGGAAGAGTATAGAACAAGCAATTGAATTCGTGCGACGTGGACCCTTTCCCATGATGAAAATGATATCTCCCTAGTTATGTAGGGACCCAACATTGGAAGAGTCTAGGGGAGGCTGATGGGGACGGACTCAAAATGAAACGTGCTGCGCGCCGACGGCTATCAATAATTGACACAGAACACCAAACCAAAAAAAAAGTGTTCATAAGATGCGCGAAATGCACCGGTGGGGAATCGAACCCAATTCGCCGTTCAGCCAGGTGGCCTCACTATTTGGGCGGCGTGTGCAAACCGTACACAGCCGGTGCTCATACCATCGGACTCCCACCTGGATTAGTGCACGTCTTTCGACCTTTGATCCAGTGTCAAGTATGCAAAAAATTGTTTTCATGCCCATCTACCTGTCGAGAAGCAACCTGTGCTTCGATCGATCAATGTGAAACCCTCCAGCTTTAAATTCTGTCCATTGTTCTGAACCATCGAGTTCCCAACGACCCCTCCCTCCCTGCGTTATTGGGTCGCCTTTCTTAGCATTGACTCGAGATGAAAAAAAAAAACTGGGAAAGACCCCTCCCTCCCCGCGTTTCTTAGTTTAGCATCGAGCCGAGATGAAAAAAAAGAAATGGATATCATTGGGAAGGTTATGCACCGGCGGGGAATCGAAACCCCGGCCCGCCGCCTAAGACGGAATCAACTTGGTAAAACCCCGACGAGTACAGCCATGGACCACCGGTGCCTACACTCTATGCTCCAGCCTGAATTAGTGCCGAGCTTTCCAAAGTCCCATCCGTCCAGTTGCAGTTGATCCTGATACACATCGCGAAGCGCTCGTTTCTCCCAACATATAGCAATGCACCTCATCTCCTCTCGAAGCGGAAATGTAAAAATGAAAATAAAAAACAAGAGCCGCCGTTATCACGATCTCGATTCGATAGGTGTATGCCATATACAACCGTGGCACATACACTCGAGTCTGGAGTAGTGCAAATCTTTCCAGCTACCTGGATGTATACCGTTGATCACTATAAGCACCGCGAAACTCGCATGCCTTGCACCTCGATTCTAGACCTATTCAGCGAGTCTCAATTTGTTTTCAACCAGAGTCAAACCAAAGTTAACGGCCTACGCTTGACTCCCGAATCAAAGGGAAAAGTTGTTGGGAACCGAGGCACCAACGGCGAATCGCACGCTCCCCACCTTGCTCGTCCACCTTTTGCGTCGGAGCCAAGGGATCGGCGGGTGGAAACCATACGCAATGGAAATATTCGCTTTCGCCGGTGTGATAGCAGCTGGCGCAGATAGGCTCGAAGAGCGGCGTCCTGTCGCCGTTTGGTCGCTGTTAGACACCTCACCTTCCGCATTGTAGCTATGTGCGACCTGAAACGCCGGTATAAGTAATTGCGCCAAACCGATCATCCCGCATCTATAAACAAAACGAGCTGCGTAGGCGAGAACTTTCTGTACTTTCGACCAGGATGGCAACAGAACCAAAATTTAAAAAAATCGATCGATCTCATCGGAAGTCGAAGCTACCGATGAGTTGTTTCGCTTGGAACGGAGTTCTCTGGCAACGGTTACGGACTAATGGAACCACGGTGAAGCACGAGGCACAATGAGATCGAGCCCGGGCCGAATGATCCTAAATGCCTGCTTCTCCATCATGTCATTCAAGTTGCCTTCCGGGCTGTGCTGGGCCGTGTCCAATATTTCCCCAAAGTGCCAGACTGTCTTCGCTGCATTCTGAAATCCACCCCAGCATCTTCCCCTCCGATGTTGCATTGTGAATTTTTCAATTTTGCCCGTTCGATCGACTTGGATCGAGTGCATTAGTGGGATTTCAGCAGCCTGACATTCTGAGAACCTGTTTTATACTTGTTCGCTGTTCCATTCTATGGAGAGTTGTTTGGCATATTTTCAGGTACAAAGTCTTAAATTCTCCATTTGTGATAGACAAGTCGCAGCGTTAATCCCCGATTTCGTGCAGCGCATCCTGCCTTTCCGACCCCACTTCGCAGTCTTTGACTCCCCTCGGCGGAGTGTGGCTCGCAAAATGTAGCAAGTGAGAGTGTGTACCCAAATCAATGGTGGGAAACAGAAATGATTGTTGTGCGAGCTCCAGTCGAGTGTGTCGGTACAAGCGACACGCCATTACGTTGTTCAACATCATGTTGGGAATTGCTAGCAGGCTGCGATACGCGATTGCCACACCGGGCAAACAGACCAAGAGGAACGATGCAATGTTGCTGACCACGGTAATCCTGCACATGGGGTCTCAGCGGGTCCGGATGATACAGGAATTCAGCGCCTTACATGTAATAAACCCGGCCATCCACAAAGAGAGACCTGGACAATGACGGGAGGTACGCCCCTAAAAAGAATGCGCGTGCCTTTTGTTTGAAAGAATTGTATTCGACATGGGTATTTCCCATGAGTCTATACGAAATCGCGACAAAGACCGCCGTATCGAACAATCCTGGAGTGATGCTAACGGCGCCGACATACGGCATGAGTTCGACGAGAATACAATAGCAGCTGGGTCCGATGTTGACGCCGATGGTAGCAATCGGAATGATAATGCTCGTTGCGAGTACGGCAATCCACATGAGGCCGAAGATGATCGTCACTGCACGTGTACCGCCGTATATCGCGCGCACACGGAAGAAGAAGAGAAGCGAAGTGGCTGGGATAGCGATGGGATATAGAAGTGCGACCCCAAGATGAAATGACCGACATCCTTCCACAGGATAGGCTGCGGGAATGTCAGACATGTAAGTTTGACGGAACGCCGCGCACGTACTCAGGAAAACTGCACATCCAATCACAACGGCAGCTGAAGTGATTCTACTCCACATCACTAGCCAGAGGGAGGACGAGCAGATCACACTCACCTCGACAGAAAGTATGCCGCTACTGGCCAGGCCAACTTGCGTTTGAAAAGCAATGTGTAGTCTGCTCTCAGATTGCTTAGAATTTCCCATATGAATACCTGTTCAGAAACGGATGAGCGAATGGAGGAAGCTACTGCGGGTGACGTACCACAGCGGTTCCAACCATTACATATCTCGAGAATAGGAGCTGTCTGGCGAGTTCGAGAGGGAGGAGCGATAGCTCTGGCTCGCTCAGCACTAAAGGATCGGTATCTGCCATCAAGGTCGGTAGCAAGGGCGCGGATGTGCGAGGAAGGAAGTGACCAATTTTCTTCTTTATGACGTGTGGTGTCATAAGTATCCGGCGGAAGATCGGTGGATCAAACGCCAACTTTCATATTACTCACAGCCCAACTGAAACATCTAATTTTGGTTTGGATTTGAGCATGAGGGGGGATAAGGCCGCAAGCGGCAGGTGCCAAACCTGTCTGGATTTCCGCTTGATTTTGAATATATTATTGGCCATTCAAAGTGCTGTTTACGTCTCAATAGACTGTTGATCTCCATTAATTGTTCCAAGCACAGACATTCAATATCAGGGGTTTTTCCCCCGGGCCAGGAAAAATATTCTTGAAATTTGATTTTTGCAGAATCTGCTTTTCCTTCTCGCAACTCGATCACCGCCTGCAGACAGAAAATCGATCAGCTGTCTTTAAACTTGCCGAAAATTTCTTGGGCTCCTTTCAAACTGTGGTAGATCTCTTCTTCCCTCCCACCAATCATTATGTCAATTAAGCCAATATTCAAGAGGGTAGATGCACGGAGACTAGAATCTGCATTGGATCCAGTTTCAAGAATTTGACAGAAGATCTTTCTAGCATCTGTATATTCAGATTTCAAGAGATGGATTTCTGCCTGGTCCACTGTGATGATATAGGCAAGCCACCCGGTTGATATGCCACAGATATGAACAAGCTCTGAAGCCCGAAATAGTTGTGCTGCACTCTTATGATAGTTTCCTGGAGATTTAGAGCAAATGGCTCCTAGTTGAGCTGCTGTGATTTGTTGATACAAATTTGCTGCTGATTCAGCTAGTCTTTGAGCTGATGTGGCATAGTTATCGGGAGCACTGTAATTTCCAGTGCGACACTTGAACCAACCCAATTGTACCAAAGCTTTGCACTGCCAATTGATGTCTCCAGACAGCTGAGACATTTCCAGTGCCTTGTGGAGGTATTTTGTGCCTTGTTCTACATCATTTTTGTGATAGAGGCGGCGAACTCCCAGTGCATAATAAAATTTGGCTGTCATGATCATGGATCAGATGAGTGAGGGATGGGATAACAGGGGGAAACTCACAGCAAGGAAGAGGATCATTTATGTCATCAAGATGAATTGTGGCTTGCACTATCATCTCCTCTGACACAACTGGGCAGTAGTGTACAGTGACAATAATTTCAATGAGAAACATGATTTCCAGTTGATGATCACCGAGTCCAGACACCAGAGGCCAGATGTTATCCAGCAGTAGGCAATGATCCCATCCAGTGACCACGTAAAATGAGGTCAGTGATAGGGCACACTGGATTGTATTTGCAAGGGTTGGGGATTGGGGATGTAATCCCCGGTGCAAAATCTCCTGCAAATTCCCCAGATTAAAAGTGATTTCACTGACCACAGGTTTAAGTTGCTCTCCGCCGTATCTCATGAACAGCTCCAGAAGTGAATAGAAGTGGTCACGGATGAGTTGTATATGAGACTGAGCCGGAGGCATGATCTGCTGAATATATTCTCTAATGGGCATCAATAGCATCAGTCTCTGATCCCTATCCTGATATGCTAATGAACTGGCCTGCAGTGCAGCTTTGCAACTGAGGATATTTGGAATGCCTAGCCTGACCTGCACAAGTTCTTCCCTAGAAAGTCCGTTGGGCAGAATGGACAGGATGCTTAGCAATTCTTTACTGTCAGATGTGATCCGTGGACTTGACAGAGAGAGCCAGAGGGATGCTTCCAAGCTTGAGTGGCGGTCAAACCCTGTGGAAAGCAGAGATGTCTTCTCTGTTTCCCACCTCTCTAGAACATTGAAGAAGCCCTCATAGTCAACCAGATTGGCAATGAGATCAACTGCCACGGGCATATTATCTGTGAATCGGAGAAGTTGATCCATCTCTTCCATTGTGTTGGAATTATCTGTAATATCCATGAATGTTTGTCTTGCGGCATCATCGGACAGAAGCCGCAAAGGCAACAAAAAGGGATGTGTCCATTGAACTTTGGCTGGCCTCTCAGCTCCACGCATTGTGATCTGGTATATGTCTATCCGTGAAGGCAGAATAAATGTGGGGCAGACATACCACTAATGCCAGGTGCTCCACATCTGTGAGCAAGGACAAGAATTCTTCAACCCCAGCCCTAAACTGTGCTGGCTCCCAAACTGTTTCAAGGTTGTCCAAAATCAAAAGACAATGTGGTTTCTCCGCAAAATACTGGATGACGGGTTTTGTGAGATCTTGACCAGGATTCAATCCAACATGCAGTCCAATGAGTGCAGCAAGTTCCATGCTGGTGCTTGCTGCCTCAGCACTGACAAAGAATCGGTTTTCGAATTTGGAAAAAGTGTCTGGATGGTGCAACACTGCTCTTGCAAGACTTGATTTTCCCATTCCACCGCCTCCAAGGATGGCTATTTTGGGTGAATTCTGCCCAAGTAGTGTAAGAATGGTATCCAATTCTTCTTCGCGCCCGTGGAATATCTTGGGCTTTGATGGAAGCAGCGAAAATGAATTCGAGCTTGCAATGGAAAGAGAGCCATCAGCAAGGGTTCACTCACAGAAGTGATCATATACTTATCCTTTGACTGGTTGGCAGCTGTATAGACCTGCCCGCAAAAGTATAACAATGTCCTGAGATTTGCCAACAATGTACATACCGATGATCTTTCCGAGAGTGTGCTGGTATCGGAAAGTGTTTGAACCAGTTCCAGCAATTCTTGCGTTGGCTCTGTTTTCAAAGTGCTTGATGTCATTCAAATTCTCAGTCACTGTAGAAATCTATACACATCGCTTCGATGCACTCCAAACAAATAACAGTAGATCGTACCTCGAAGACCTCCATCGCCTCCCTCAATCCTGCCCGGCAGTCCCGAAGTAGGGTATTTATTTCATGGTTGCGGAACAGCTGCTTGATCTTGTTTCCTTCTTGTTGAGCTTCAACGAACGCATACGTCTTATGCAGTGTTCTGCCAAAATTTTATCACAAGTGCTCTATTGGTGGAATAGAACTTACTCGATGAATTCCCCAATGTGCCGCAACATTGACGGAGGCAGAGCTCTAACGGTTTCAGATTTGATATGAAGGTTGACGATTGCACACAGGACTTGATGGATGCTGTCCATGAGCTGAGCCCATTCGTTTTTATTCCGTTTCACATTCTAAACCACTTCAGCACTTGTACTGAGAGACCCGATAGCACCTCCTCACCTCAATTAAGTTAATGATGGCCTGGATTGTCTTTGCAATTGTCTGGACGAATGGAGGTCCAAACGCGTCGTTGAGCTCGTTGGGAAGCGGTACTGCGAGTTTCAAACAAGTAGTAATGTTGCCAAGGCGAATCTCAGTCACAGTTGTCTGACGGGGCATTGTTCTGGGGTGATCATCAAATTCAATGTCTGGGACTTATATTGCTCTTCTGCCCGTTGTGCCCATACTCTTGGCTAAATGCAAGTGCTATGCGCAAACGACGTAAATAGGGATTAAAGACACCGTTCTCAAGACTGCCGATCCGCGTATCCCCAAGCGATGGACCACATAGCCGATAGCTGCGGGGATAGGTTCGAAATTTCGACCAGGTTATGTAAAGGAGGTGTCAACGACCCAGTTTGTTTACATGCAATCCGGGTCTCGTTTCCAGAGGTTCTTCGAGCAGTCTGCCAGCGAGCGCACGCTCCGCTCCCAGGCAGAACAATACTGAGATGTTGAGATGATAGAATCATATTGAGGCAGATTTTGATGAGAAAACGATGGTGATCACGGGATCACTGCCCTAGAACGGACACGAAATGTATGTCATTCCTCAAAGTGGAACCCTGAACGACGAAAGAGAAGGACAAGCCGCAAAATAAATGAAATGAGGGCTGGCAATTTCCGCAACAGACAAGCAGACCGAGATGAGATGATATCCGTGAGAAGGACTGCGACACAAAGGAGTCGGCAAGGATGCGGATTTAACAACTCCATACAACAGCTTGTTCCATGTGCAGTCAGGCAGGAAAAAAAACGAATTTGATTGGGTAAAGCATTGATACCAACTAGGATATCGATGTCGAGACACGCTGGTCAGCACGATGTGAGCCCTAAAAGCAACCGCAACATAACTCCATACTCCGATCTCAGAGCGTGTGCCAAGGATCGAGCGCGCGCACGGAATATCTAGAGCGGATGTCACTGGCTAAATTTATGGCGCACAGTGTGCCGGCGCTTCCTCCTCTCCACAATGGCACGCTAAAAAGAGCGCAAAATGAAAGTCTCTTGGGCGGGGTAGAATCTCAGAGTGCGGTGCTGACTAAATTTATTGCGCAAAGCGCGCCGCTTCCTCCTCTCCAGAACGACACGCCAAAAAAAAGCGCAAAATAAGAAAATAAGAAGTCCCTTGGGCAGGGTACAATCTCAGGGGGTGGTGCTTCCGGCCTAAAGAGCATTGCGCGGATGCGGAGAAAGTTAGTTCGGCACTGAGGATGAGACCCACGGTATGGCATGCCAGTGAGAAGGCGCATCCTCGCCCGCAAGCACCCGATACGCCGCATGGCTGAAAGTCGCCACCACCACATGCACCACCACCAGCGCATCCACCACTCACGTCCACCCCACCGCGCGTCCTCCTCCCCGTTCCGTACTCCTCGCCATCCTCCTCCCCGTCCTCACCAGACTGAACAAAACCCCCAAAAAATCCTCCGCTCCTCCCAACTCCCCAACTCCCCACACCAAGACACAAAACCTCCCCAACCCACAAACCGAAACCGAAACAAAACACAAGTTGTACTTAAGTGAAAGAGGCACAACCAAAACAAAATGATGCGGCCAATCTTGCTTCATCTCCACGACATCGACGTCGACGCATTATTTTATTTTGTCTATCTTGGGCCCAAGACCCGAGATAGGGATCAGGATCGGGCGCCCGATACAATACAATACGATACACGCAGCACCCATACGCGTACTCATCCTATACCCACACGCGACGCGCAGACGGAGACGGAAACCAGGGATGATCATGAATCGCGACGGGATGCAGAGTGCATGCACACGCGAGACCTGCCGTCCATGTATATCCATGTGCCATGGAACCGCGCCCGGGGGGACACCTATATCGCATGTAGACGCTGGGGATGCCCCGCACGTAGAATTGGGATATAGTCTGATGGGACGGGACGCGCGTGGGCACGGCACCGATATACGATATCCAGGTGACCGTGTCGCATACAGCTATACCTGGCCAGCCGAGACCGAGAACAGCGCATGGGGGGACGAACACAGATATGAATATAAACGCGTGAAGGCGCGCACACGAACGCAAATAGATTTAAACGCGAGTGCGATATGAAGTCGCATCGCAGATAGCGTATTATGGTCTCCAATATGGGTAGATATAGCGCTCCCCTCCCCTCCCCAGACGTCGCAGGACGGTAGGATGGGACGCGATACGATGGCATCGACACGCCACCCTCACGCGATATGGACGCATGACCACCGCGCCCACGCCCAGTCCGCGTCGAATACAGACCCGCATACATGGCTGCGAGAGAGACAGAGAGAGAGCCACGCCACGGTCCACCCTCCAAACAAGCGGAGAACAATCCCGCCCAGCCCAGCGTAGAGAACTGCTACGGACGTCTCAAAGCGCAGAGCGTCTCGCCCCGCCTAAGTTTCTGCCACGCGCCTCCCGTACGCGCGCATGCGCGTGCACATCCCCAGTGTGTAGCGCAGACGTTCACCGTATACAGAAACGCAACGGAACGGACTAGACCTCGATCTCGAACGAATGAACAAAAGAGGGGCGCACGCACCGCATAATATTCGCACTCGCAAAAGTTTGCTGAGGGGCCTGCCCGTGAGCTGGCCGGTGAATATGGCGGGGACGCCAAGAGCGACGCAGAGGGTTGCAGAGAGGCGCCAAAGGGGCCGTCGTCGACGAATATGAGGTGCGTGCGAGGCGCGTCCGTGTGCGGAGAGGGTAAGATGGAAAGGAGCGCCGCAGACGCGTGCGCGACGAGACCCAAGAGCGCGGGGCCGGCGTACGAGGCCATCCCGGTTCCGGGGCCAAGGAGCATGGCGCGAATCCCTGTGGAGTGGAGGTGTTGAAGGAGATGCGCGAGGGTGATGTTGGAACCGTCGATCTTGGGAGGAAGTTCTCTGTGTGCATTTAAGTACTGATACAACATTGGTGAGGAAACGCACCAGCAACAATGGCGACCCGCAGCGCATCGGTGTGCAGCGGCAGCAGCGAGTCTCCTTCCATCATGGAGAGAACGAGAACGAGTCTTCTCTATGACGGGCGTTATTGGACAAAAGTCGAGTGGACACGCGTTGACACGCGTCACCACGCGTTGGGGGCGTTACAACGCGTGGTCACGCGTTATAATGCGTTGTTGACGAGTTGTCAATGGGTCGATCATCCGTCGACCGGTGCGTGGGGGCAGCGTGGAATATTTTCATAAAGATATTCACTGCGTTCCGACCCCGCGTAGACGCACCTGTGTTTACGTACAGTGACATGTGGCGATCTTCGGCTACGTCCGGCGACATGTGTCTACGCCGTAAGTAGACGCACCTTCGGCGCGGTTAATTGATCTTACCGGCTACGTGTGTTTACGTGATGTAGATGCAGTGCATCTACCCGTCGTCTACCTGCGTCTGCTTTTGTCTACACCGTAGATCAAACGTAGATGCAACTGTTTACATGGTGTAGAAATACGTAGATAGAGGGGTTCGTCTACCTTCGTCTACAGGGTAGATGAACCCCTCTGTCTACATGGGGTGGGAACGCAGTGATTCCCTCATTTCCCACGAGTCGGAGCACGCGTGGCTCCACGCACTGACCGATTTGGGTTCCTCCTCATCCACCATCCCAATTTGGTTACTCCTTTTTTGGTCCCTTTCTTCCACTGAATCGGTCTCCTATCTGTAACTATGCAGTTTTACGCCATCATTGATGTGCGCTTCATCCCTGCCTGCTGACGCGCCTCCTTTCTTTTCAACGACTGGCGAAATGTACCAACAAGCACCTTACTATCTCCCTCCTCGGTACGAGTGCATTCGCTGTGCTGACTGCGGAGGCTTCACTGTGATTGGGAACTCAGAAGTAAGTGCCAGCTCTCGCTTGTCTCCTCCAGTCTTCTCTTATCATGATGTTCGTCAGCTTCGGTCTTCGCCTGCTACGCCGCACAGTGAATGCTTGTGCGGGCACTCTTACCTTGCACATCGAACCGCGACCGCATCATCTGCACCAGTGACAGGCGCCACTGCCACACACATTGCACCTGTTCTCCCATCTCCCCTGGTGCCGGAGGCGCCTCCGTCACACAGCAATGGACTCGATCCATTCGCAGGAAACCCATTCATGAGCCAAAGCTCCAGCTCCAGTATGTATCTTGAATATTAAATTAGCCAGCGGTTCATGATCATCCACATAGTCAACACTGTCATGCAGCCGCCTGTCCAGTCCTCGTCTTCCGAACCATATGTCGCTACCCTCTCGTTCGCCGACGATTCAATTTTCAAGACACCATTGCCCCTTTCTAGTCCCGTTGCTGCGTTTGTTCAAAGCTCTCGCCCGGCTGCTATTTCCCGCTTCCATCCGGAAGGCGCACACTCTGGCACGGTGACACAGCAGCATACCAATAGTATCGGCCGCATGAACACGGCAGCCGGACCCCAATCTCCGCGGCGTACATCCGTCAACCACGCAAGCGTTGGCTTCGGAACCACCTCGCGCTTGGGTACTGACCCGCTTCAATCGCTACCGCCTCCTGGAAATCTGAAATATCTCGTCTGTGTTCCTCCGTTCACGGTGCGTATCGCTCTGCTATCCTAGCATATTTTTTCCTTGATTTCTTACTCTGTTTTTAGCTTCGGGAGACATCTCAAAGCGAGTTTTTCATCACCCCTGTTTACCAATTTACAACGACGGTACAACTGCCTGCAATCCTTCGCGCTCTTACCACACACGGGCTTGTCACTCCCTTTATTGAGCGCGAGGGCAGGTCTGATAGTTTTTGGGCGCAACTCGATACTTCCATTCGACAGCACCTCACAGACAGCGGTATAATCCTGGCCTTTCATTCTCAACACCCGCCTCCGTACGGTTTCGAGTACGCAGCCTGGGAGGTCGTGGGAGCTCGCTCGGCACAGCCTGGGCACAAGCGGAAGCTTACGTCCATGGGACTTTTGGAGAGGGACTTCACACACGCTAAGTTATTGCCGGTCACAAAGCGTATCCGCCATCCCTCCGAAGAAGGGATTCGTATTTTATTTGTCGGTGCGTCAACATCTTTCTCGTCCGTTCCGACTCCTTGCAATTGCTGATCATTTGTCAGCTCCGACTTGGGACCATCTCCAAGGTCCTCTTTCGGCGCTCGAGAAACATGAGCCTGTTCATCCGTGTTTCCCTCTCCGTGTCTTTGAACGCACGGGGCTGCTCGACTTTAACGAGAACGAAATAATCGATTGTCTCGAAGAATGTCCAACAAGTGAAGTGCTCGGCGCCGTCACCGGCAGCAAACGTAGGGCACCAACCCCCGAGGTATCTGAAATGCTCTACCATGTTCCTCTTGTCTCCAATTGATTTATCCTTCAGAATCCGGCCAAACGCCAAAAATCGTATGTACATACAATCCATTTCAGTCCTTTTTTCTGAGAAGTCATCACAGAGATCTCGCCCTTGGTGAAACGGAGTCTGTTGGCGTGAAGCCCGAGCCAATCGTCAATCTTGTCGACTCGGACTCGGAGTCCGATCACGACTCAGACATGGTGGAAGTTCTTGAGGCATCCCCGATGGCCACTGTACAACAACTCATTGACGCCGCTGGTACTGCGCCGATCCAGTACCTACCCCCCAACGAAGTCCTGGCCCTTCGGACAGCTGTTGTTGTCGCCCCTGGCGATCAGGACGATCTGAACTCCCTTGAGGTCTCGGGACCGACTGTGGAGGCCGTGGCCACGACATTGCTGGCCTTTGTCGGGCATTACCACAGACAACCTGACAGCTTGGATGCTTTTGTACCCGATGAAGACAGCGGTGTTAACTTGCACACCCCTGACTTTCCCGCCGGTTTCTTTCATGCTGGCCGCAGCTATACCATGTCAGTGCTAGTTTTCGCTCTTCTCGTGAATTGAATCTTGAATTTCTATGGCAGTTACTTTGACCCTGAATCACCGGATGAGGGGGCCAACAGCCATGGCCCCGAGCGTGCTGTATATGTGGCTGGTCTCGAATGTCGCCTCAAGGATGGATCACGCTGGGCCAAAAGCAGTGGCCAGTACTTTCGCCCTCAGTTCCACCGCTTGCCGGATATTCGGAAGCCCGATCGTATCCACAATTACATGGTGGATGGCACTTGGGCTGCCCTGTTTCTCATTTCCTTAGGGGTTGGTCCCGACCCTATCTGTCCGTTTCTGGTCCTCGCGGTGATGCAGCCCAACAGGGACTGGGTTGGCGATCTGACCTTGGCGTACATCAATGCGGTGGACCCTAACGTGGCGGCGGTCCTAGCACCCTGGTTCCAAATCACTCCTGAGAGCACTTTTACATTCCCGAAGGATTCGAAGCACCCTGGACTGGCTCTGGCGGTGGAGCATTTGGGTGTCCCCGTGAGTTTTTATCTTTAGATATGCAGATTGGACTCAAATGGTTAATTGGTCCTTGTATTCCTCAGCTCACCGACTTCTCGGCTACACGCTCCGCAGAGGAGCATAAAGCCTTGCATCTCCATCTAATATGCCATTTCCTCTTTGGGACCCATGATCCTTGGGCGCATCCCGAATTCAAAGCTTTTGCGGCCGGCTTCAATCTGCGACTGAAAGGCCAACGCACTCTTCTCAGTGTACGTTCCTTGCCCACATCTTTACAAATTGCTAAACTCTGTTCGCCCGCAGCATTTCTCTCGGATTGAGCATAATCAAGCCTTTCTCGCTGCAGTGTACAATCGTCGGGTCCAGAGTGTGGATCAAGTCATCCACCTCATAGACTTTGAAGCTCCCCACCCGCGCGATGTGATTTCTGAGCTTCTGTATGAGCAGTTCCAACTGCGCTTCCTGCGCTGGATCCGCAGTAAAGGCCACCCTAAATCTCTGCGGGGGACGTTTATTGACAAAACCAAATTTGACACAGAGCGCCAGAATGCTCTTATCAGAGCTCAAAGTTTTGTCCAAGCAATTTCTGGCATGGCAATGGTTCCGGTAGATCATCGCCATCGGTACACGGTGCGTACACATTTCCGCGCCCTTACCTGTGCACAATTCTGAATACTTCACTTCTTAGCTCAAGCTTGAGCGCGAACCCGAGATCTTCCTCCCCAACCCCCTATCAAACTCCACTTCCACGACTGCACCGATTTTGTAGACATTCCCATTAACAAGTGGATGGAGAATGTTCTCCTTGAGCCCGTCAAATTTGACGACTTGAGGACCGTCACGGAATTTGATTACTGTATGTCGGGGGAATGCAGCTTGGCAGGCGCAGATTACAATGCTATTTAACTATTACAATTTCTCTTCAAGTATTGTGACGCAAACTATTCATACACCGAATGATATATATGTTATGATCATATCTCGAGCGACGAGAAATTACGAGTCAAAGAATTAAAGTGCTACGGCTGAGGGCATGATAGGAAGCTGGCAGACATAGTGGGGAGGCTCAAACACATAGAAGTGAAAGAAATAAAGCTACAATGAGTTGAGGGCACACCCGAAAATCTTCGCATCCTCGCCGGGAAGATCATCATCACAAATAATGAGGACAAGAGAAATACGGCATCGGAGGTTATCACGAGGACCCCCTTCAGCCAGGAAACACGAATGAGAAGAGTTTATGCGGATTGAAGCAAGACTGCCGGAGATTTAATAAATTGAATGTGAATGTGCGAATAGCAATGCTTACATGAGAGCTATCATCGGTGACGAGCACAGTGGAGGAGCAGCGGGAATCACTAAGTCTACAGAGCAGACCCTGATGCCAGGGACCAGAGAAGAGGAGTGTTCCAGACGCTGGGTGCGAAACTGAGGCAGGTGCGATGTTTAGTGTCAATGCTTACCTGAAAGTCATCGTCAGCTTCGGTGACGACTAACGACGACGGAGCACGGGCTATCGGAGGGCATCCGGAGGACGAGTCAATTCTGGGAAACACGGGGCAAACATGACTTGATAAGAGGAGGTCGACGTGAGCACCCTTCTTCATTCAAGTGCCAGAATGCACGGCCCTCGACTTCCGACGGCGACGGCGACACCACAAAGAGGACGGGTGGCTCCAGCGACCTCTCAGGGCTCAAGAGGGACTCAACAGGCTCCTGAGAATTATTTACACCAAGGGAAAAGATGAAGGATTGAGGAAGATCCGCACCTTTCTTCTTCAAATGGAGGGAACTCGACTTTCGACGGCGACGGCGACACAACAGAGGCAGCGGATGGCGCCAGCGACCTCACAGGGCTCAAGAGGGACTCAAAGGGCTCCTGGGGACGGTTTACTCCAAGGCAAAAGACGAAGTATTGGGGAAGATACGTACCTTTCTTCTTCTGAGTGCCAAAAATAGAGGGAAGTCGACTTTCGACGGCGACGGCGGCACAACAGAGACAACGGATGGCACCAGCGACCTCACAGGGCTCAAGAGGGACTCAAAGAGCTCCTGGGGACGGCTTAATCCAAGGCAAAAGACGAAGTATTGGGGAAGATACATACCTTTCTTCTTCTGAGTGCCAAAAATGGAGGGAAGTCGACTTTCGACGGCGACGGCGACACAACAGAGGCAGCGGATGGCGCCAGCGACCTCACAGGGTTCCGGAGGGACTCAAAAGGCTCCTGGGGACGGTTTACTCCAAGGCAAAAGACGAAGTATTGGGGAAGATACATACCTTTCTTCTTCTGAGTGCCAAAAATAGAGGGAGGTCGACTTTCGACGGCGACGGCGACACAACAGAGGCAACGGATGGCTCCAGCGACCTCACAGGGCTCAAGAGGGACTCAAAGGGCTCCTGGGGACGGTTTACCCCAAGGCAAAAGACGAAGTATTGGGGAAGATACATACCTTTCTTCTTCTGAGTGCCAAAAATGGAGGGAAGTCAACTTTCGACGGCGACGGCGACACAACAGAGGCAGCGGATGGCGCCAGCGACCTCACGGGGCTCAAGAGGGACTCAAAGGGCTCCTGGGGACAGCGTACTCCAAGGCAAAAGACGAAGTATTGGGGAAGATGCATACCTTTCTTCTTCTGAGTGCCAAAAATAGAGGTAAGTCGACTTTCGACGGCGACGGCGACACAACAGAGACAACGGATGGCGCCAGCGACCTCACAGGGCTCAAGAGGGACTCAAAAGGCTCCTGGGGACGGTTTACTCCAAGGCAAAAGACGAAGTATTGGGGAAGATACATACCTTTCTTCCTCTGAGTGCCAAAAATAGAGGTAAGTCGACTTTCGACGGCGACGGCGACACAACAGAGACAACGGATGGCACCAGCAACCTCACGGGGTTCAAGAGGGACTCAAAGGGCTCCTGGGGACGGTTTACTCCAAGGCCAAAGACGAAGTATTGGGGAAGATGCATACCTTTCTTCTTCTGAGTGCCAAAAATAGAGGGAGGTCGACTTTCGACGGCGACGGCGGCACAACAGAGGCAGCGGATGGCGCCAGCGACCTCACAGGGCTCAAGAGGGACTCAAAAGGCTCCTGGGGACGGTTTAATCCGAGGCAAAAGACGAAGTATTGGGGAAGATACACACCTTTCTTCTTCTCAGTACTTACCTTTCTTGGCTCTGAGCGTGATCATGACAAGGCGTTGAGCTTGCAGCCAAACAAATGAACATAACGCGTCTCTCTTGCGCTCTCTCATCGACTTGGTAGGTGCGTGATCTTCTGCTGTGGCGACTGCCTAACGAAGCTTCTACAGGGATACTTTTACTACTACGAAGAATTCTACCACCGCGTGGAGTTTCCCTGATAATTCAATTGCCACCTTGTACACGCGACGCGTCTGGGTAGGTTTGTTTCTCTTCGTTTCCTGCTCGATTTCTTGTGCACCTGTGTGTTGTATTCCCTCGCCGGCGTCCCAAGGTTCAACACTTGGACCTGGGATTCGAAGTTGGCGAGTGACTCCAGCTCCAAGCGCAGTTTCTTCCTCTGTCATTAACTCAGTCCTTTGAGCTCTTACTTACTCATTTTGCAGATCACCAATGCTGTGGCTCCCTCTTGCACGAAAGGTAGGCGCCCCAGATACGACGCGTCCCTTTCTAATTATTTATGCAGACACGGAGCGGCACGGAATTCTCGGCATTTAGTCTCCCCAAAGACACGACTGTCATGCCCCCTGTCATTACGGCGCTTCAAGGCCCCGACTTTGATGTTGGGCCTCTGCTCGCAAATGCAGTGGCGGCAGAGCGTGAAGACGGAGCAGACTGCGAGGCAGACGAGGCCGACAACTTCCCACCCCCAGACCCGTGGGACGACATCGACGACGTCGACCCCACCCCTCCACCCTCAGCCTCAGCCCCTAAAAAACGCCCGCGGAGCCCGACCTTCGATGAGGTCTTGGCGAGCACTAGCAAGCCACATAAAGGGCCCCATCGCCGCCGTGCCCCAGAACCTGCCCTCAAAGGCAGGGACGCTCAGCGAGCCAAATCCAACCTCGCCGCCAACTCGCGCCGAGCCAAAAAGCGTTCCAAGAACTTCCAAAACGATGGACACGTCCCCACTGCTGCCACCGTGGACGCGCATGTCAAACCTGCTGCGCCTCTCACCACAGATCTCGTCACCTCGACCCTCCCTGCAGCCCTCGGTGTGTACGCTGCAAAAGTCGAAGATCGAACCGAGAAGCACGGCAGCAAGGTGTGCCGCTCACTCACGAACCTGCTCGGACTAGGGTTTCATTTGGTCCGGTGGGACGGAATGTGCGCCGTTTTTGTCCCTGACCCTCGCTGCTAACCAATTCCTCACTCAAAAGAACTCCTCGTCCTCTCCTCGACTGTCATGGACGCATTATCGCCGTCCTCGCTGGTAGGCCTGCTGGCGAGGATTATCACAGTGACGCCCTCGCTGCCTTTTATGCAATCCGCGACGCTGGATCCGAGGCGCGTTTCCCAGCCTCTATGCGAAGGCATCGACGCGGACTATTCGCCGCCATCAACATTGGGCTCTCATACGGGAAGGGACAGAGGGTGCCGTCCTGGCTTCACAACAACGATTACGACAAGATCGCTGACGACTTGCTCACCAACCCCTTTGTTAATCGGCTGGCGGGATTCACGGATGGTGCACGCCCTCTACTTCTGCTTAACTTCCCTCACGCCTTCTACCACAGCTGCCTTTGCCCTCTGGGCGCCACGACTTTACGCGGATTACCGCGCACACGACGCAGCCCTCCGCACCCGCCTCCCTCACCTTCGCCGGCCCTTTGACCACTCCGTATTTTTTTGCGCTACCTTCAACTTCGGTCCCAATGTCTGGACCTTTCGGCACCGCGACGTCCTTAACCTTGCCTTCGGTTGGTGCGCCGTCCAGGCCCTTGGGACTTTCGACCCCACCAAAGGCGGGCATCTTGTGCTCTGGGACTTGAAGTTGGTGGTGGAATTCCCTGCCGGCGCTCTCATTCTACTGCCGTCAGCAACCATTGCACACTCCAACGTCCCCGTGCAGCCGGGAGAGGAGCGGGCGTCATTTACTCAATTCAGCGCAGGTGGTATTTTTCGTTACATTGATAACAATTTCCAGACGGTAGAAGAGCTGCAAGAGGGTGATCCGGAGGCGTACGCGCGCATGATGGAGGCCAAGGCCACGCGTTGGGAGCATGGACTGAAATTACTGAGTACCCTCGACGAACTGTTAGCAGAGCATGAATGTGTCTAAAAAATCATTATAATTGCTGTACAATAATTGTTATTGTGTTTTCCGTTATATTATAATCAATCTATCTGTCCATACGCATACAAATGGCCAGTGCTTCTTTCCATACCAGCTTCCGCACCGCCATATCATGAGATGTCAAGTCAACAATTTGAGCCAGCTCACGGTCCATCGCATCGCGCTGCTCTATGCTCCAAGGGCAGTTGGGTGCCTCGACAACGACCTCGGACATGTTGGTCTGGAGAATCCGGTGAAGGGGTGGCCTTCATCACCGGCTGAAGGGTTGTTCTCTGCATGATGCGCCCGGATTTCAGGATTGCCGTGTGCCTCCCAATCGACTCCGAATTGAGCGAGATCGTCGACTGCGTCTTCCTACGCCTGGAGTAAAGGCCCGACGCCGCATGGTCCTTGCTCCAATAACCCGAACGTGAACATATCCCGCGGCGAGCGCTTTGGTGCGTTGGCAAGAGTGATCTTGTGTGAGTTCCAGGCATTCACCCACTCTTGTGCATCCGCATTCAAGGGGCCGAGAAATAGATGGTGCAGTAGCCACAGGTGGGCTGGGCGGTCTACACAAAGTCCATGCGACAGCTCCAGGTCCGAAAAAAAATCCGCCCATTTCTTTCCAATGCCACGCGTGAAATCCACCCACAGCCGCTCTATGCGGATGTTGTGAACGGAACTGGAAGCAACGTAAATGGGCACAGCAAACCAGGAAAATTGCCAGCCTACCTGCCCCAGATGTACGAGCCTCGACCTGAACCCTTGACGTCCTCCATCTTTTGGGCAACTTTAATATTCTCTACTCCATGATCCCCGCGAACACGGCTGGGCCATCCGCAATGCGCAACTGCAACCTCAAATAGCTCGAGAACCGTCTGGCCAAGGTTGTTGGTGCTGATGCGAATACCCGTGATGTAGCGAGATTTCCCGTCAATAAATGCGTGGGTAACAAACTTCCACCGAATGAGCCCTAGAAGAAATAAGACTTGGTTTTTATAGAATACGTCCGACTCACCGTGCTGTCCATCATGGTGCCATAAAGAGTTTACACCTGGCACCGAGTAAACACGGCGTTCAATGATGCGGTTCCCGAATGTCGGTGGCACGCCGCAAACTCGCAGGTAAGATGCTTCTACGTGATTGCGAGGGACGCGCAAGCCCCTCGCTGACAGAGCTCCAAAGATCATTTCACGCCCAAAATGTGGGAAAAGTTGTAGGATATCTGCCACCTGAGCGTCAAGGGCTTCGGGGTCATCACTGATAGGTGAGATTTGGGATGTGGTCGACTGCCAGATTTGGGCGATATGGCCATTAGGCTGGACCTCATGCCGCAGCACTGGTGCTCCGGGTGAAAGAAGCCCGGCCTCCAGTCCACAGCGCCGTACGGTGCGCGGATGGCATCCAAGAGACTTGGCAATCCCAGTGGGCCCGCGAAGTTTCAGCGCACTATCAAGGAACTGAGGCTGTATTTCGAGCCGATGCCGGCCAGTTCCTTTGCCATTAGGTTTCTTCTCCAAGACTGTGAGCATTGGCATAGTCAATGGATCTGCGGAGAGGGTGGCGGCTCTGTCGAGGGCCGCCTCCATATCCGCGAGACTCAGTTGCAAAGTGGCAAACTCAGCGGCTGGAATGATGGCTTGGTGCTAAGTAGGTAATAAAATGCAAAAATCCAGGTAAGATTTGGGTAAGACACTTTTAATAAGAGATTACATACCGGCCGTGCTGCATTCCGAAAGCGATTTACGGTTTCTGAGGTCTGCCGTAGGCGGTCTGCATCCCCAACCTGAGTCTTCAGGGCTAATTGGACTTTCTTCTCTAGCTCTGTATAACCAGTCCGTATGTTATCGAGAATAGAAGACATTGTCCGAATCGCCAAGTGAGCGTAGGAGGAAAGATGGAATCAAAGATAGATAAAATTGATCGCGTAACTACTAGTAATTCCGAATCGAGCGCTTGACAAAGCTTGGTATATCTAAGTGATACAGTTGTAACCTCGTCGGTGCAACTAATATTATGTACATTAACGGCCACGCCTGTTACTGGTGCTAGTGGAACCGAAACGTCCCTCAATATCCGCCACCCAGGCCTTGGTGTCTGCGAGGGACACTGTTGCGATCGGATCGTACGCCTTTGGGACGGTGAAGCCGGGCGAGGAGGGATCTAAGAGGGTCGCATGAATGAGCGCATGCAGTTGGGCTCCTCGTTCCCTGAGCGTTATCGCATCAGCGACATTCTCCAGGCGACCGCTCTGCTGCTCCTTTGCCAGGAGGTCGACGGCCAGCATAGCGCGTTTCATCCAATTAACATGATTACCGAAAGTGCTGCTGGCTGAAGCCTTGCAGTATGAGAGCAAGTCCTCCAAGGTCAAGGAAACTGGGGAAAGGACGGTGGTATATGTGAGGCGGTCCAAGCTTTATTGCCTACCGGGATTCCGGTTTTTGGCCAGGTGCCGCCCAACGACCCAACAATCTTGGGGATCAGCCGAACATTGGCGTACGTTTTGTATGCGGAAGCAAAGTCGTAGTGCCCGATCGCTCTGCACAAAGCCAACTCGGGCACAATTTTAGAGGCGCCATCGAGATAGGCATGAGTCAGAGCGTGCTCATGAGAGGTTCGATAAACGTAGAGGTGGATGCGGTGGGCAAAGGTCGGATGGGGGAGAGTCCAGCTCCGGCTGCATCCTGGAAATACGTATAATGTCAGGGCAAAAGGCAGCGGAAATTTCAGAAGTATTACGCACGATGTAGTAGAAATAGATGGAGAATGCTTTCCCCCCTCGGGAACCTGGTACAAATCCCTCAACTCTTTGACCGTCGATTGGCCACTCTCTTCCAGAACTTCGCGGACGGTTACATCGTGGCGGCCTCCAATGTCGTCAGCCAAATCCCCAACACTATCATTGAAATATCCGCCCTCTGCAAAGCCAGTCTGTGGTCCGCTATGCCCCGGCGCCTCAATATATATGATGCGCCGAGAGAAAGCAACGTAGATGCGGGCTTGCGTCCATTTCGCCGTGAAGGTTTGGATGCGCTCAGTTTTCTGCCAAACGGCCTTGATAATCTGAGCTAGAAACGGATTTCTTGGAAGAAGGACCGGAAGGACAACCGAGAAGGTGGCGGCAGAAGTACGATTTTCGAGACCAATATAAACGAGAGATTTGTACAGTGTGGGCGAATGTGTGGCTGAGAAAGTTATACAGTATCAGCGCGAGGCTCCGTATGACAGGGCAATATAACACACGGTGTACTTCAGGAACCTTCTGTTCCTCCGTAATCTTTGTGGCTGGAAGCTTTGCGGCTGGACTCTGATATTGGCGATCAAGAGTTTCTCCTAGCTTGGCGAGACTGTCCTGAAAGAAGACATCGTTGGCAGTGTGGAGACTGGGAAGTGTTGGGACAGTGGCTGGGAGAGAATTGAATCGTGATAAATGAGGAGCAAGCCCAGAAAACAGAAAACATACTGCTGGAGTTCATGGTATTAGGAGCTCTGGATTGAAACTCTGGATGGTTACGCCGATTAATGAGGGGTACAAGTGCGAGGTCTGCAGTGAGGGGAGTGCGACGTTGTCGACGTTGAGGGGCTTCAGTGGTGGATGATTGGCTCATAGGAGAGAAGAAAACCCCTAAAAGATAGAACTTTGGAACGAAAATGTCGGATAACACATGCCTGAAAACCTGTCTCAACACATTGCGAAGTTGAAGAAAATCAAACGCGTTCAAACTGCACTTCGACGCGTTCCAACGCGTGGAAGTGCGTTGAGGTTCAACGCGTGGTCACGCGTGGGCCACGCATGCCAACGCATTGTACAACGCGTTGGAAGTGGTGTACATTGGTTCTGACTTACAAGCTATAATGCTCAACGCGTCGGCCGACGCGTCGGGAGCGCATTGAAAACGCGTTGTCACGCATTCCAACACGTTGCCACGCGTGGTCACGCACTTCAACTCGTGATCACGCGTGTCCACTGGACTTTTGTCCAGTAAAGCCTGGTATACTTCTTGACTCGCGCGGATGATGCACGCCTTAAAGAAGTCGTGCGTGGGCGTGTGATCCGATGATCCCCAATCGGGCAACTCGGTCCGTGCGCCGGTGACTAATTTCAACTCACTTGTCCTCTTGTGCTGTCTTCTGAGTCGGGGAAGCGTAGCTTGGAGGGGCAAACCCTGTTATCTTCCCAAGGCCGCTATATTGAGCTCCTGCTGGAGGACAACAGCTGCAACGGCGGGGCGATCATTCAGCAACTTTCCGACGCGGGCACGTGCGTGCGTAAGCACGTTTACAAATTAATTCCATTTTGCGAAACCCCTATCCCGAACGTGGGCAGTCTCTTGGCCGCCGCCGCCATCGGGGAACATCCTACGGTGCGCATGCAGCAAAAGCGGGGCACCCAATGCCAATCATCACACAGACCGCATGCACTGGTGAGGACTCGAACCCCTTCGCCGTCGAAGTGGTTAATCTTCACTCGCTCATCCACTCAGCCGATCAATGCCCTGGATCTATTTAATTCTCCAGCTGCAATTGGACAAACTTACATCACGAATCCCGCATGAGTCTACCAGTCAAAGAGCCCAAACAAAATTGTCTTCCGAAAGCATCAGCGGAAAATCGTACCCCAACCAAGAGGCGAGCGATCATCGTCGATCAAACACAGGCCTCGTTGACGACCCCCCCAAATCGGGAAGTTGATAAATCCGAGCAACTTTCAAAGGGCTGATTCCTGGACTTTTCACTGTGACTTCAAACCTGGGCCGATAACGCTGAAATTTGGCAAGACCCCCCATTTTCATGTATAATACATCAATCTAAGTACTCAGATTATTTTATTTCCTGTAGCAAGGCACACATTCCATTTTTCATTCATTTTGTGATTTCAATCGGCACGCTTCGGCACGGAGATACGATGACATCACAAAGTTTTGTACCGGTCCGACGCTCCTCAAATCAGTGTTCCCACTAAATAAAACGATGACGTACCCCCCCCCCCCCCCATTTCACGTGTTCCCGACAAAGGCAGGTCTGTGTCATCGACTTTACTATCGCTCGCCTCTTGACCCCAACTCACGGGCTGTAGCCTTTGGTAATTACTTACTTGGGTTGTTATTCTGAGCCCGGCCCGTTTGAATTCGGTGTCATGTCAATTGAGAAAAAAAAGCAAGAGCAATAGTTATCACATTCCCAGACACAACCGTGGCATTCATGTTTCTTGTTTCTGGTATTCCTCTTGAAATATTCGCACCTCAAAAGTGACGCCTGAGCCCTGCCGAGCCGACGCCGACGAAAAAGAAAGTATTGGAGCGATTCCGGATGCACCATCGGGAAATCGAACCCCGACTCGCTGTCCTGATTAGCGAATTTGAGCGGCGCGCGTATTGTAATCCCTACGCAAACGGTGCTTGTACCGTTGTATTCCGACCTCGATTAGTGCTAACCTTCCCAGCTGTTATTCCAGCAGCATACGGTTGATTCCGATAAAGATCAAGAAGCGCTCATTCTCCCTTTCTTCCCCTTTCCTGCATCCCAGTTTAAATAAAATCCGCCCCCAAATCCATTCACTTTCAAAGACAATATGCCCCGGCAGGGAATCGAACCCCAGCTCGCCACAAAATCATCCCCCAAGTTATTTTATGGCTAACTCATGCCAGGGCTAGCATACACAGCCTGTGCTTCTATCTAACCCTATATTATGTTGAACTCCCCAGCTGTCAGTCAGTTCATTAGCCTGACCCATCCAGTACGTCGCCTGGGTCGACCCTCTTTACACCTCGTCGAGATCAAACACTGTCCACTGAGGTCCCCAAACCCACAACAACGCGGAGCAGCAGTTTCAGTATCCATGCACCAGTGGGCAGTCGAACCCCAAATTGCCGTTGAAGTGGTTAGTTCATCTTCAACATTTGAGCCACACTGTGTGGAAACCATATCCACCCGATCTTCACCATATACCCTCGCATTCGAACCTTCATTCGTGCTTATCTCTCCCGCTTTGTCTATTTACATCCCTCGGCTCCATTTAGTTGCCACCCAGGGAAAAAAACCGGTGATGAAAGATGCCGCCTCGCTGCTATCAGGAACAGGCACAAGAGAGCGGGACAATGGGAGAAATGAAATGATTCGTACAATTTTCGGTGGAATAAGGCAGATCCCAGTGTTAAGGAACTGAATCATCAATATATTGGGGCCTCCGTTGGTGTCACGCTCATACCGTTGCCCTCAGGGTGCCAAAAGACTTCCCGAGGTGCTGCTGCGATCCCTATCGGCAGCTTGCAACGCGCATGTAGACTTGCTGCGAGTGTTGTACCAGTTTTCAATACTCTTTTAGAGCCATTTCGATCACACCAGAGAGGGGGAGATCATCATGAGATATCGTGAGTAATGGGGTACATAATATGTATGGAGGCCCCAATATATTGTCTGATAAAACTTACTGTACTACGTGCAGTGGGGGACAAGAAAGGCCTCGGGTGTGTATGATGGTTGAAACACCGGCTGTTCGTGGCCTGGAAGTGCCGTACTGAGAAGTTGAAGTTGTTTACGGGGTGACACGAGACGCACCTGCGAAGGTATCCCTGGGGACGTGATTTGAGAGCCCCAACAACATTTTCCTCCGACGCTGTCCTGGGTAAAAGTCAGCGGGGTCTAAGAGTATGGTTAAGCTCTCGACTCTATAACTAACCGCACCTACTTACAATTTCATATCCCCCTCTTCATCTCCACAGGTTACAGGTCGAGACAACCCCGCCCAGGCTGGAGGGGGAGGGTCAGCTGTGCCCGATCCACCCGATGATAGCTCTGGGGGAATAGTGGCATGCTCCAATGGCCGAGCAGGAACATTTGGCAACAAGCCCCACGCGAAAGCCCCGGGCGCGACATACCTTTCGCAATGCGTACTGCACCACCTGCACACCAGCAGGTGCATAGGGACATACCTCGTCCTAACACTGAACAAGCGTCAGCTAACCAAGCTGGAGATCCGGATCTAATACCGCACCAGGATGTCCCACGCACCAGACCTGTGTCCCCAAACACATCTGAATCGGATCCTAATGAAGAACCGCCACGAAACCAGCCGCGCTCGCAAAGACAGAGACACGAGGAAAATGCCAGAAACCTACGGATCAGTAAGCCTCCGGAGGGTATTCGAAAAAAGACGAAGGGATACATAAAAATTTCATCGTTGAATATGCGAGGCCGTTTCCACAACGGCGAAGATAAGTGGAAGCGAGTGAACCAGATCATGCGTGACAGACGTATAGGGATTCTAGCTCTTCAAGAGACCCACCTGGCACCAAAGGATGTGGACGATGTTCACGAGCTTTTAGGAGAGCGTCTCCAGGTTTTCGCGACAGTCAATCCCTTGGCTCTAAATGCAAAAGATTCTAAAGGGGTCGCAATCGTTATCAATAAAGAAATCTCCAACATAGAAGGCATTATAACCCAGGAAATCATACCTGGCCGAGCACTGCACCTGACAATCCCTTGGCATGGCGACAAGAAACTGACGGTTCTGGCTGTATACGCCCCAAATGATCACGCGGAAAGTGCGCGCGATTTGGCAATAATAGAAGAGAAAATGTGCACACTGCCAAAAATCGACATTGCCTTGGGTGACTGGAACATGGTCGAAGATGCGGTAGATAGACTCCCACATCACAAAGACAAAGGCCCTGTCGTCGAAGCAATGAGGGACTTGAAACGTAAGCTGGGTCTTTTAGACGGCTGGAGACGGACGTACCCTGACATGAAGGCATACACCTTTTTACAACCTGGAACTGGGGCACAATCTAGAATAGACCGAATCCTGGTTACCAGCAAAGTCTTCCAGCACTCGTCTGACTGGACAATTGAATCGTCCGGGGTTGACACAGACCACCAACTCATATCAATGCGATACGCCAGCCCAAAGATGCCCTTCATTGGAAGAGGGAGATGGACGATGAAAGAGTTCCTGCTTAAGGACAGAGTAATGGACCGTATCCTTGCAGTAGGTAATGAGGCCGAGGCACGCATGGACAACATAAAAGACAGGACTCACAATGAAAACCCGCAACTGATCCTGAAAGCGATGAAGGATGACTTTACCGCCATTT
Source organism: Mycena galopus ATCC 62051 (assembly GCA_014925785.1). NCBI lineage: Eukaryota > Fungi > Basidiomycota > Agaricomycetes > Agaricales > Mycenaceae > Mycena > Mycena galopus. The sequence continues at coordinate 56,921 of WIQG01000338.1, forward strand.
TCCGTGATTGAGAAAAAGTTGCCGTCCCTAAAATGGATAAAGACATCGCCGAAGTAAGATCGGAGCTAAAGAAAACTCTAAATGACCCACTGAAAGGTGAGGAAGAGCGGAAGGCCGAGAGTGCGGCCCTTCAAGAAAGAGTTGACGCCATGGAGAGAATTCGCTTCCAGAGGATAAGGGACAACACCGCCGCAAGGAATCGTCTAGACGGAGAATCCACTGCTACAAGCTACTGGACAGCGTCAAACAAGTCCAAGAAGCCCAGAGACATCACAATTAACCTCCAGGTTCCAGGCTCCGAACCGCCAACATATAAAACAAGGTCTGACGAAATGGCGGAGCTAGCCCGTGACTTCCATGACAACCTACAATCAAAAGATATGGCTGATTCTATGGCACAGGAGGAAGCCACTGAGGAGGCTCTAAAAAATGTGAAAAAGCTCAGCCAGCAGAATAAAGCGAAACTCTCACAATACCTAACAAGAGAGGATGTAGCTCGGGTAATAAGAAGGCTGCCTTGTGGCAAAGCGCCGGGGATTGACGGTCTCATTCATGAGCTATGGAAAGTGCTCAACGAGAAATACGAGAAAACGAAAGACACTCCCAATAAATCAATGGACATAGCGAAGGTTCTCGCAGCTGTCTTCAATGATATTGAGAAGTTCGGTGTTCACCCGGACACCCAATTCGCGGAAGGGTGGATGTGTCTACTGCACAAGAAAAATGATAAGAGAAATGTGTCCAACTACCATCCAATTACCTTGCTAAACACGGACTACAAGATCTTCACGAAGGCATTGGCCATCAAGCTGGCCGAGACGGTGCCCTCGATTATCCATAAAGACCAGGCCGGATTTATCCCAGGCCGAAGTATCGCTGACCAAATCAAGCTGATTGAGAACATAATCAATTATGCAGAAGAGAACACTGAGGGAGGTGCAGTTGTAGCACTGGACCAGGAAAAGGTTTACGACAAGATACTACACAAATACCTGTGGAGGACGATGGAGGAAGCAAAATTTCCCAACCACTTTATCAAGACCATTAAATCCCTGTATGAGCACACATATACGTCAGTGGTAATTAACGGGGAAAAGAGTTCCCGATACCGTGTGACCCGAGGAGTGCGTCAAGGCGACCCCATCTCGTGCCTCCTATTAAATCTGGCAATCGAGCCCCTGGCACAGATGATACGAGCATCGAACCTCAGAGGCTATAAATGCCCTGGCCAGGCAGAGCGAATTATAACGGCTCTCTTCGCTGACGACACCACCATCTGCCTCTAAAAACATGACCGTTTTGAAGACCTTGAAGCGATCCTAAACACTTGGTGCAAGACATCTGGAGCCAAATTCAACGAGAACAAAACACAGATCATACCTATCGGAACTAAGGCTTTTAGAAGGCGAGTAGTGGAGCAGCGTAAACTGAAGCAAAGCCACTCGGAATTCCCTCAACACATAGAGATCATGAAGGATGGCGAGGCTATTTGCATCCTTGGCAGCTGGCAAGGAAATGACATCAAGCAAGCATCAATATGGACACCGACCATTGAGAAGATTGAGAGCGGACTCACCCACTGGAATAAGTCAAACCCTACCCTAGAAGGCCGAAAGAAAGTTGGGCAAATGGTCGTCAGAGGCATGACACATCATCTGGCCATGGTGCAGGAAATGCCGAGGGAAACTAAGGAATACCTAGACAAAAGGATTATATCATTTATGTGGGCAGAAAGGCGCGTCGCCCCCCTGAACCATGGCATTCTATTCCTCCCAGTTGAGGAGGGAGGGGTAGTAGACCTGCTCTCAATAAAAGATCGCAATGAGGCTATCAAATTGAAGACCCTCAAGGACTACCTGACGAAGGAAGGAGACGAGCGAGCCACGTGGTGCACACTTGCAGACCATAGCTTCAGGAAATGTATTCCTGAAGGAAAGATCGTTAACGAAAGCGTACGAATCAGCCCATTCAGACAAACATGGCAACCATTACAAAAGAAGTTGCTGAGGAACCTAAGGAATATGCTGAAGTCAGCCAAGAAGTTCCGACTGAAATTCGATGCACTTGCTTTAGCAAAAGACATTAAAGGAGAGCTGCCGCTGTTCTTCCACATCGGCTGGAATGCAGGCAATAGACAACGTAATAATTGTGTCCTTGCGAACTGTCTCAGGGACAGTCACGGGATGCGCTCCGTGGAAGACGCGCTCGAAATTACCGAGAGAAATTATGTCGGGCACAGTAGACGAAAAAATTGTGCCTGCAATGCATGCAAGTCAGACCGCAACTCTGGATGCAAATCACCGTACCGATGCTACGAGGAGGCCATCAAGCTCCTGGACTGCCTCTTTGAAAAATGGGACCCAAGGAGCGAGGTCAGCCAGCCAAACCCTGAATTTTCCGAAGAAGAAAAAGAAAATAACGCTGAAGCTCTAAAAGCGGACGAACCAGTTTTTTTCGACCCCAAAATATCGCTGGCCCGACTTGTCGATGGGTTTCGCCTCTTGGGCGACCCGGCATGTGGTACCCCCGCGCACCAACTCGATCCAGAAGGGGACAACTACGAAGCGATAGAAGAAACAATATTCATCGGGAGCACTCACCACATTAACGAAGACGGGGAGCATTGTTCCGCAGGTAACATATGGTACGGCCCAGATGACGAAAGGAACACAAGGATTCCGGTACCTCTGAACCTGAGTTCAAGAGAGGGGGGTATAGCTGCCGCAATACTCTTTGCAATCCAAAAGTCCCCTAGAGAACACATACTGAACTTCAAAACAAGGTCTAAGAGGATAACTCGAGCCCTCACCACGGACCTGGAGTCCCTCGAGGACAAGGACTGGCTAGGTGTCCAAGATAGCACTCTGCTAAAGGCTTCGGCGGCCGCGCTACGAGGCCGTGGGTCTCGCTGCTCCTTCTGCCGAATCGAAGACTCGACTTATGGCCTAACCGCAGCCCAAGCTTTAGCTCAGCAAAACGATGAAGAGGGCGTTGAATACGAACTGCTAACTGATATACCTCAAGCATGTGACCTAAACGGAGTGAAACTGAGCCAATGTAAGCAAAGATCCTTATATAAGGTGATTAAGGCGCAGAGGAAAGTCCCTGAGCGCACCAAGACAACCGCCATGTTGGATGTGGCAAGACATGCAGCGAAAGACCTGTCTGGGAGAACACCAATGGACAGTGAGATCTGGAAATCCGTCCGGCACCAAGACATTACCAGAACCACAAGGGTTTTCCTACGGAAATGCCTACGCCAAGCATTCAAAATTGGGGATCGGTAGAGAAGCATTCCAAACTTCGAACATTGGGCAGTATGCCAGCACTGTCGAGTCGATGAAACTATGGAACATATCTTGATAGATTGCGAGGCGCCTGGCCACGAGAAGCTGTGGAGCTTGGCTCAAGAACTTGGGGAGAAGAAAGGCTACGCATGGCCAGAAATCAGTATTGGCCGTGTACTCGCATGCGGACTGGCCGATGTTGAAGACGCCTCAGGAAAGAGGGATGTGGGAGCGAACCGGCTATACCAGATACTGATCTCCGAGACGGCGCACCTAATCTGGAAATCCCCCTGCACCCGCGTCATTGATCGGGGTAGTGACCCAGAAAGGTACTTCTCCGAACAAGAGCTCCATAACAAGTGGCTGGCTTGCATCAATGCTCGTGTAAAGTCAGACTTTCTGTTGACAGACATAAAGAAATTTGGGAATAGAGCCTTGAATTTCAAAGTAGTTAAATGCACATGGAAAGGTGTCCTAAAAGACACCAAAAATCTGACGGACACACAGATCCGTCAGTCTAGGGTTTTAGTGGGTATGACCCTTCTCCGGCAGTGTGCTGCTGGGGAGGGGTGAGTCCCACACTGCCGTACACCGGCGTACGTTAATGCATCTCCCTAGGGACTCTTTTTTTCTCTCGACGGCCTGCGCCGCAAAGAAAAAGCGTACGGTGGGGGCTGATCTTATCAGTTGCCCGTCCGTTCATCGCTCCGCAAAAAAAAATTAAAATGAAAAAGGAATTGAATCGTCAGTGGACTACGCAGAAAATTAGTTTGTATCATTTATGACCAAAAGTCCACTCCACCCACCGGGGAGCAAACATTCCTTGCATATATACCAATGAGTCAATGACTTATGCGGTTTCTTCGAACGGCGCATTGAAATGTTTCGAACGACAAGGAACTCGACCCGATTGGTTCGTCCTTTGATTCCTCAGGAATTTCCTGAACCACAGTCAAAATCAAAAGGCCTCCCGCTCAACTCCCGCAACCCAAAACAAACATAAAAGATTGCACAAAGACAATATGCGCCGGCAGGGAATCGAGCACCTGAATGGACTTGTTCCAGATCCACCGAGAATCACTTAGAGACTTGTTGTTGTATAGATGGAGCCAATAGCAAAAAGAGGATGGAGGGGGAGTGTGACCAGTCATTCAAAACAGAGCTATGGAAAATTAAAGAGAGAACAGAAACAAAAAACCAAAGAAAAGCAAGGCAAAAATAAATGCCTCCGGTGAGAATTGAACCTTCGACAGGTAACGAAAGTCAGAAACCATTAGATTCAAATCTGATGAATCTTGGGACACTGCCACTATTCACCCTGCACACAGCCACTATTTTCATTGCATCGAAAAATGTTGACAAGTAAAAACCGAGGTGCGGAAAACCTCATCTCGAAGATATTAATAGAACGATTACATAAGTACTCTTGTGTAGTCGCTGGGGTCGGTAAGATTGAATCGCAACTATGTCCCGGCCGTCCCTATAACGAGTGACACCAGGAAAGGGCAACAGCACAACAGCAGTCGAAGCCCCCATGCCGAATGTGGGCGGCATCCAGTGTCAGGAGATGGAAGAAAAAGTTGCCGCCGTGGCCTGGGGGAACGTCCTGTGATGGGATGTGGGAAGGAAGAAAAGAGGTTCAACATTTCTGCACACTAGTTACGAATATATGATATGAGTGCGTGAGTCTTGAAGAAATATATTCACCAAACATTCGTGGAGGCTTTCCCACGATGAAAATATTAATCACCCCTCGCTAGCATGGCGGAATATATGAGAGCTGCTGCGCGAACGAGAAAATGAATATGCACCAGCAGGGAATCAAACCCCAGCCCGCCACAAGATCATCTGCGACATTTTATAATCCCGACGAGTGCAACCATGCACAACCGGTGCTTGTACTACCATGTCACCCAGCCTAGATTATATGAGTGCTAAATCTTTCTAGCTTTGGTTGAGTCTGATAAACACCATGAAGTGCTCATTCTCCCAATAGTAGCTCCCTGCATATTTCAGTGCACCCCATTTGAACTCATCTCATCTCAGAGCGGGTAAGTAAAGTGCGGGTGACCTGCATTTAACAGTGTGGTCTGAGATCCAAGCACCAAACCGTTATAAATCAAAGTCACCAAAAAAATTAGCAGGACAACCAAAAAAACCAGAGGCCAGCCCAAAATGCGCGGGCCCCAAGGAATCAAGGCATATGATCAAGCAGATTTAACCCTATGCTGAGACTAAGGTGAATCGCGGAGCACTTGATATCGGACATAACAATGTCGACACGTGCAAACCCTGCACGACCGGTGCTTATATCCTCGCATTCCGACCTGGATCAGTTCTAAACCTTCCAGCCACGTATATCCATAGGCAATTCAATACTCCGAACCACCTGGTGCACGGCCCAAGTGGTTCGAATTTTCTTCGTTCCCGCGCCAATTTGATCGAGTTGCCTCCTTAGACTCAGTCAAGATAAAAGGCGCCGGCTAGGCATTGAGCCCGACCAAAAAAGGAAGAGGCAGCGTCATTATACACCAGCGGAGAATCGGACCCAATTTGCCGTTGAACTTCAAGTCGGTCCTAGAGTTTGAAATTGAGCGGCGGATGGAAAGCATACCCAACCGGTGCTTATACTCTTGCATTCCGACCTCGATTAGTGCTGATCTTTCTAGCCTCCGGGACCTACTTGGGTTAGTGTTAGCAGTAATATCTTATCTATCTCCTCATACGTATATTCTTTCTTTCATCCTATCATCCCGTCCTTCATAGCCTCCTTCATATATTTTATGAAATGCTTCACAGCTTTAGAGCTTTAGCTACTCTTTGCTTTGTAACTGAGGCGTACGTGGATATTTCCACTCTCACTACAGTGTTTTGACGGTCCGTTACACAGTATCGCTCCTTTACACACTTGAGAATAACTTGTTGAGTTCTGCGTCAAAAAATCTGATAAATTGGAAATACTTTCTAACATACCTCTCCTATGCTCGTTGAAAATATGAGATTTTTAGGGTGAGGAATGGACGAGATTCAGCATTCTGTACATCAAAACTTCCCGATTTGGAATGATGGCGCCTTTTGTGCCAGGAGTTGCACCTCATTGGGCACAGCTATCGGCCTAGTTTTTTTGGTGCTAATAGATGTACATGTAAGGTATAATTGCCCCAAATCAATTGCTGATTGAGAGCCAGGACGGTGAGAAAGAAATGTCACTTGGTGATGAGGCACATGAGCGTGACAGGCTTTTTTGCACTCCTTTCTGATTGACTTTTCTCGACCGCCTCAACGGCACCGCTTAATCTTTGGACGCCGGTCGCTAAATATGGTTGGACGCGCCCTATCCGAGCGCGTTAAGCGCCAGAAACTGCGTCAACGCGAAAATTCTAAATTGCAAGATGCTATGGACGAGTACATGATAGAGCAACAAAAGGAGGGGAAGAAAAGGGGTCTCCGGCCCATTGCTGAAAAGCATGGTGTCAACTTCAAGACCCTCTCCAATTTGGTGAACGGTGGACGGTCGATCAGCGCGTTTAACGCGTCGAAACAAAAACTCACCTATCCAGAGGAACACGTTCTTGTGGACTTCATCGGGGAATCTGCCGACCGTGGATTGCCGCTCTCCAATAAAAACATCGAAAATCACGCGAACGCGATCATCGCTGGTCGTGATGTGCCGGGAGACCCTGTCAGAGATTCATGGGTGCCGCGATTCCTTGATCGTTATCGGGATGAGCTCCAGACCTTCTGGTCGAAACCGTTGGCAACGGAACGGGCCTGCTCACTGAATCCGGAAGCGGTGAAGGCGTGGTTTGAGCTGGTGGAGAAGGAATGCATCAGCAAAGGGATCAAACGAGAGAATATCTATGGGATGGATGAGAGTGGATTCCCACCTTCAAATCAAGGGCGCCAGCGCATCGTCGGGCGCAGAGGAACAAAGACTCAGCATAAATCCGGGAGCGCTAACCGCGAGAACGTTACGGTCTTGGTCACCATCTGCGCGGACAGCACAACGTTGAAGCCGACCATCATTTTCAAGGGGAAGAACTTTTTGAAGAAATGGGGTGACAACAATATTGCTGGCGCATCGTGAGTACTCTGACTTTAATGATGGATGGGACAACTCACAATGCGTATAGCATTTGCGTGTCCGAGAACGGATGGACAGATGGCGGGCTCGCGTTTGATTGGATCCAAAAGGATTTCGACCCGCAGACCCGGGACAAGGCGAATGGGGAGACACGCGTGCTATTCATGGATGGGCATAGCTCCCATTACACTGCCGATCTATTGGATTACTGCAAGGAGAATAACATCGTGGTGCTGGGGTACCCACCTCATTGTACACACGCCCTTCAGGGTCTTGACGTTGTTTGCTTCGCGACGATGAAGGAGGCTTGGAAGGTCGAGATCAATGCCTTTGAAGAGATCCATCAGCGCGGGGTGGACAAGGAGGACTTCTGCGGAGTCTGGGGACGTGCGTTCCTTGCTGCGTTCACTCCAGATCTCGTGAAGGCAGCATTCGAGGCAACCGGGATTCACCCCTTCAACCGCGACATCATCACCGCGCAGCAGATGAAGCCGAGCGAGCCGACGTCAACACACGCGGCCTTTCCCCTCCCCCAATCGAGCCCCGTCCGCGCTGTCCTAGCCGCATTCCACAACCATGAATTCACGCACCGTGATTTGTATTCCGACTCACCCGCTCATGCCGGCGAGCTCAGCCCGCCCAGCTCGTCCCCTTGTGCCGGCCCTTCTACATTCCCTGGCTCACTTTCCAGCCCAACTCCCCCAGGCCGCAATGTACCGATTGACCCGACGCTGAATATCGATCCAGCGCTACGTTCTCCAGCGCTACGTTCTCCGAAGCGACGTCTTGATCCTGCATCAGACCCGAGTCTGTTCACGCCCCGAAAACGCATGCGGCTGCTTGGCGTTGGTATGGCGAGCACGCTGTCAGGGTCATTTCTTGTCACAAAGGCCAAAGCTACGCACCTGGACATTGGGAAGTTGGCAGCGCCGGTCTTCGAGCGCGTTCCTGATTATCTGCGTGAGCCAGATTGGTCTACTTTACAACGACCAACAACTCTACCCATATATACCTGCGGCGGCTTGGAGGCGCGGTGCGAAAGCTTGGAGCAAGAACTTCGCGATGCTCGGAATATGCTTCGTGCTCATGAGGGGATATCCGAGGGCCAAAATGCGCAGATAATTGTGCAAAACATGACTATGGGGAAGCTGAAGCAGGCTCTGTTCGAGAAAGAGGCGGGAAAAAAATCCGACCACACCGTTTTATTTCCGGGAGGAAAAGGTCGGCACCTGACATCTGACGAGGTGATTGCGCAAAAGCGGGCGTTGGAGAATGCTAAAGCGAAGGAGGCGGCGGACAAGGTGACCAAGCAGACCAAAAGGGAGGCCAAGAAAGCCGAGAAGGAGCGATTGGAGGCGGAATGGAAGCGTATGCTTGAGGAGCATGCAATCACTGTGGGGAGTACATTGCATCAGCCTGGGTGTGTGGATACAGCCAGGCTGATAGTGTCAATGCATCAGGCTGACCGTCGGACACAATCGGCCTGATTGTATCCTCACAATCAGCCTGCTTAAGTTTTGGCAGATTTTGTTAGGCAGGTTGATTGAGTCGTACAATCAGCTTGATTGAGTTCATTCAATCAGGGTGATTAGGGCGGTTCAATCATGCTGATTGCTCATTCAGTCAAGTAGAGGGCTCAAATAAATACATTACTGCTACATAAATACAAGTGGTCGTGCTAATGTAGGATCGCGTCGCGCACGTAAGCAGACCCAAATCCTATTCAACGAGTTAGAAAGAAAGCAAATCAATCAACCAAGTGGGTGAAATGAGCTCACCATGTGTAAATAGGGGAGACACGAGGATCTAACCAGAAGTGAGCGACGAAAGAAAATGACAAGTTCACGAACCAGCGAAGCCAACAAAATTTCCGGTCAATAAACAAATGCGATGTAACAAAGGAAGACGTAGCGGGGCAAATTGAAAAGAAAAACACACTTGAAACAACAGGCGCTATGTTGAAGCGCACGCCCGGAAGAATGGCGCAACGTCAACAATTATTCATGTAGAAGTATAATGGAAGCCGAACACTCACGGAAATCGGGAGAGAGCGAAATAGACACGTTATATAGCCTATGACAGCGATCACGAGCGAGGTTCACAGAATCTCGCAGGTCGAAAATCCAGAGGTCAGGACGCCCTAGGACATCGCAAAACACATGTGGAGTCCTTCGCCTATGCGGTGGCTGTATAACCAAGAGTCAGATATGGAGTCAAGTTGATTTAGAGCGTCAGAATGTACAACAGCTACATACCGAGTCACCGACATGCCAGGGGCACGCGGCGCGAAAAAGGGACACGAGTAAATTAATTAAAGAAGTAGCAGGAGAGAGAGAGAAGAACGCACCCAAGGCAGCGAGGAATCCGAGGTACACAAACGCACCGACGCAGACCTGTGAGTTGAAGTTATATTAAAGCATTGAAAGGACCAAGAGGTGAACAGAAACATATACGGCAGGAACCGTCTGTCACCCGAGATCCTTCACGAGCTGCCGCGGGAACAGGAAGAGGTATAGCCAGATGGCGCTGAGATTAAATTTCAAATTCGTCAGTGCTGCCTTTCATTCATAACAATGTGAGATTTTTCACTCACTGGCTGAGCGCAACAATCCCGATTATTGATGGAACAGGAAAAATGAGCCTCTCCAATCACATAACAAATATCGAACGCACCGCACAAGTAAACGCTGTTCACCACATCACATTATATAAGTACCACGGCCAAGAATGAGGAACGAATGGAATAAATACATACCAAGGCAGCGGCGTCACGAGGATGTTCCAGCACTGGGTGGGGGGAGTGAGGCGTTAGCATCGGGTGGAGGGGATAGCAGATGAATAACGCAAATAGAATCACTAGCAGGGCGTGCTAGCGCTGCCCATGTCGGAATGGGAGCGAGCCCGACCCGCCCAACCCGCAGAGGGCTGCGGAAGCCGCCGCCGCCGTACGGGTCTGCGGTGTTGAAGTAGCCGCCCCCGGGGCTAGGGAAGGCGGAGAAGTGGCAAACTTGAAGGTTGGGCGAGCCGCTGCCGTCAGTGGAGGTGCTCGTTGAGACGCGGACAGGACGGGCGAGGGGCCCGGTGGGATCTCGGTCTCAATGTCGGGGGGCAGCTGGGGTGGGTGGAGTCGGAGAGGAGGCGATTGTTAGTGGAAGAGTCGGAGAGGATGAGAGAGGAGAGGCCGAGCGCCGAGCGCCGAGGAGAAGGGCACATTTGGCATCGCGGGAGTGCCATTTTTCGTTCGGGCCGCCGTCGCGGGAGTTTTCAGTCGGCCCAGCGGGGGTGGACTTTGCGTGTGATTGGTTAGCATCATTAAAACAGAGACGGAGAGTACGCACTCCTCAGTTCACGTATAGCTAGACTCTCGAGCTCGGCGATCTTGTTCCGGAGGTAGGTATTTTCATCGACGAAGGTTCGTCACGCAGTCGCCAATTTCGTAAACGCATAGGCCTGTTGGAAAACGTCAAGTCAGGTTTGTCCGCAGGAGTATAGAATAAATAGTAGGCAACAAGGAATAGGAAAGAAGAAGAAAGCGCGCAGCGCGATGCACGAAGCATGAAGCACAAGGCGACTCATCAAGCCGAAGTGGATGCACCGCTGACCGGGGTGTTTCCGGTCGTACTAAGTCGACGCATTAGTTGAGGTGCACAATAAAAATAAAAGGGACGCACCTTGCGCTTGGAGGTATGGCGGTAGAAGCAGGTCTGCGTCGCCCTGTTGCGCTTCCGTTTCTGCAGCGCGCGCGTAAGTTTGAGAGAAGCACACGCAGTACCGAAGATACAGCCAGGCGGGGAGAGACACCTCGGTAACTCCATATGGGCGTAAATGAGGCACTGCAGCACTGCGACGTAGCGGAATCCAGAACAAGGACACTAGAACAATTTTACGCACCGTGAATGCACCAACTCGACACCTGCCTAAGGAAAAAAAGGAAGCCACCGAGACGAAGACGAGAAAGAATGGCGGGAGAGGGAGGGCAGGCAAAGGGAAGAAACATAATGATGGACGAGACAATCTAGGGGGAAGAGCGTAATGGCAAAGCAATCGTCAAACGCACCGCAAGTGAGTGAGTGGAGACAGCGGACGAAGGGTGCGAGGTGTTTTATTCAGCTATGGCTGGAGAGCATAAAAAGTACGGGGTCGGGTGAAGTCAGTAGGGACGCGAGAATCATGGGCAGTGGCGCACCTCGGGACACAAATTCACTCTATGGGCTCTTTCCTCAATGAAACGAGCCTACACGGGCATAGAGCACCTAAACTTGACAAGAAAAGAGAGGCCCGTCGCAATACCCCCCCGCCCGTGTCCCGGGTTTGAGTCATGCATGACGTGGGGGTATAGCGAGGGACCACAGAGGCATTTAGGGATGCTTACCGCGCTTTGGGGATGGTTTGGGATCCTTGGAGGCCACCAATGTCTCCACGCGCGCCCTTCTTGGCGGGAAAGCGAAAAATCGCGCATTTGGGTCTTCAAGGGGCTGGATGGGATCCAAAATGCCTTTTGGACGTGTCTTTAGCCTTTTATAATAGTTTGAGGACCAATCGAGAGTCCGGAATGCGCGGGACGGCTGCAGGAAGAAGAGACGACGGTTGTTGAAAGGAAAGGCGCGTCGTGTCACGACGTGACGGTAACGCGTCACTTAGACTCCCACGCCTTTGGAAATCGGTTGCAGATCTTCGCGCTCGAAAGGCGGCTGGCTATGATGCCTGAACAATGGATTTCAAGCCAATTTGGACCCTAATCCAGTCTCTCAAAGATGATTTGTGGCTCAGAAAGTACTCGGTGAGGGTCAAAGCCCGTCAAGTTCAAGAATCAAAAGTCAACGCCCCAAACGAAGGAGCTTGGAAGGAGCGTCGTATTCAACGAATGCAGAAAAAAGTCGCCAACTACGATTTTTCAGCCTGGGAGCTCCGTAGTATATAGGAAGGGGAATATAAGTACCTTGTCGCTGCGGGTAGACCGAAAAATCGAATTGATATCGCCAGACGTGTTCGCCGTTTGCCAACTCGAAGTCACACCAGACTGAGCAGTAAGTGGTCCATAATTATCAGCTCGGAACGCACCGCTTCCATTTGAAACTAAACTCGGGGAAACTTGAATCGTCGTAACGTCCTAGTTTGACGACTTATCCCAGTGAACGCGCAAGTGGGTGGAGCGATATCTTGTAAGAGCATTGGACAGCGAAATAAAAATTCAACACTAAAAAGTATTAGCTGAAATTGAGTGTAATGGCGGCGTTCAGCAAAAAGGTTTTCTGCAGCTTCAAGGTAGTAAGTAAGGCTGTGTTTTTGCCCGAAACGGAAACTGACACTCACGCGTGGCCCGCGAAGCCGAATTGCGGGTGGCGACTCATTGTGTCTGGGCTTGGAACTTGGTGAAGCTAGTGCACCGGTTGCGGAAAGTTGATATATCTTAGGGACATCCGTTGTGTTAAGCGTCGGCGGCATTGGCCTTGGTGTATCAAGACCAAACGACGTGGTTGCGTCGCTCGATGGATTGCAGAAAATGGGGACAGAATTTCAGATGCGGCTGGACACTGACTGAACTGCGAAACGTTTCAAACTAGTGCGGCATCGTTGGCGATGGCTCAGATGCAATAGAGCCAGCGGGAATGCACCCAAATGATCTTGCTTCGGTGCCGCCTTTGACTGCAAGCTCAGGAGGTATCTATGGAGATATTTCTTGTTGTCGCGCGCAAGAGTTCCAGTTGAGCTTCGGGGGTACAACTCAGTCTTCCTCGATGCTTGCCAGGTCTTGCGGAGCCCTTGATCGGATAGTGGGTAAGAATTCCATTGAAACCGAAGGGCAGGAACACTGAGGGAGGGGCCGATTAAGAGAAAGAGGCGCAGAAACCTCGACCGGAATTGCAATTGAGTCGCGTGGGCCTTGATCTTGAGGTTCAGACTCGCTGGTTGCGGAGGTTTTGTTAGAATCGACGGCGGTGGAACACCGCATTGGTGGGAAGAGGACCGCGAGACGGTCGAACAGGCGCGGCTAACATTTGGCAGAGCGCGCTGCTTGAGCACATATCCAGATAAGTGGTTACCAGCCAGAGGAAGAGTGTGCGTGCCGGGGATGGAGCAAAGTAACAGACGCCGGAAGGGCGGCAGATGCCAGTGGTGGAGTGCGACAAAGAAAGAACCGAAGCAGACACTGCCTTTTGAGCGGGTATTAACCCGCTGATCGGGGAGGTCGAGAATAACAATGTTGGTCTGTCGGATAGACCGATGGTACCCAGAGAGCAAAAAGAAATTAGACTGCTATCATGCGCGTTTCAAGATCTGTAAGACTCTGAGAAAACAGAGTGTTTCAGGAAGCGGGCAAACGGCAATGTGTTACGAGACATAGCAGGGATTAATTTGGCCCTGAAGTTGTTGCTCGAATTTTGGGGCTCCAGTGCATCGCGGCTTGATCGCGGCGATGAGCGCCGGAAGCAAAAAACATTTGATTCGCGACCAAATTAGGTCAAATGGGACCACTTTTCTTATATATCCCGGCTCAATTTCATCGCGGGAGACGCTGAGAGCCAAGATATATTTTTTGGTAAAAAATTCAATCAGGATACTTGAATATTATCCAACTGAATTCTGCTCAATCAACCTGATAGCGACCAAACTCAATCAGCTCCGACTCAATCGGCCTGATTGAAAAAATCGCATGCCGATTGAGTTGTCAATCAGGCTGATGCAATGTTCTTCCCACAGTGCAATGGCGGTTGACAAATGGGCTGGGCAGTGTTTGCAGCTGAAGGCGGATGGGACTAAGAACAAGGACTTGCCTAAGAAGCCCAAAAGGCCCCTCAAGCCAAAGCCAAGGCAGTCAGACGAAGAGGACGACGAGAGCGACGATGGGAGATGTTGATGGAGAGTAGTGTAACGGGGATGTCACACTGTGTAAAGGATCGAATTGCGTTCCGAAACTGATCTCCGCGCAATTCCGAGAATAACAAATCATCAGCTGGTCGCACAGCCTCTACATTTTGTGAGAACATTCTCAATAACCTACGGAAGGACCCTAGCAACCCCTCTAGTAAGATCCACATCCCTGAGCGAAGATATTTAAAAATTAAATTCAACTGTGTAAAGGACCGCCAAAACACTGTACTTACTTTACTAACTATCCTGTAGACTATGCTAACAGGTATTACTTATATTAATAGAGTTACTCTTCGAGGCACTACGCTAACCGTTAGTATTCTGCCTTGCCACAATTCAAGCCAGATATGCATGAGGCCCAACTCATTGAATGAAACACTCAATAATTACACTACAAATCGACTGTCAATTCAACGAATCATCTGAACCGTTTAAACCGTGTGAAAAAGGTTTTTAAACTGTTTATGCTCAAGCGTACACACAAACGGTACAAAAATGTTTAAAACCGTTTATAAATGTTTGTACACGGAATCGCTTTGGAGCCTCAGAGGCTGAGATGAACCGGCTGAGGATTTTACGTGATATCGGAACGACGAGGTCCCCCAGGAACCAAAAAGAAAAGTCTGTCCTTGAGATGAGCATGCACGGCGGAGAATCGAACCCCGAACACCGTCGAAGTGGAATGATGATTCTTCGTGATTTGAGCGGTGTGTGGAAACCTTACGTTAATCCGGGACACAACCTGCTCTTGCTTCCACGCGCAAAATTAAATCAAATGCTTCGTGCCTCGGTGAGCGTCTCCATCGTGGTGATCAGAGGGGATTTGTTACGTGCCTTGGACTGCCTTCGCCATCCTGCCCATCGCCGTGACCAGCGAGCCTGGAGGCTGGAACCCTTTCCGCGCACTCTGCGAGACTTCCTCACCCGCCTTGCGGAGCCATCCCTGGCTTTCATCTTCCCTTCATGACCGCCCTTTTCCATTCAAAATTTGTTTTTTCACCCCATTTATCAACGTCACGCACCGGGCTTGTGATGGAAGGGAGGCAGTCAGTTATTCAAGGGGAGATCAGGATTAAAATTCCGTCCGTGGGGAGGGGGGGAGGGGTCCAGGTTGGGGTGAAAAAAACCTTTCAGTATATAAGGTTGAGAGCTTCAAAATGGCCAATAAACCATGAGGGAGGTGTTGGTTGGTTGTAAGAAACACATATAAATGCCCAGGGAGTGCATAGAAGAGAATTTATCAGTCTGAACCCATGCCTTCCATTATTCAAGCCAAATTGAAGCCAACTGTGGTCAGTTCTCAGATTGGAAATTATTCAGCTCTTGGAGTGCTGAGTGTTCAATTTATCACCAACACTCAGTAGATGGTATAAAAAAGCATTATCAAGTTCAAGGAGGTGGTGGGAAGTAAGTGCGCAGAAGGGGCTATCGCACAGTCGAATATTAGTTTTGTCTACGGCGCTCTGTGCTGCTCGTACCCTGTAATTCCAGTGTGGATTAGTGTTAAGCCTTTCATCTTTCAGTTCATCATTCTGGCAGAAGGAAATAAAAAATGGCATTCGTGCATGGCTCAAAACACACCGAGCCTTGTCAGCGATTTCTTCCTTCCATTTTTAAGCGCAAGAAGCCGTGGAATGGCGAGCAATTCGGCGCAAAACATTATGGCAGAACACAGTGTTCGATCTCAAAAGTCGAGAGAAAGGATTTGAGCTGGGAATTTCTATTCCATTCAATACTTGTAGCAAGCGTGGACGTATTACATTTTTTTATTGTCGGACAATGGACCGCAGCCATAGACGGCGGCGGGATGAATGTGCTCTAACACTGCCCATTTTCTTGCAATGGATGATTCCCCCCTCTTCCAACTTCGCAGTCTTTCGGTGTCGTTTGTCCGGTTGGGCACACAAAGTGTAGCGAGTGGGATTTGGTCGCGAATTCAACTCCGATATATTCGGAAAGGCGGAAGCTGGGGGATAGAAAGGATTGTTCCAGCAGATTGAGTCTCGTGTGTCGGTATATGCGACAAGCCATTACGCTGGTGAGCATGACATTTGGGACACCCGGGAGACTTCGGTACGCCAACCCGACTTCTGGAAGTGCCGCCAGGACGGCTGCCGTGATGTTACTGACCACAGTGATCCCGGACCAAAAATGCTTTAGTAGGCCCTCACACATTGAGAGTCAACTCCCCACATGTAATAGACCTGGCCATCAACAAGGAGGGACCTCGAGAAGGACGGAAGGTACGCCCCTGTTAGGAACGCACGCACTTTGCTTGCCGAAGAATACTCGGTTTGGCTGTTTTCGACTAGTTTGAACGAGATCGCGAGGAACACAGCGGTGTCGAACAATGCGGGCGTGATGATGGCGCCGCTGATATATGACGCCAGTTCACTAGGAATGCAGTACCGGGTAGCTCCGATGTTGATACCGCCGGTCGCAATGGGAACAACGATACAGGTTGCGAGCTCTGCGATCCAGATGAAGCCGAAAATGACGGTTACCATACGCGCGCGGCTGTATATGGCACGTACACGGAAGAAGAAGAGGAGCGATGTCGACGGGACAGCGACGGGATAGAGAATTTGGAGTGCAAGACCGAGGGTGCGGCATTCGCCAACAGGAGAGGCTGCCAGAGCCTTGGATTACAGGCTTGCAACGGGATACTACGCACTCACTGAGGAAAATTGTGAATCCAATCACGTACACGGCTGAGGTGATTCTACCCGACGTCAGCTAGGTCAATCCTAGCAGTACGAGATAAGCTCACCTGGATACAAAATAAGCAGCTACTGGCCAGCGCAGCCTGTACTTGAAAAGTAACATGTAGTCGCCTTTCAGATTGCTCAATATATCCCATATGAATACCTGTTGGGAGAATTAGAGTATGAGGGCGCGGTGAAAGACGCGTGTGCGACCCACTGCAGCAGTTCCCACCCATACGTATCGCGCAAATTCGACCTGTCTGGCGACTTCGTCAGGTAGTAGCAATAAAGGCATTTCACTGAGCACAACAGGATCCCTATCTGGCATGACGCAGTGGGGAATAGACAGACGTGAGACGAAGACCTGTTAGTTGCCCTCTTTATGCAACTGCTGATATCGGCGGACCTGCAACATACTTGGCATGCTTAGAGAGCGTTTTTTACGCAACTAGCCCGTTGAATAAATCTATTCATGGACCCTTTTGTCCTGATCAAGATAAAGTGGATTATTTCGGTGTGCTGTAGGAACCGGACATCATTGTGGGCCTGAACGAACATCAAACGTGCATTGTTTTAGAGACCAAGTATACCTCGAAGACCGTTTCAGAGGCTATTTTCACGGGAGGAACGGATCACAGGAAGAAAATTGTCGAACCCATGGTGCAGGAGTGAATGCGAGGGACATCTAGAGAACGCAAAGCGGGGGCGGGGCATTGGGTACCATAGGGATACATTCACGTGAAAAGGAGCGAGCTATGTTCTGCCACCCGCAGCAGCTTCGAGTACCACGAGCACCGCATAGAAACCGAGCGATGAATTGTATCTGCGTTTCTTACCACGGAGCGGCAGTAACAGTGACCAGAGGGAATCCGCGACTAGGGAAATATGCCATGCGAATCATCAAGCCGCCGGCATCTATTAGGCCAAACCAGAAAATAACCGTCGAAGGACGTACTCGAAAATTTAACCAATGCACTGGCAGCCTCCCATAGCCTCCTTTTTGCGGGGCACTTTGCTCGATTTGGGCGGTGATGAAGAAGTACACTATGGCTAAGCCCAAAGAAAGGTCGACAGCGCAAAACAAAAAGTAGTGCCGAGTCGATCGCCGATCGGGGACCACCAAAAGGTGAGCGACAAAGGGAAGACGAGCAGAGCGACCATCGGGATGCAAGGAGATTTATTGAGCGAGGTGCGACCGGGACCAATAGCGTCGGTCAGGAAACACGACTTCGAAGGAGGTGGTAGACGTCAGCAAAACCACGCCATCAGAGCCAGCTGTTTCACAAAGTGTTCAGTCACTGGTCACAAAACCCACCGCAAAAGATGGGTTGGGACGTAGAAAGATCTCCGAGTCGTAGGAAAGCTCATGATGCAACAGTTGTGCAACAGTGAGAACAGCACGATGAGAGCCCTAAAAGTAAAACGCAACAAAACTCCATAGTCTGATCTCAGAGCGTGTGTCAAGATCGAGCGCCCGCACGGAATATCTAGAGGGGATGTCACTGGCTAAATTTATGGCGCACAGTGTGCCGCTTCCTCCTCTCCAGAATGGAACGCTAAAAAGAGCGCAAAATGAGAAGTCTCTTGGGCTGGGTAGAATCTCAGAGTGCGGTGCTGGTTCGATTTATTGCGCAGAGCACGCCGCTTTCTCCTCTACAGAATGACACGCCAAAAAATAAAAATAAAAAAGAGCGCAAAATACGAATTCCCTCGGGCGGGGTACAGTCTCAGGGTGTGGTGCTTCGCGCGGATGCGGAGAAAGCTAGTTCGGCACTGAGGATGAGACCGACGTATGGCACGGCAGTGAGAAGGCGGATCCTCACCCACAAGCACCAGATACACCGCATGGCTGAGCGTCGCCACCCGCGCATGCACCACCACCAGCGCGTCCATCACCCACGTCCACGCCACCACCACACCCTCCGCGTTCTCCTCCCCGTTCCGTACTCCTCGCCATCCTCCTCCCCGTCCTCACCAGACTCAACAAAACCCCCAAAAAATCCTCCGCTCCCAACTCCCCAAACCAACACACAAAACCTTCCCACCCACAAACCAAAAACAAAACAAAAAACCAAAGTTGAAAGGGGTACAAGCAACATAAAATGATGCGGGCCAATCTTGCTTCATCTCCACGACATCAACGTCACCACATCATCTGGTCTGTCTTGCGCCCAAGACCCGCGATAGGAATCGGGATCGGGCGCTCGATACATAAAATTCGATACACGCAGCACCCATACGCGTACTCATCCTATACCCACACTCGACGGGCAGACGGAGACGGAAACCCAGATGAATCACGACGGGACGCGGAGTGCGTGATACCTGCCGTCACAATTACTCATATCTTATTACTCGTATCTTAAGCAGATGAACTGATTTTATGTGCATTTGTTTGCATTCTTCTTTTTCTCCCACACCCTGCCATTTCCCGAGGTATTTGTCTTCGACGGAGCGCTCGAGAGCGCTTGAAATCTGATTATTACCACTGGGCGCTCGCAAATTCCCGAGCTTCTCAGATTAGTATCATTTTTGTCTTTTATTTTCCTAACAGTTTTCGGGTGTACTAGCGACCACAGTAACGCGGTCTCTATGAAGAACACATCAAATTGCTGGGCAAATTGATTACTTGGATCTTAAGCCGATGCCCTGCTTTTATGTTTACAGTTTTCTTCTTCTCCCACTCTCTGCCCGGCAGATCCCGTATGTTCATCCTATTTCCGGTCCCCTAATTAGGTTGTGTCCAGGGATTTGAACGCTCCACGATGTTATTTTCAACCTATCCGATCAACCGTTCAATTTCCGCAAGAAAGGAAACACCTCTTGCAATCTCTCTTTCTTGAACGCCCTCATCATGCACCGTTCTTCCCGCTTACTTCCCCATTCCATTATGTCGGGCGCCACTGCACATTTATTTTCCACACCTCACAGTGACTTTCGGGGCCTATCACTTACGACGCGCCATTCCTTTTTTAGACTCGAAGGCGCCCATGCCGTGCATCAAGCGCTCAAGAGCACTTGATTTGAACTTTTTTTCTCAACCACGTTCCCTGCTCCAAGACATTGGCTCAGACTTTATGTCAGTATTCTCCTTCTGGGATCCGGAAATTCCAAACCGATCCAGCTGATCACATTTTAGCATGGGAAGAACTCCGGCATACTCCATCCCGCTCCACAGTCGTGCGCTCAAGACCCGCTCGTAAGGAACTCCGACTCAGGTATGTGCCGACTTGGGTATTTCTAGGCAGTCCACTGTGAGGTAGCACCAATTGACTTGATCTCGCGCAGTCCTCAAGATTTCCAGAAAGAAAGTTAATGTGTTTCAACATTGGGGATGTTACATCAGGAAAACCGACCCCCACTTGATAGCGCTTCCTAGCACTCGCCTAGTTACATAGCAGCGCATAGCATCCCTAGCTACTACCCCTCTATAGAGTTACTAGGCTAGCAACAAGCGACACTAGGCGATGCTAGGCGACGCTAGGCGAGCGCTAGGCGAATGCTAGGGTGGAAGGCTCTAGGTGCCTGGCACACATACTGCTCACTGCTCGCTCAGGTTGCCGCTTCCACTTCCTCATTTCAGTTCTCATTACTGGCAGCATGAAACAATGTGATATATTAATGAATATAATACATGTACCAGCTCCCGCTACATGGGCATGGAAAAATAAACAAGAAAGGACAAGAACATACGGTGTCATCAGTGGCGGCGCCTATGGCATCGTCTCCAAAGCATTTCTGGAAGATCTGGGAGCTCTTGCTGACCAGCTGCGCGTTCGCGAACTTGTCAGAGGCCGGGGAGCGAGTGGTGGGTGAGCACAAAGGTGAATGGCAAGAGGAGGAGCAAGGAAAGAATCGCACTGAAGAAGTCCCCGTTAGCACCGGCGTTCACGTCGATTCCCACATTGCGCCGACGCACCCGCCTAACGACGGTTTACATGAGCAGGTCCACTGCCGAGTGAAAACAGTGTTATGGCTGTGAACTAGGAGGAGGAAATTGGATACGCACGACCACTGCGCTCTGCGTCCTGGAATTGGAGGCGGACAGGGACTGGGACGAATATGCAGTTTTCGGGTTTGGGGAATACGCCCACCGGAGAGCTGCCCACATTTTATTAGTTGATTCAAAACGTACAAAGCAAAAATTGGTACGCACCTGACATAGGCTTGCACGCCTGCCTCCTCGCTGTCCTCTGCACCGGTATTGAGCGCGACGTGGATGGCCTGATGCGGCGCCGTCTCCTGCGAGTAGAAATTTTGGATGAGTGCCGGGTAGGTGTTGAGGTTCGAGCCTGTCAAGTACCTGCGCGTGTGATTCGGTCCACATGAAATATAAACTAGATTGGCACGAACCACCCGACGATCGTCTCCTTGAGCATAACGCGGCTATGGAGCTCGTACATGGCGCGGTGGTACTCCATATCGACCGCGACCTGCTCCTCGTTCTCGTTGTGCAGCACAGCGAACGACGAGCGGACGTGGATCTGGGTGTTGTCAGGCGAGCGGGTGCTCAGAAGCGTACCGATTACCATCGGTTGCTCGTCATTGCGGCTGAGGTAGTCGTCGAGGATGGAGAAGAGCACGACGGGGTGGATGGTGATGCTGCTTGGTGTCTGGCTGCGAAACGAGTTAAGCAAGAATAAAGGGAAAAAACGGGTTTGAATACGGACGGAATGAGGGGAGCAGAGGAGATGGTAGAGCATTGGATGTGCACTGCTGAACTCCCGCCGAGCGCCATCATAGCTTATGGTAACTTTTGAGCAAAGGTGATCACTTTGCAAAAATTCGGCAACGCACGGGTTCACAAGTGCTTTCCTTTCCCAAGACGTGCTGGTAGTTGTGCTGGTGGTACCAAGTAGCCCAGGAGCGCCCAGCGATGCATAGCGCTCGCATAGTGGACAGGCCAGGATATCCTAGCACTAGTCGAGTGCTAGGAAGCACTATGGTCGCTATGAGACGCTATGACGCTATAGCAAAATAGGCACAACTATGGCTCGGCAACGGTTTTCCTGATGTAAGTAGCAAATCAAATGCGCGCGAGTCCCGCCGTCCTCGGAGCGAAATCAGAGAAATACATAAATAAACCGTTGAATCAAACAGGCCGAAGAATGAAACAATAAATGGCTGCGGCTTTTGATGTAACACACACACACACTGCATTCAGGGCCCGGGTAGACCCGGCCTGCCGCGGTTGGCCGCCATTTGGCGAGGTCCGTGATGCGCGGAGACAGAGTCTGCCGACACACGTGTGCCGAGGTGGGGCGCCATCTGGCACGGTGAGGTCGGCAGGGTCTGCCGACCTCTTCGTCCAACTTCGACAGCCCTCGCCGACCTCGACTATCTTTCTTTCTACATTATTGCTCGATATAGCCTTCATTTCAACGTGTGCCCTGGCAACGGCAGATGTTTAAAACCTGTTACCTAATGTCAAAAATTACAATGTGATTGCGCCGTCGACCCTGGGCTCTAGGGCTCCGACCCGTCCGTCTTACGGAACGGCCGTCGAAAAAACGGCCGTTTTCTAGTCACGGACGGTCCCATCCGTCCGTCGACGGCAATTCCAAGAGTGCCTGACGGACGGGTTCCGTCCGTCGAACCCGTTACGGCCGTTTCGACGGGTACTTAATTTCCTATTTGGGACTTTGGTGGCATGGCACCAATTTATCGATACAAAAACGATATGGGAAGGAATGTATGTAATTTTGGACGCTACGCTGACCCCCTGTGCTTCTTCAACTGCTCCCTCTCCACCCGCAAGCGTGCCTTAACGAAAATTAGGATCCAAATTGTCTCGGAGAGGAGAAGTCTCGGGCAGACATGAACACTCCAGAGGTGGAGCGCAACCTACAGTATGAGGTGGTGGCCTTCAGGAATGCACGTAGAATGGAAGACGACAGAAGCAAAAAAAAAAGACCCCAAACCGAGTTCAAAGACATGATGAATGCAGGGAAATCTCCAAAAGCCGTGCAAGCGGTATGAGGCGGTGGCGTTCCGGCACAGTGGGCGGCGTCTAAGTGAGTTCGCCGTGCTTCGGACTGAGGCCCCACGTGATCGGCCTCCGGATCCGATACCACTTGCGGTAATTAACCCGTTTCCCCGTTTACGGACGGATACGGGTCCCGTTTAAACGGGTGAACCCGTTCCGTACCCGTCCGTTTTCGAAGTGGGCAGGGCGGCTCTACGGACGGGACGGAAACCGGCGCAACGGGCCGTCGACCCGTCGCAAACGGAAACGGGTCGGAGCCCTACTGGGCTCTAGCGCTGTCGTGCCAAGGCTCAAGACGGAATGGCCCTCGTCCTCTCTTCTGTCTCTGCAACACACTGGCGCGAGGTCGACGGATCCAATGCCGGATCCACTACACTACTATGCTACCCAAGATGCCGGCTCGGAAACTCTGAGAAACCAAGCCAGCGAGAGTTGACAGGAGCAAACAAGGTAAAATATCGTGGCATTTGATGTCACACGACGTCGGGTATTCACGGCAGGTTTTGTTCTCGATAAACAAGACGCGCCGCCGCTTCACTGCGGCAACTGGTACGAAGAAGCAAAATTGAAATGAATTGAATCGGGGTGTATACGACAAAATAGCATAGGATGCCCAATGTTGCCGCCATACGAATTCAGTTGAACCCGAAAAGCAGACAAAATTGTTGTGTCAACAGAAAGGGTTCAAGTTGCGGTTGTCGACACAGAAGAGGTAAGAATAGTGAGTTGGGATGGAGGAGGAGTAGATACAATACCGTCCAGAGAAACAGAAGAGCCAGCGAACGTGAGAACAATCCAAAGTAGAGCCGCATTCGGAGAGACCAGGGCTACAAAGCTGAAATAACATCGGCACAATGGAATTCGTTGTTGAAGCAAATTGTAATGGCCATCGTGAATAGTGGAATGCACAGAAAGATTGGGGATCGCGCCGAACCATAAGCCCCAGTGAAATTTGATCTGGATGCGAGAGGTGAATATTTCTGTGTTGTACGAAGTGTTTCGTCCGGAGATTTTGAGCGGGGATTGCCCTCCCTGCAGGCATGTAGAATCACGAGCAGTTTGAAGCGATCATCTCGGGCAAAGATCAGAATCCCACAGGACAGTAGCGCCACTTTTATATGTCGAGGATCTTCCGGGAGGACTACGTGGCCTCACAGCAGAATGAATAGAATCGCACTGTGCCGCAGGCAGCAGCAACTGCGATCCGCTGTTGATCCGCTGCGTCCTGTCAAAAACTACTTAACTGCGCTTAGGTCAGCTGTTCTGTCGCAAATGAAAGAGCTGTGTTCAAAAACGCAGCAAGTCGAGGACTAAAGGAGTTAATCCAAGAGGAAGGGCAGAGAGAAAGTAAAAGGAGGATGGATATATGGAGAAGGAGCACAGCCGAGCGAGGAAATCGTTAAAGAACGGTTAATGAGTCACGAAAATGGATCTTGGACGAATTCTGGATGTAGGCCCAGGTTGATTAAGCTCCACAGGCTCTGCCGACCTCGGGTCTGCCGCGCTCTGGCTACCCGTGGTAGACAGACGTCTGCCTACCAAGCCTCTGAATGCAGTGACAGGTAGACATATGGAGAATATAGAAACAAGGGACTGAAATATCATCAAGCAAAATACAAGTCCAAAATTGTTGGTAGGGTTCGTCCAGGAGGCTAGAGGCTCGTATATATTCACAATGTGATCGGGATTGTATGTTCCTCCGCCTCTTTATGAACAGAATCTTTGCCTCCAATCTCGGAATTTCCGCTCTCACCAAATGATCAGATGTGGGCGCGTGCAAGGTTTCCAGTTTTAGGAGACTTTGCTGATCGGCATTTTCGAAGGCCGCAAGCCTCAAGTTGATTTGGGCCACATCTTTGATTTGCAATGACTGTGCAAACAATGGTCGAGCAACCTTCCAGAATGTAATTGCCTCAGAGGTACGTCCATCCTTTTTGGCAAGATCTCCAAGACGTAACATGCATTGTGCTCGGCTATGATGCACATCCATTTCGGTAAATCCTGCCAGGGAAACATGATAGAGATTGGTCGCTGTATCTTCATCATTGTTGGCAATGAATACATCTCCTAGAAACAGAAATGCCCTATGAAGTGCCCATTTGTGTTGGGCTTTGGAGGCATATACTATATATATTATTGGCCATTCAAGGTGCTGTTTATATGCCAGTAGACTGTTGATCTCCATTAATTGTTCCAAGCACAGACATTCAATGTCAGGGTTTTTTGCCCCGGGCCAGTAAAGGCATTCTTGAAATTTGATTTTTGCAGAATCTGCTTTTCTTTCTCGCAACTCGATCACCGCCTGCAGACAGAGAATCGATCTGCGGTCTTCAAACTTGCTGAAAATTTCTTGGGCTCCTTTCAAACTGTGGTAGATCTCTTCTTCCCTCCCACCAATCATTATGTCAATTAAGCCAATATTCCAGAGGGCAGATGCACAGAGACTGGAATCTGCATTGGAACCAGTTTCAAGAATTTGACAGAAGAGTGTTCTAGCATCTGTATATTCAGATTTCAAGAGATGGAGTTCTGCCTGGTCCACTGTGATGATATAGGCAAGCCACCCTGTTGACATGCCACAGATATGAACAAGTTCTGAAGCCCGAAATAGTTGTGCTACACTCCTATGATAGTTTCCTAGAGATTTAGAGCAAATGGTTCCCAGTTGAACTGCTGTGATTTGTTGATACAAATTTGCTGCTGATTCAGCTAGTCTTTGAGCTGAGGTGGCATATTTATCAGCAGCACTGTAATTCCCAGTGCGACACTTGAACCAACCCAATTTTACCAAAGCTTTGCACTGCCAATTAATGTCCCCAGACTGCTGAGACATTTCTAGTGCCTTGTGGAGGTATTGTGTGCCTTGTTCTACATCATTTTTGTGATAAAGGCGGCGAACTCCCAGTGCGTAATAAAATTTGGCTGTCATGATCATAGATCAGATGAGTGAGGGATGAGATAACGGGGGGAAACTCACAGCAAAGAAGAGGATCATTTATGTGATCAAGATGCATTGTGGCTTGCGCTATCATCTCGTCTGACACAACTGGGCAGTAGTGTACATTGATAATAATTTCAATGAGAAACATGATTTCCAGTCGATGATCACCGAGGCCAGACACCAGAGGCCAGATGTTGTCCAGCAGTAGGCAATGATCTCGTCCAGTGACCTCGTAAAATGAATTCAGTGATAGGGCACACTGGATTGTATTTGCAAGGGTTGGGGATTGGGGATGTAATCCTCGGTGCAAAATCTCCTGCAAATTCCCCAGATTAAAAGTGATTTCACTGACCACAGGTTTAAGTTGCTCTCCACCATATTTCATGAACAGATCCAGAAGTGAATAGAAGTGGTCACGGATGAGTTGTATATGAGACTGAGCCGGAGGCATGATCTGCTGAATATATTCTCTAATGGGCATCAATAGCATCAGTCTCTGATCCCTATCCTGATATGCTAATGAAGTAGCCTGCAGTGCAGCCTTGCAGCTGAGGATATTTGGAATGCCTAGGCTGACCTGCACAAGTTCTTCCCTAGAAAGTCCGTTGGGCAGAATGGACAGGATACTTAGCAATTCTTTGCTGTCAGATGTGATCCGCGGACTTGACAGAGAGAGCCAGAGGGATGCTTCCAAGCTTGAGTGGCGGTCAAACCCTTTTGAAAGCAGAGATGTCTTCTCTGTTTCCCACCTCTCTAGGACATTGAAGAAGCCCTCATAGTCACCCAGATTGGCAATGAGATCAACTGCCAGGGGCATATTATCTGTAAACAAGACATGCCTTCGCTTCGCTCCGGCAACTCGTGTCTCATTAGTTCCTTTATTACATGAGTTGGAAGTTGAAGTCTTGAAGAGCCTTGACAACGAAAAAATTTAAAGGCTCATCAAGGGTGAACGTGAATATATTTTCAACAACTATGGTGCCCTTTGAATACAGACTGTTGCAGAAGTACAATGCTAAGGTATTCGGGGGTTAGGAAGATACTCATCTAGGATGTGGGTAGATGAAGGTGAGATGAGTAAATTCCGAAATGCGTTCGTGGATCTGGTAGATAGGCTAGCGAGGACATGAGGATGTACACCATATAGAGCGAAGTGTCAATACATAACAGTTACACGCAAATTCTTTCATCAATTGAGTATTTCTTCAGTTGCCTCCCCTTTCTCGTCCTTACACCGATATCAACCCACGTATTCAATTCGACGATGCCGCGGGAGCGCTCAGACGTTTGCATACAGCCCGGTGTCCTTTCCAATCTTCGTCGTGCCTATGGATTACATGTGAGCTCGACCGAAACAGGCACAGAAGAGGAGAAGGTCAAAGTAAAGGAGGAGAAAACAGAAGCAGGAACGAACCGCAGAGGGAAAGTCAGTACGCACTTGTGAGATGATCGCGCTCCCCACACCGCTCCCATCCTCGGCGTGATGTGTGATGATGTTCCTGCAATATACCGCCAAGGTAGGGTCAGGGAAGGAAGAGGGAGCAGAAGAACGGCGGCACGTACCGTCCTTTCTGGCCGAAGACAGCCACCAGTCCGTCGTGTACCCGCTCCGCAGATCCCGGGTATTTCTGCCGGGTGTCAACGCATAGACGTGGGAAGAAAGAAAAAAAGACGGAAACGCACATCATATGACCACCGGAGACACTCCTCCTCGAGGAGCTCCATCTTGGCTCCCGATCGCCACGATCCCACGCGCGCTCCGCCTGGCCGCGTGCCACCCGATCGGCTTCGTCGGCGTGCAGAAGAACTGTCGCTCCGGGAGCGTCGTCTCGAGCGCGAAGAACAACGTGAAGATGCCGATGCTCGTGAGCAGCTCGTCCGTGGGGTTGCTCTCCATGAGCGAGAAGAACACCGTGTCGATTTGTTCATATCATGAGAGCGATTTTAGACGACAGCGTGACTGAGTAGGCGACATACGGGAATAAGTAGACGTCCGAAGTTGAATGGTGGAGACATAATGTTTAAAGGCTTGACCAATAGGGGAGTTTGAGGAGTGGTAGCCTTGAGGAATCTTGACTGCGTTGCGAAGCTCATGAGTTTCTCTAAATTTCCCGGACCTGAATGCGAAGGGTGAACAGTTTGGAGGTCAATATTGAACGATGGTAGAGAACTTGATCCGAGCATTGAAAGCCAAGAGGTAGTGGATGTGCAACCAATACGCAACGATCACAGTGCTTTTGAGGTCCGCGGAATTTTTGGAGGTCCGGAGTGTAACCATCCAGAGATTGAGCGCTTGAATCGTCGCATGTTGCATTACTACTCGTAAGGGGCGGGCACCAGAAAATGAACGGCGTTGCAGCATTGGCAGGGCAGAGATGATGGGGGTGGAACCAAAGAAGCGATGCAATACTGAACCTGCCTTTTGAGCGGAGCTTGAGTGCTGATCGGAGACCTCAAATGCAGCGAGCGCCAGGGCGTCTAAGCTAATTTCTGATGCAGCAGGTCAGCTGAGATCGTGAATGGGGTAATTTCGGCAAGTCAACCACGTACAAACGAATTGAGTTCATCTGCTTGAGATATGATGAATATCGGAGGAACAAATATATGCACTCTGATTCCAGACATCTCGATAATTTACGAGTAATATGTTGGATTCCATGCATAGGTAACGGTGGACAGAGGCGAGGCCGAGCTGTAGATAGCGGAGATAATGGACACCAGTGTTTTGAGTGGAGGTTGAGGGCTGATTGGGAACCAGGAATTAACCAGGCGCCCAGGCGTCTAAGCAGATTTCTGGTCAGCTGGGCTCATGAATGGGGTAGTGTCGGAGGAACAAACATGTGCACTCTGATTCAAGGCATCTCGATAATATACGAGTAATCGGAGAAGTTGATCCATCTCTTCCATTCGGTTGGAATTATCTGTAAGATCCATGAATTTTTGTCTTGCGGCATCATCGGACAGAGGCTGCAAAGGCAACAAAAAGGGATGTGTCTATTGAACTTTGGCAGGCCTCTCAGCTCCACGCATTGTGATCTGGTATATGTCTATCTGTGAAGGCAGAATAAATGTGGGGCAAACATACCACTAATGCCAGGTGCTCCACATCTGTGAGCAAGGACAATAATTCTTCAACCCCAGCCCTAAACTGTGTTGGCTCCCAAACTGTTTCAAGGTTGTCCAAAATCAAAAGACAATGTGGTCTCTCCGCAAAATACTGGATGACAGGTTTTGTGAGATCTTGACCAGGATTCAATCCAACATGCAGTCCAATGAGTGCAGCAAGTTCCATGCTGGTGCTTGCTGCCTCAGCACTGACAAAGAATCGGTTTTCGAATTTGGAAAAGGTGTCTGGATGGTGCAACACTGCTCTTGCAAGACTTGATTTTCCCATTCCACCGCCTCCAAGGATGGCTATTTTGGGTGAATTCTGCCCAAGTAGTTTAAGAATGGTATCCAATTCTTCTTCGCGCCCGTGGAATATCTTGGGCTTTGATGGAAGCAGCGAAAATGAATTCGAGCTTGCAATGGAAAGAGAGCCATCAGCAAGGGTTCACTCACAGAAGTGATCATATACCTATCCTTTGACTGGTTGGCAGCTGTATAGACCTGCCCGCAAAAGTATAACAATGTCCTGAGATTTGCCAACAATGTACATACCGATGATCTTTCCGATAGTGTGCTGGTATCTGAAAGTGTTTGTGAACCAATTCCAGCAATTCTTGGTGCATCGCGTTGGCTCTGTTTTCAAAGTGCTTGATGTCATTCAAATTCTCAGTCACTGTAGAAATCTATACACATCGCTTCGATGCACTCCAAACTAATAACAGTAGATCGTACCTCGAAGACCTCCATCGCCTCCCTCAATCCTGCCCGGCAGTCCCGAAGTAGGGTATTTATTTCATGGTTGCGGAACAGCTGCTTGATCTTGTTTCCTTCTTGTTGAGCTTCAACGAACGCATACGTCTTATGCAGTGTTCTGCCAAAATTTTATCACAAGTGCTCTATTGGTGGAATAGAACTTACTCGATGAATTCCCCAATGTGCCGCAACATTGACGGAGGCAGAGCTCCAACGGTTTCAGATTTGATATGAAGGTTGATGATTGCACACAGGACTTGATGGATGCTGTCCATGAGCTGAGCACATTCGTTTTTATTCTGTTTCGCATTCTAAACCACTTCAGCACTTGTACTGAGGGACCCGATAGCACCTCCTCACCTCAATTAAGTTAATGATGGCCTGGATTGTCTTTGCAATTGTCTGGACGAAGGGAGGTCCAAACGCGTCATTGAGCTCGTTGGGAAGCGGTACTGCGAGTTTCAAACAAGTGGTAATGTTGCCAAGACAAATCTCAGTCACAGTTGTCTGACGGGGCATTGTTCTGGGGTGATCATCAAATTCAATGTCTGGGACTTATATTGCTCTTCTGCCCGTTGTGTCCATACTCTTGGCTAAATGCAAGTGCTATGCGCAAACGACGTAAATAGGGATTGAAGACACCGTTCTCAAGACTGCCGATCCTCGTATCCCCAAGTGATAGACCCCATAGCCGATAGCTGCGGGGATAGGTTCGAAATTTCGACTAGGTTATGTAAAGGAGGTGTCAACGACCCAGTTTGTTTACCTGCAATCCGGGTCTCGTTTCCAGAGGTTCTTCGAGCAGTGAGCGCACGCTCCGCTTGCGGGCAGAACAATACCGAGATGTTGAGATGATAAAATCACATTGAGGCAGATTTTGATGAGAAACGATGGTGATCCCAGGATCACAGCCCTGGAACGGATACGAAATGTATGTCATTCCTCAAAGTGGAACCCTGAGCGACGAAAGAGAAGAACGAGCCGCAAAATAAATGGAATGAGGGCTGGCAATTTCCGCAACAGACAAGCAGACCGAGATGAGATGATATCCGTGACACAAAGGAGTCGACAAGGATGCGGATTTAATGGCTCAATGCAACATCTTGTTCCATGTGCAGGCAAGAAGAAAAAAAACGAATGTGATTGGGTAAAGCATGCAACATAAATCCATACTCCGATCTCAGAGCGTGTGCCAAAGATCGAGCGCCCGCACGGAATATCTAGAGGGAATGTCACTGGCTAAATTTATGGTGCACAGTGTACCACTTCATCCTCTCCAGAATGGAACACTGAAAAGAGCGCAAAATGAGATGTCTCTTGGGCTGAGTAGAATCTCAGAGTGCGGTGCTAGCTAAATGAATTGCGCAGAGCGCGCTGCTTCCTCCTCTCCGGAATGGCATGCACAAAACAAGCGTAAAATAAGAACTTCCTCGGGCGGGGTACAATCTCAGGGTGTGGTGCTTCCGGCCCAAAGAGCATTGTGCCGATGCGGAGCAAGCTAGTTCGGCACTGAGGATGAGACCGATGGTATGGCACGCGAGTGAGAAGGCGCATCCTCGCCCGCAAGCACCAGATACGCCGCATGACTGAGAGTCACCAGCAGCACATGCACCACCACCAGCGCGTCCACCACCCACGTCTACCCCGCCGCCACACCCTCCGCGTTCTTGTCCCCGTTCTGTACTCCTCGCTATCCCCGTCCCCGTCATCACCAGAATCAACAAAACCCCCAAAAATCCTCCGCCCCTCCGAACTCCCCACCTCCCCAACTCCCCAAACCGAGACACCAAACCTCCCCAACCCACAAGCCGAAACCGAAACAAAAAACAAAAGTTGAACATGAAGGAGGTACACACAAAACAAAATGATGCGGCCAATCTTGCTTCATCTCCACGACATCAACGCGGACATATTATTTTGTCTACCTTGGGCCCAAGACCCGAGATAGGGATCAGGATTGGGCGCCCGACGCAATGCAATACGATATACGCGGCACCCATACGCGTACTCATCCCATACCCACACTCAATGCGCAAACGGAGAACGCGATGCGGAGTGCAAGCACACGCGACACCTGCCATCTATGTATATCCTGTGCCATGGAACCGCGCCCGGGGGGACGCCTATATCGCATGTAGACGCTGGGGATGCCATCCCGCACGTAGAATTGGAATATAGTCGGACGGGACGGGACGCGCGTGGGGCACGGCACCGATATACGATATCCAGGTGACCGTGTCGCATACACCTATACCTGGCCAGCCGAGGCCGAGAACAGTGCATGGGGGACGAACACAGATATGAATATAAATGCGTGAAGGCGCGCAAACACAAATAAATATGAACGCGAGTGCGATATGAAGTCGCACCGCAGATAGCGTATTATGGTGTCCAATAAGTATGGGTAGATATAGCGCTCCCCTCCCCTCCCGAGACATCCGTGCAAGACGGTAGGATGGGATGCGATATGATGGCATCGACACGCCACCCTCCCGCGATACGGACCGCGCCCACGCCCAGTCCGCGTCGGACACAGACCCGCATACATAGCGGCGAGAGAGACAGAGGGAGCCACGCCACCCTCCACCCTCCAAGAAAGCGGAGGACAATCTCGCCCCGCCCAGCGCCGATAAAGGCCACAGACGTTCCAAAGCGCAGAGCGTCTCGCCCCGCCTAAGTTTGTACCACGCGACTCCCGTACGCGCGCGCATTCCCAGTAGTACGCAGCGCAGGCGTTCACCATATACAGAAACGCAATGCAACGGACTAGGCTTCGATCTCGAATGAACAAGATGGGCGCACGCGCCTGATAATATCCGCACTCGCAAAAGTTTGCTGCAAGAGGCAGGCGGATCATTGATCTCGCACACAGATCAACACACGTGATCAACCATCCCTTGCCAAATTCGGAAGCTCGCCACTTACCGCCATCTCACTCAAACTCAACCTCAACGCGTGCTCAATGCTTGGATAATGACACCCCTCTCGACGTCTGGGTGGCCTCGTCTCTTGCAGGTCTTTGAAACCTTGGCCCATCCACCATGAACCACCTCAAAAATCATGTTACTTCAAGTTTTGTAAATACTGTAGTATTTCGTTCAATTCGTAAGGTGGTTTGGGGTGTGACACCATCATACGAATTGAACCTTTCGTATGCAAGTCTGTGACTGGTGTGACTTGCGAAAATTTTCGTATAAAAATGCCCCGCAGGGCTGCCCGGAGCACTTTTTTGACCGAAACCTTTCGTAGGGACAACTTGTGATGCTGTGACTTACGAAAATTTTCGTAGATTTTTGGCTGTGTGACCCGTGACCATACAAATTGAACAAAATACTACAGTACTGTCAATAGCAGTGTCCATAGCAATGTTCTGCGCATCTTCATTGAGCATATTAACAGTATTTTAATTGATTATACGTATTCACCGTTGTCTGTATTACGCGGAATGCGAAACAGCTTGGTTCTGGTGAACATCCGAATTTGGCAAAGGATGGTTGATCACGTGTGCTGATCTGTGTGTGAGATCAATGATCCGCTTGCCTCTTGGTTTGCTGAAGGGCCTGTCCGTGATCTGGCCGGTGAATATGGTGGGACGCCGAGCGCGACGCAGAGGGTTTGCAGAGAGGCACGGAAGGGGCCGTCGCCGATGAATACGAGGTGCGTGCGAGGCGCGTCCGTGTCCGCAGAGGGTAAGGTGGAAAGGAGCGGCGTAGGCGTGGACGAGGAGACCCAAGAGCGCGGCGCCGGCGTATGATGCCATCCCGGTTTCGCGGCCCAGAAGCATGGCACGGATTCCTGGACTAATACAACATTGGAGAGGAAGGCAGCAACGAGTCTCCTTCCCTCGAATCGATTGTGGACAGAGCGAGCCTTCTTTGTACTCAAGCGGAGGATGAAGAAGTCGCCTCGCTCGTAAGATCAAACGAGCGGCTCGTTTGATCCGATGATCCTATTCGGTTGACTCGGTCCGTGTCCCGGTGACTTAATCCCGCTGTCTCTGCCAAGAAATAAAACTCGAGCTCATGAGACGCAGAGACGCACCGCCTGCGTGCTGTTCGCCCGCCGTCGCTATATCCCGCTACCACTGGAGGAAGAAACAGCAAGACAGCACGTTTGCGTTGGATGGGGTCTGCAAAGTTCAAGTTTTTCGAAGCCCCTATCCCAAACGCGGGCAGCGAGATAAAAGAAGCCGCCGCCGTTGGCATCGGGGAACTTCGTTCGAATTTCGGTCCGCGTGGGTGGGTGGACTCGGCTCACAAAGGTAAGTCAATTAATTTCTAGTAAGGGTATAGAGCAAGCAATCGGATCCATGGTGAAGGTGATCTCTCGCTAGCTATGTAAGGACCCAACACTAGAAGGGTCTAGTGGAGGCTGATGGGGACGGACTCAAAATGATGAGCGGAGACGGCTATCGACAATTGACCCAGACTAACTCCCAACACCAAACCAAAAAAAATAGGTCTTCCATCAAATACGCGGAATGCACCGGTGGGGAATCGAACCCCAATTCGTCGTTCAGCAATGCGGCCTCTTAATTATTTGGGCGGCGTGTGCAAACCGTACACAGCCGGTGCTTATACCATCGGACTCCCACCTGGATTAGTGCACGTCTTTCCACCTTTGACCCAGTATCAAGTATGCAAAAAATTGTCTTCACGCGCATCCACCTGTCGAGAAGCAACCTGTGCTTAGATCGATCAACGTGAAACCCTCCAGCTTGAAATTCTGTCCATTGTTTTGAACCATCGAGTTCCCAACGACCCCTCCCTCCCCGCGTTTCTTAGTTTAGCATCGAGCCGAGATGAAAAAAAAGAAATGGATATCATTGGGAAGGTTATGCACCGGCGGGGAATCGAAACCCCGGCCCGCCGTTTAATACGAAATCGACTTTGTAAAACCCCCACGAGAACAGCCATGGACCACCGGTGCCTACGTTCTCATGCTCCAGCCTTAATTAATGCTGAGCTTTCCAAAGTCCCATCTGTCCCGTTGCAGTTGATTCTGATACACATCGTGGAGCGCTCGTTTCTCCCAACATATAGCCGTGCACCTCATCTCCTCTCAAAGCGGAAAGGTAAAAATTTAAATTAAAACAAGAGCTGCAGTGATCAGTATCTCGATTCGACAGGTGGAAGCCATATACAAACGTGGCACATACACTGGAGCCTGAACTAGTGCAAATCTTTCCAGCTACCTGGACCTGAACCGTTGATCATTGTAAGCACCACGAAACTCGCATGCATTGCGCCTTGATTCTAGACCCTTTGCAGCGAGTCTCGATTTGTTTCCAACCAGAGTCGAAACAAAGTCGACGGCCTACGGTCGACTCCCGAATTAAAGGGAAAAGGTTGTTGGGAACCGAGGCACCAACGGCGAATCGCATTATGCCCACCTCGGGTGGAAACTATACGCAATGGATGCTTGTGCCCTCAGCTCTTACTCCGACCAGGATCCACTCAGGATTGTCATTTTTCTGTACGCAGGTCAATATTCCGAATTCTAGCCAGTGCACGGTATTAATTATTCACGAAGGCCCGGGCTTGTCCTGTGATTTCATGACCATGCGTTTTTCATTAGGGTGAGAAATGATTATGAGACCGAGTCAAGATGGATGAAATGTGCGGCGCGCCGAAGTTCGAACAAGAGAAAAAAAGACACGGCCGGACCAGGAATGTACTGGCGGGGAATCGAACCCCAGCTCGCCGCAGAATTGCATCACCCTCCTTTTACAATCCCGACGTGTGCATCCATGCACAACCAGTGCTTATACCTACATACTCTCACCTGGATTACTGCCAATCCTTCCAGCGTTTGCTCCTCAGCACAGTATGCAGCGCTGATCTTCATGCATACAAGTGGCTCCTCCTTCCAACATTGGCTCCCCATCTATTTCAGTACACAGAATCTCATCTCATCTCATCTCAAAGCAGATGTGCCATACTTAATTTAGGCTCCCGCTTGGACTTACACCGAATCGGAAAACTATGGGGTTCGCATCGTCCTCGTGCACACAACGACAAGCAAGGTCGAGAAACAGTAGCAGAAAGTAATTATACACCAATGACCGGGTGGAAAGAAATATATATTCAACAAACATTCATGGAGCCCTCGAGCTCGTGGTGGTGAAAATATCAATACGTCAGGGTCATGATTTATGCCGTCGCTTTTTGGAAACACACTGCGGGACTCGGTTGAACTCGTTGCGTTTTTTCACTTTCACGCCGGAGTCAGTCAAAATAAGGTGACCGGCGTTCAGCTCCGGAAGCCCCACCAGAGAAAGGAAATATCCAAAGACAACACGCACTGGCAGGGAATCGAACCTCGCCTCCCGTAGGAAGAAAATGGAAATATTACAATCCCGACGAGTGCGTGCTCACCAATAAAACCCACTCTTCCTGCTAGCGCTGCCCCGCTTTGCTAGGTACCAGCTCCAATAGAGGTGCAAGCTGCTGTTATCAATCCCTGACTTCTACTAGTACCTCATGCCTCCCGCCGTGTGCTGCCATCAGCACGTCACATGATTGGTTGAATTTCTTGTTCACCTTTGAGTTTGACCTCACACTTCCAATGTTTACAACCAGCATGCATTCTATCCTCTCCAGCGATAATAGCACTATTCTTGGTATCTTTCCTCGTTCTTTGGTTTCATCTGCATATGGACTAAGTCTTCTCGGTTCCTGCGCCGCACTTCCTACTCATAAAAAGGGTACCGCAATAGACATAGCTGTCCAAGATCTTGATCCTGTTTTTTGTGTCAGTAATATCCCTGCCTGAGTCACCATACCCGGATCTCATGCCCCAGTAACTGCACCTCTTTGCCAAATTCGCACAGTATGGATATATAGTAGGTGGAAGCAAAGCTATGAGCACTGGTTTGTAATTAGCTCTGCTATTATTGGATCCAATATTTATTATCTACAGCAGTTCCGTAGTTTCTCTACGAGTATTCATTTCCTCCTAACATCACGATGAAAATATTCGTTCCCTTTAGTACCAGGAAAAGAATTAAGATTCCAGCCACAGGCATACGCTCTCAATCCCCACTGCTTGCATCAGCACCCTCCACATCTCTTGGGAAATTCCTCACTGATCCTGAGCTTGCGCCTGAGGCCATCCCGGCCTCGGGCCCAGGCGCAGGCGCAGGACCAGCAAGTAGCGGCATGAGCTCACGTGTTCCCTCTGCACTCTCCTCATGCCTCTGCATCTTCAAAATCGGGTGTAGTGTTCGGAGTGCAGCGATAACAAGAACACCGACAAATGCCGAAATCTGGTCCATATCAAGCAACGACATCCCAGTAAGCGGGAAGTATCCGAGCCACGGGAGGAACGCCTGGATGTAGACGACCCAGAAGAAGCACACCCACAGCAGCACCCATAGGATCGTCCCCATGGCGATCACCAATCCTGTGCAGACCATGGGGAACCCCACGAACAGCGCGACGGGTGTGACTGCGCCCGCTACGGTGGCAGATAATGCGACCATCAACTTGCGGCCGTTCCAGAGATTCGCCACGAAGGAGATGAGTGAGATTATGGCCGAGATTATTCCCGTGATTATCCAGTACTCCCGAACGGTGTAAAGTTGGGACAGGGTAATGGTGCCTTCTCCCAGAAACCCGGGCATGTCGACAGCAGTGAAGGAGAATTCGTTCTTCATGGGCTTGTGTCCGTCATGAAGGCGGCACCAGATTACGGGGGTCGTCTTGAAAATGGCCTGATGTGCGTTGAACGCATAAAATGAGGCGACGACCGCGAAGAGCACAGCTGAAGCGGCGATACATAATGAACGGATGCCGCCGGAGTTTAGGGAGGTGAGGGCGATGGTGAGACTGAAAAGCGAAGAACCAGTGCCGACCACTACAACTCGTTCTGCGCAAAGCAATGCGGGGAGAAGTGAGGACGTGTGCGCAGCTTCCCCGAGCTGTGATACTGCCTTTGCCTTGGACACGAGATCCACAGCAGCTGCAATCATATAACCCGAAGCCCCAATGAGGTCATAATCCCACTCGTGCTTGAGCTCCCCGTGGGCCATCATCGCCCACACCGCATGTCCGTGGGTCATCCCAAGGCCGACAAGCCATGCCAGCCAGGCGCCGGGCCCGTAAAACCCAGAAATCGGGGTCTCGCTGGTAATCCTAGAAAGCAGCTCCTTCTGTATCGCGATCGTCTGCTGGAAGTAGTCTGGGAGGAATACGCTGAAGGTGAGAAATATGAGGAGAAGACATGACCAGCAGGATGCTGAGCGAGCATTGCAACCTCGGGAATAGCGTCGCCGTGCCATGGAATGAGTGGCGAGGGAGAAGCAAGACAGCGTCTGGGGAGCAGGACACGACGTATATTCACCATATTTGCTGTACAGGGTTGCTTATGAGTGCTTGTAAGCACTTAGCAACCTTATCTGCTACAGCGTGCATTCATATTTGCCTCTAGCCAAATTGGGGTCGTATGCTGTGCGAGGCAGTCATTCACACCTCCCGGATCCTACGGCACAAATTGGTTGGGCGACGTTCATGCGACGTCACACCGCCTTTGCTGTCAGGGGAGATTAATTGACTGCAAGATATGCCTCTCCGCTTCCCTCCGGAGATGCAGTCACAGTCCAGCCGAAAAACACGAGTGAACTCTCCCGCGCAACGGGAAAAAGATATGGGAAGAAGTCAATCAGCGGAAGGATGGATGCAGAGGAATGCCAAAAAAAATGCAACCAAAATGATTGTCTTGTGTTTGGTTTGATCTGACGTACGTGTGTTATCTTGTGGTCGCTATTTCGGTGTCACACAGGAAGAGTCTCAAAGAAGCCGAAAGACAGTTGTATTCATTATTGGGTGAGAAGTCGGCAGTACGAAACCGAACTCCAGGGGTGCAAGGCCGATGGGACTGCTGAGGATGACCCCATCGTCCTTGCAATACAAACTGTCTACAAGTTAGCACAGAAATTCTACAAAATCATTTCGATAAAGGAGTGGGAGGGTGGGGCAAAGAAGTGTCGTCTGGTTGTTGGGAGAGAAAAGCTGAGGGAAAATCGGCGGGATGTGGCGGTCAGGAGCAAGAGAGTCCAAGACATAGGGGTGGATGCACTGCCACATCCCTCCATTCCCACAAGACAATTCACTGGCGCCGCAGGCTAAGCCAGTGATGC
Source organism: Mycena galopus ATCC 62051 (assembly GCA_014925785.1). Classification (NCBI taxonomy): domain Eukaryota; kingdom Fungi; phylum Basidiomycota; class Agaricomycetes; order Agaricales; family Mycenaceae; genus Mycena; species Mycena galopus. The sequence continues at coordinate 95,797 of WIQG01000338.1, forward strand.
TATCTTGTGGTCGCTATTTCGGTGTCACACAGGAAGAGTCTCAAAGAAGCCGAAAGACAGTTGTATTCATTATTGGGTGAGAAGTCGGCAGTACGAAACCGAACTCCAGGGGTGCAAGGCCGATGGGACTGCTGAGGATGACCCAAAGAATGGCTGCCCAGACGAGGCAAGCGCATCGGCTACCCACAATGATGGGCAGTATTGATTATATGTTCGACGCATGTAATGGGGCCAAATCCTCGAGCGAGCGCCAATAGCGATGGAACGCATCTGAAGACCAACGGCCCATCGCTTTGACTACATCTGGCGCGACGCCGGCAAGAAGGAGTTCCGTAGTGCCTCCGATTCGAAAACTATGGCCCGTGGTGCGTGGGTAACCGGCCGCTCCCCAAATCTCATTGCGCAACGCTCGAGAAATTTGGTCCGGGTGAGTGTCTGGTAACCAGTAGAAGTGCGATACGCGAATAAAGGAGCGGAGGAGGGGAGGTCATTCAGGTTCAGATGCATTTGTAGTGCAATCTGGGGGTCGATGGGATTCTGCTGTGAGACAAGGACCACGTCGTCTCCTGATTTCTTGGTTTTAGTGCGGGGAAGTCGTACAATGGTGGACCGTCTGGTGCGATGAGAGCGTGAAACATGGGCACGGGTTGGTTTGTGCAGGAGTGCGATGTTCGTGGCAGCGGTCGGAAGAATTTCTCCGAGTCGGCATTGACCCCAAAAAGCGACGCACGCTGCAGCAAAAATTGCTACCTCGCGGGGAGAAGTGAAATCGAGTCCTTTATAGAGTGCTCGAAGCATTGCAGCGTTAATAGGCGGGCGTGGAGCGCGTTTTGAGGACTCTGGTGCTAAATTTTCTATGCCACTGAGGACATAGTGCAAGCGGGATCCGCCGTTCCACGGTTGATTTTGGGCCACGTGCCAAGCTTTGAGAGCAGCAATATTGTTCCGTGCTGTAGAGCCCGAGTGGACTCCTGCGCCGGAAGCGGCAAATGCGCATAAAACGAATTCGTCTGCAGGCAGCTGGAATTTTCTTGGAATCTTTTCGGCTTCGCAAAAGGCCAAAAAGCGATCGACCGCGTGACCATAATTGGTGACAGTTGAGGTAGCCCATCCGTGTTCGAGGGCCAGCTGAACATTGGCAAGCGATTTTATGGAGGGAATGAAAGGGGACGGTATCGCTCGCGAAAGCCCTGGTACATGTTGGAATAACCGAGGTGTGCGATGCATCGGGGACGTTTTAGGAGGCGGCGCACTGTGACGCTTATGTGAAGGTCGATTCCGACGACTAATGCCAGTTGTGCCAGCGCTGAAAACGGTTCGGATCCTTGGGGTGGATGTATCCCTTAAGCGAAATGTAGTATTCCCAGGAGAGAGAGATGGGTCTTCGGTGCGCATCGTAGTGGAATAAGCACTACCATTTGATGATTGTGATCGGTAGCGAAGCTAGCCATTGACGTCGGTTTGAAGATCAGGGATGAATTTGGAACACTATAAATAAGCATCGGAGAGTAAAGATTCGAGGCAGTATGGAATTTTTAAGGAGGATAAGGCTGGAGAAAGGCCACTAAGAATAGGCCGTTCACCTCTCGTCGGCTTGTCCGCAACATTATCGGAAGTGGGGATATAAGTTATAGTAATCCAAATAGCGTTGGAGCGCATGAGGGAAACGATTCGACGAAGAACCCGGTTGTGCTCGAGATTCCGAGATTTTCCGCCATTGAGGGCGCCAATAACGCCAGCATTGTCGGATCGAACATGGAAATGGATGTTGCTATGCCCACGATGGATTGCCAGGCGAAGTCCGAATTCGACCGCGACCATTTCGGCCCAGCCAATGCTACGGCTCGGATCTTCCCAACCCTCGCACAATTTCCAAGACCTCCACACATCTTCGAATACCACGCCAATGCCCCAAGAAGTAGAGGCATCAACCCAGAACGGAATAGTGGACAGGTTTGGCGGGCGTACGATCGTGGAGCCGCAAAAAGGCTTGCGTAATTGGCTCCGCCACCACTCAATGTCCTCGAGGACGGAGGCACCGGGTGTGCGTTCGGAAAATGGAGAACTGGCATGGGAAAAGGAGGCCGCAAATCTGGAGATAGCAGGGAGACGGGATTTGCTATCTTCGATCGCGAGTGAACAATGAACGAGAGTACCGAGAATGGCCTCGGTTTCTTTCTTGTTGAACTTTCCTCCGCGGACCCAGACTGCCAGCTTGCTGCCGTAACGCTCTTTCTTGTCGGCGGGGATTTCGACTGTCTTGTGCACCAGGTCCCAGGTGAAACCCAGGTACTTGAATGTCGAGGCAAATGGACAAGTTTTAGAAGGCTTCCAAGGCCAGCCCAAGTCCTCGGCGAGCGCGTAAATATCTTCGAGTCCGTACGAGAACGAAGGTGGAGTCGTGTTCTTTAGGTAACGCAAAAACAAGAAGTCATCCACCCACTTCTTGAGTGGGCCCATGTTAGTCGCTAAATAAAGCGCCGAAATTGCGTCTGCTAAATGTCCGAAGACGCCACCAGAGCTCGAGCTGCCGAAGGGTGCATTGTGATCGATGTAGCAGACTCCATTCCAGTGGATTATAAAATGACGCTGTTGGGTAGGATGGATTGGAACTCGACGAAAGGCAGCATCAACGTCGAGTGTGGCCGCTTCGGTTCCTGGTGGGGCATCCATGACCAACAGAACGACTTCTGTAAATGTTCCCCATTCGCAAGGAAAATCATCGGAGTCGATTTCGGAGTTGACAGAAGAGCGGGATGGATCGTTGTAAGGGAAGGAAAAGTCTTGGACGAGTCTAAACTGGTCGACTGCACCAGCCTTGGGGACAACACCGAGTGGGGAAGTGCGAAAATGGCCAATTAAATTCTGGAGACGAGAAGGATGGAAAGGCCCGGTATAATGTTTATCCAGGAGTTGTTCGTGTATGTAATTATTAATGAAATCGGGGTGTTCGAGTGCAGAAGGACGATTGAGAGGGATGAATGTATCAGTGAGATTGGAATGGACACCCATGTCAAAACCTTCCCGAAGGCCGACAGGAATGTCAGGAAATCTGTTGTACAGGTCTGCGCGACGCAGGAGGCGCTCCCAGCTGTCCGGCAGCAGGGGAGTTACGATGGGAAATTAGCTAGAGAGTTCGGCATCTCTGAGCGGCGTGCGAGCCGTCTTTGGATCCACAAAGTGTGCACCAGTGTTTCCCTTTCGCACAGTTGGCTCCCTGATCGCAACCGGAGCGGCCGTTGTAGTTATAGCAGTAGCTGACGCCATCCCGATCGAGTCGGGGCTCGCCCTCTTTGCGGGACCAGATGATCGAGTTCTTTCCGCTAACAAGCTTCCGTGCATTGCAGTGGCGAGAACGATGGGAGGGATCGACATCTCCGCACACGAAGCAGCGAAACTGCGTTTGAGCCCCGGGCGGGCCTCCAATCTGGAGTTGGTTCGGGTTCCCTCGAAAGGAATTGTTGGGCTTCGAGTAGCCGGACGAGCCGGAGTTGTCGATATAAGGATGATAACGATTATTCGATGCGCCTTGGGATTTCGAGCCGTGAGAAGATCCCGACGCCTTGGAATATTCAGCGCGAACTTTCTCCAGAGTCATCCGAGCGATGTGCTTCGCTTCGAGATCGTTCCAGATGTTGAGATGCATGAGGGAAGGGTCGAGACCAGTAGTGCAGGCGAGGCGGCGAACGTCGGAATCGTAGGCGATGCACAGAGCCCAATCTTCTGTTTTGTTGGGTCGCTGAAGGAGACGGTCGTAATGAACGCGCCAAAGCTCCAGCTCTTGTGGAACATATGTCTCGATGAGCTCGAGTAGACGGCCCCACGCCTGGAACCACTCTGCAAAATTCAGAGAGAGCTCGAGCTCGCTCGGGAGGGTCTTCGACACGGCGATAACGCCTCGCGAACCATCGAGGGTATAGGTATTGTCGAGTTCCTTCGCTGTTTCTGCATTATCGCGGGAACAATAGCTATCTGTCAAGTAATGGAGCGGGACATGCTGCTTCCAACCCTGAGCAAATCGCTTGCGAATAGCCTCAGGCACAAGGAGTCTCGCATTGGACGCCGTGAGACCGAGTTGACGGTCAGGACGTTTTTGAGCTGCAAGAGCGAGTCTGGCTGGGTCACTGTGATCCACGATGGAGGGAGAACGTGCTCTGCCTGGAAAATATAAGACAAGGTTCAGTACAAGGGAGGCAGGAGCTCAGAATAGATAATCGAGGCATGAGCTCGCAATAAAGAATGGAGGCATAAGCTCGGAATCAAAATTCGAGGCCAGAGCTCGGAATAGGAAATAGAGGCATGAGATCACGATGAAGAATCGAGACATGAGCTCGGAATCGAAAATCGAGGCAGGATCTCGGAATAGGAAATCGAGGCATAAGTTCGCGATGACGAATCGAGGCAGGAGCTCGGAAACGAACATCGGGGCATGAGCTCGCAATGAAGAATCGAGGCAAGAGCTCGGAATCGAAAAATCGAGGCAGGAGCTCGGAATAGGAAATCGAGGCATGAGCTCGGAATCGAAAATCGAGGCAGGAGCTCGGAATAGGAATCAAGGCATGAGCTTGCAATGAAGAATCGACGCATGAGGTCAGAATCGAAAATCGAGGCATGAGCTCGCAATGAAGTATCGAGGCATGAGCTCGGAATCGAACACCGAGGTAGGAGAGCTCGGAATATTAAGTCGAGGGATGAGCTTGGAATATAAAGTCGAGACAGGAGCTCGGAAATGGCGAGGGAGGGATGCGCAAAACCAAGGAGGAGGCCGGAATAAAACGAAGAGACTCACCTGGATCCACCAAACTGTTAAGTGCCCGCTCCAATTGGTCGTCGGTGAGTGCTTGCAAATGTTGGAGGCGTGTCTCTCGTTCCATATTCAGGGGATCGGGATCAGGAGTAAACCTGAAGTCGTCGGGGGGGATGGGTGACGCTGCGCGAGAACTCTCGTTCGACGCCGGATCGATTCCATGCCAGGAGGATGGGGTAGGGGATGGTGGATTTGCTGCGAGGTAGGTGTTTCTGGCTTGTTTCGTGAACAAAGCGGTGTAATTCGCATCTCGCATGAGCTGGGGATTAGCACTGAGGTGAGCTTTGACCAGCGCTTTAAGTTGGGCCACGGTGTATGCGGCTGGAACGTCGATGTCGAAGTCAGCCATGGCCGACAGGAGTTGCTGAGTATTCAGTGTTGAGAGAGTCTTCGTGAACTTTGCCATTGTGAGATCTAGCAAGCAAAGAAGTGTCGTCTGGTTGTTGGGAGAGAAAAGCTGAGGGAAAATCGGCGGGATGTGGCGGTCAGGAGCAAGAGAGTCCAAGACATAGGGGTGGATGCACTGCCACATCCCTCCATTCCCACAAGACAATTCACTGGCGCCGCAGGCTAAGCCAGTGATGCTAACTTCAGCCCACTTGTCCACCAGAATTCAACCCTAACCCGAAGTGGCTTCGGCCACAACCCAGAGGCGGAAGTTTAACCGCAACATGCAAAATTATAGGATTTGAAGTGGAGGAAACCTTGCCGCAGCTTGCAACACAACAAAAAAGAAACCAAACACCCAACCTCATTCAATGCACCAAGCTAGGTAGCCTCGTTGAAAATTGCAGTTTGAGACCAAATCCGCTCAGCAGGCATTCTATTCTTGACTGCGAAGAAGATTGAAAATCAAGGAAGACACAAGGAAGAGATTCGAAGGAAGTTCATGTAAGAGGAGATGGGTCGGTATCTGTGTTGAATGACTTCAACAAATCAATTGTTGAAGTGTCTGTCTGTGAGAGAGTATTCAAAGACCGTGGCGAGAAAAGGACTGGTGAAGTTGAATGTTAATGCGGAGAGAATATTGGCGACTCGTGAGAACTCAGCAGTGGTCGTCGAGGAACGGGTACGATATATTCGAGTGAATCAGCGGCAAATGTAAATGTTCCCAACATATTGTTCCAACGCAGGCTCTAATAACAGCGCCAGGATCGTGAGCGAAGCCGTTGTAAAATGGACAGCAGTTTGCGCCCGGCAGTTGATCAGATTACCCAGAATGAGCCGGGCAGAATGGATTTAGAATGAGACTTTCAGGCGTGGACCCAGAGGGATAGCAGCTCAGACTCAGGTCCATCAGTGAGATGGAGAGATACTCAGCGGCGGGTGCGCACATAGAACAAGATGGGTAGGTAAGCCAGGACGGGTGCGACCGAGGAAAGCTATTGGGATCAAATGACGCGCAGAACGCTGCGGGCAAGGGTGGATTTACACAGCAGGGGTGAGAAAGCTCAATCAGCTGTGTATTATATCTTTTTGAACCCTCTGCTAATCTGGAGAACCCCAGAATGGATTAAAGCTTTCACCATTGCGGCGCAATTGGGAGACTGAATTTGGAGCAAATTGTGCCGTGGATTAGGGTGTTCATTCTTGGGGAGCGCCATCCGTATCAAGTTGTCCGTTATTCCAGTAGAGGGGTGTTCGACGGACTATCCCTCCCAATAATGAGTATCAGCCAAAAGAAACCAAAAGGTTAACCACAGATGTCAGGCTTCGGTCTGAATTAGGGACGATACACACGCAGTTTTATGTGGATTAGATCCATTCATTCGACGCCTAAGTACATGCCTCCACACATGCATACCTAGGGGAAGCAACAGGGAGTATCAGCCAAAAGAAACCAAAAGGTCAACCACAGATGTCAGGCTTCGGTCTGAATTGGGGACAATACACATGCAGTTTTATGTGGATTAGATCCATTCATTCGACGCCTAAGTACATGCCTCCACACACGCATACCTAAAGGAAGCGACAGGAAAGACACCCAAACAAAGAAAACGAAAGCACCAAGCCACCAACCAGCAACGAAGGACGAATAGAATAGAATGGAAAGGAAATGAAAAGAGCAGAAGAGCAGGAGATTGGATCCCCCAAGGAGAGGGAGTGAAAGCTCGAGTCCTGATGCCCAAGAGCCGATGCTGCAAACGGTGCAGCGAGTCTCGTCGCGTCGAGAGCCAGAGGAGAACCACGCCACAACAAAGCAAAGGGAATAAATAGCCCGAAACCGAACGGTGGCAAACAGCGAGAACACGTGGGCCTGCTCAGAGGATGGTAATGCGCGAAAGCAGAGCGTCACCACCGTCGGTACATCCACCATTTGCGGTGAGCAGCAATCTGCATGGAAACTCGATGCGATACAGATAGCCGTGAGACTAAAGATGAAAGATTGGATGCGGGCGCCCCACCGCCATTGTTTCCGATGGCGCGAGGCGGGTAAGAAAGAGCGCAAACAGCGGCGAGAGGCCGCGATGGATATAGCTGTTACCACTACGGCAACGACCGGCGTCGCACGCTCGCACGGATACATGAACGGTGGCGAACTGAATTCGCAAATGCGCGCGCTGCGCATAGCGCGTAACAGCGACCCATACAATCGCGTCCGGTATGACGCACCCAGCCGCTATGTATATCGTACGGGCTCAGTATGAGGTGCATCGAGCGTAGCGCGTGAGACGGTCCCCGTCAAGGATTAGGGAAGGACATCCGGAAGGATCAGCGTGACTGGAAGAACAAATGGATGTGTTGCTCGTCCGGTCGTCTCGCAGGGCCGTAGTGCGCACCCCATCGCGCGCAGGGTCCACCCCGAATACTGCGTGCGCTCTCTCGTGAAACTTCGTCTCGGCAGAGAAAACAGGTATCGCAGAGGCAACGGCGTCGACTCGAGGTGTAACGGTGCACACGAAACTCGTAGTACGTAGAACCAGTCGAGTGTAGAGTGGATATAGAATAGCACCAAACCACGCACCTTATGACATCGCCACTCGTAAACGCCTTGCTTAGCCTCCTGTCCGTGAGCTGGCGGGTGACGCCGAGCTCGATGCAGAGCGCTTGCAGAGAGGCGCGGAAGGGGCCGTCGCTGACAAATATGAGGTCCGTGCGAGGCGTGTCCGCGTCCGCAGAGGGTACGGTGTGTGAGAATGTAGATTCCAGCAGAGAGAAACCAAGAAGATACGATGATTTATTCGCAAAATCTCGAGGGCTTTTATACCCCAAGAACAATGTAAAGAAGACAATGTACAAAGTTCGAACTCAGCCCATTGAACACGTATACACAATAAGTACACGTCGAACACGTCGACGTTTGGTAGTATCGCTTCACCTTGCTGTGCTGGGCTGTGCGAGGCTGTGCGTCTCCACGCACAGTTCAATGTATCGGCTTGCTGAGATATTCCAACACTCCCCCTCAAGCCGAAATTAATCCCAGTGCTTGAACAAGCGGCTTGAACTTGAAGGCGGCAAGGGCCTTGGTTAATACGTCCGCAGTCATCTCCGTGGTCGGGCAATAAACGACTTCTAGCATGCCGTTGTCGATCTGTTCGCGAATGAAGTGGTAGCGAATGTCGATGTGTTTGGTACGAGCATGGAATTGCCCAAGTTCGGCATGCGCAAGTGAGATAGCGGACTGATTGTCGTTGTATATGAGGAAAGGAAAAGTGATGGGTCCAAAGAGTTCGGCAATGAAATACCGGAACCAAATGGCTTCCTTCGAAGTGTAGGTGATGGCGATGTATTCAGCTTCCGTTGTGGACAAGGAAACAATTTCCTGCTGTTTCGATGACCAAGAAACCGCGGCACCGTTCAAGATGAATGCGTAACCGGAAATAGCCTTCCGATTCTCGAGCGACATTCCGTCTGCATCCGCAAATATATCGAGGCCGAGTACCGAGTCGCATGCACCATAGGTGAGCGCATGACTGCGTGTGCCCTTCAGATATTGAAGTACGCGCTTCGCAGCGTTCCAATGTGGATGTCCGGGGTTGTCAATAAAGCGGGACAAGACACAGACTGTGAATGCCAAGTCTGGTCGAGTTGCCGTAGCAAGCCAGACAAGCCCGCCAATTAATTCGCGGTAGGGAATATTTTTCATTTCCGCGATGGCAGTGTGATCTGTAGGGCATTGCTCGCGACTGAGCTGAACCGTGGGATCGAGGGGTACCGAGACCGATTTGGAATCAGCCATGTTGAATTTCCGTAGGAGGGAGTCAATGTAAGTCGCCTGGGACAACGCCAGCGTGCCCTTCTCGCGATTGCGGTGAACTTCCATTCCAAGAAGCCAACTGATAGGTCCCAACATTGTAATCTTGAATATATGCGCAATCCTCTCCTGGATTTCATCAATCAACGCAGGTGAGCTTCCCGTGATGGTGCTGTCGTCGATGTGAATGGCGAGGAGTGCGAGATCGTTCCCGCGGACTAGACGGTAGACGGCGTGGTCGGAACGAAGAGGGTGGATGCCGAGTGTAGCGAGAGATGAAGTCAACTTGTCGTACCACTTGCGGCTTGATTGTTTCAGCCCATAGATTGTGCGCTGGAGTCGAATGACCTGCCCCGAATTTCCGTTCGAGTAATGTGGGGCTTGCTCCATGTATATTTCCTCATCGGGTGTAAATTCACCATTGAGGAATGCGGCGGAGTAGTCAAAGACTTTAATGTCCCAATTAAATCGGGTTGCGATGGATAAAATTGTGCGGAGCGAAGATAGTTTGGCGGTGGGCGAGAATGTCTCGAAATAATCAACGCCTTGGACCTGCGTGAAGCCTCTTGCGACGAGTCGAGCCTTATACTTGTCAATCTCGCCGTCTGCCTTGCGCTTGATCCAAAGCGCCCATTTTGAACCGACGACGTTCCGGCCGATTGGTCTGGGAACAAGTCCATCCCCAAAGGTGCCTGTGGTCTTCATCGCTTCCATCTCCACATCCATCGCTGCCTTGAACAGCGGCCAATCTTTTCGTGCCATCGCCTGCTCAACTGTAGGAGAGTCAGACAGATCCCCACTTCCAACATAGGCGTATTCCATCCCAAAATTATGCAGGTGCGAGTCGTCATCCTCGGCATCCGCAATGTGGGCCATTCGACGAGTCCGAGTGCCCTCAATAATGTTCTTCGGGTCAATGATACTCGAAATATCGCGAGGTGCAACAGGTGTTGTCGTCGAACTTGAAGCGGGAGTGGATGGAGGTGTGGTAAGGGGAGATGATGGAGTTGGTGCGCGTAGAGGGACAGGTGCGAACTGCGGAGTTGTAGTGGGAGGGTGCTGGATGCTCTGTGAATTTTCTTCAACCCTAATTTCCGCTTTGTCCCCCTCATTCAGCACTCTGTAAATCCCCCCACTTCGTTTGACCTCGGGAAACTTGACGCTTCGCTCGACACGTATGGACCGGTTGTTGGGATAATAAATCCGATGCCTGTCGATGCTTTCAAGGTCAAAACCGACCCACCTGCCCTTGCGAGCACGACCGTCCAATTTCGATGCATTGTCAACATGAACCAAGACTTCGCAGCCCCATTCGTGGATGTTGCGTAAGTCGGGTTTCGATTTGTGGAATGCCTCGTAAGGTGTACCACCTCCCAAAGCTTTGGTCGATGTTCGATTCTTCAACCAAACTGCGTGTTTCAAAGCTTCACCCCACAGATTTGTCGGCAATCCGGAGGCGTGCAACATCGCCCGCACTTTCTCGAGAAGCGTGCGATTGAGTCTCTCAGCGACTCCGTTGTGCTCGGGGGTGTCGTGAACGGTGAGGCGGCGTCGAATTCCCCTCCTCGCAAGGTATTTGTCGAACAAATGGCTTTTGTACTCACCACCATTGTCAGAATGGAGAATTTTAATTCGGATCCCATGTTCCGTATCCCATCGTGCATCAATATTTTCGAAGGCCTCCAACGTCTCGTCTTTTGAGTGCATTAGCACTACGACCGTGTAGCGTGACGCTTCGTCCGTAAATGACGAATAATATCGTTTGTGTTGTGGTGTCTCGACTGTTGCCGGTCCCCACACATCTGTATGAACTTCATCACCAATATTGCCGCTGGCTTCGCGCTCTGCAGGCTTCGAGATCGGTTTGCGGGTCATCCTGCCATGCAGGCATGACTTGCAGTCACCCGTTGAGGTGCGTTCCGTCTCGTCAACTTGAATACCATCCACTAACCGGTTTTTCACCAGTTTCTTTGCGGCTTCAATCGGTAAATGTCCCATTAATTTGTGCAGTTCGTCCGGAGTCACCACGAGTGGTCCAGTGTCCACTAGGTGCGCGTGCGGCGAATGCAGTGCCACCTGAACACGATAAAGTCCATGTGCCAGGGGAATGGTGCCAATACGCTGATTCTTGCTGTTAAATATGCGACACTCCGACTCGCGGAATTGTACAGCGTAGCCAGCTTTCGTGATGCGCGCAACAGACAAGAGGGTGACACCGAGCGCCAGTGCGTATAAAACGTCCTTCACAAGGACTCTTGATGGTCGATTTGTGCCGTTGGGGACTTCAACTCGCATATCACCCATTCCAACTGCATCGAGCTTGTTGTTGTCCGCGACGGTGATTCCGTGCGGCTGAATATCCCGATAATTTATTAAGCGATGCCGAGCGGGTGTCATGTGTCGTGTAGCGCCCGAGTCGTAGATCTCGTATTCGGGAGTGGTGGTAACGGCAGCGGCAGAGGTAAGTGAAATTGCCCCAATTGGCTCTCCTTCATCTTCCTCCCACCTCCTTGGCACAGTGTCATCCGACACGTCCAGAAGAGATGGTACGTCCGCACATTTGCTCATTCCAAGCTCCTCTTCATCGAGCTCATCAAACTCGATGTCGTCCTCCAACAATTTCGGCATTGCCATCCAAGCGCAATCCAGATCCTTGTCTGCTTTTGCGGTGTTCGCACGGCCACCTCCCTTTTTATGCGGGTTCTGACCTTCCTTTCCTCCTCCCTTTGCCCAACAATCTTTTGACATATGTCCTTTCTTGTGGCAATTATAGCATTCCATCTTCTTCTTCGACATCGAATTCTTGCCGCCATTCCCGTAGAATGCAGCCTCTTTCTCGCCCTTCCCAGCATTCCTGGCCGCTTTGCGGTCCGATTCATCACTGATGCCTTGCAGCACCGTGTCGGGGTCGAGTTCTTTGCCAAGAAGCGTGGCAGCACCTGTGAGTGCTGAAAGATATGTCTCGTATGCTGTGGGGAGAGAGCCGAGTACGATCGCGACGAAATTCTCGTCTCCTGGGTCGGCGCCCATAGCGATTAAATCCGCGCGTATCGTCCGTAGTTTGTCGAGGTGAGTCTTTACGTCCCCACCATCTGCGCACCGCTCGTCTTGGAGCTTGCGGCGCAGATCAACTGTGACCATCTTCGATTTCTTCTCATATTCGTCCTTCACCTTCTCCCACATCCCCTTCGCTGTCTCCGCCCCCTTGACCTTTAGGAAAAGCGCGTCCGGGATAACCGAAGCCAGGCCCTGTTTTATCACAGCCTGCTCCGACTTCCAGAATCGCCTCCGCGTCAAATAATCCGTGTTGGCCTTAACCTCGTCCGCCGTGGGCGCCGCAGCGTTGGCGACCTTCGGCGCAACGGGCATGGCAGCAGTGGTGTCAAAGTGATCGCCTAGCCCGGCCGCGTCCAGCGCGAACAGGAAGCGGTCACGGAAAAAGACCCAGTTTGTGCCGTCAGCCTTGCAGGAGGGAAGTTTGGCAAAATATTCGCCCAGTTTAGCAGTAGAGGACAAAGTGTTTGTTGACATAGTTGTATTGGATTTGGTGAGAGTTTAGAATTTGTAGAAGTAAGCAGTAGGTTTAAGCGCGGGGGCCAATAACCTGTGAGAATGTAGATTCCAGCAGAGAGAAACCAAGAAGATACGATGATTTATTCGCAAAATCTCGAGGGCTTTTATACCCCAAGAACAATGTAAAGAAGACAATGTACAAAGTTCGAACTCAGCCCATTGAACACGTATACACAATAAGTACACGTCGAACACGTCGACGTTTGGTAGTATCGCTTCACCTTGCTGTGCTGGGCTGTGCGAGGCTGTGCGTCTCCACGCACAGTTCAATGTATCGGCTTGCTGAGATATTCCAACACGGTGGAGAGGAGGGCGGAGTAGGCGTGCACGAGGAGCCCCGGCGAGAGGCGGCCGACGGAGAGGACGACGATGTCCGAAGGGCGCGCGCCAACGACGGAGGGCTTGTGAGTGGAAAGGGCTGCATCCGTACATTATCAAGAGCGAAAGAATAGAGGGCGAAGAAAGCACGCAAATGAAACACCGCGTCGTCCACGCCCAGGCCCACGACGCGGAGATTGCTAAACCCCTTCTCTGCCAGCAGACTCGCCGTATCCGGCTCGGAACGAGCGGGTATCGTGCAAACGAATGCAGACCCGCAGGCACGGCCCACGTGCGGAAGTGGTACTCGAACACCGTCGCGTACGTCGGCAGGTTGGTGTAGTGGCTGGTGACAATCGGTGTGTTCGGGAACAGGAGAGTGAGCGTAGCGAGGCCTTGGACGCCGAGCCAGATGGGGTCGACGAGGTGGATGATGTGCGGGGCAAATTGGCGGAGAGCGGCGAGGAAGGCGGGCGAGATGAAGTTTACTTTGAGGCCGGGGTAGACGCGCAGGGGAACCCCGAAGGTGCCGAAGAGGGAGGCGCCGGCGTACGAGGTCATGCCTGTTTCAGGGCCAAGGAGCATGGCGCGGATGCCGATGGAGTGGAAGTGTTGAAGGAGATGCACGAGGGTGATCGTCGAGCCGTCGATGTTTGGGAGGAAGTTCTCTGTGCGCGTATCAGTACTGATACAATATTGGAGAGGAACGCACCAGCAACAATGGCAACCCGCAGCGCATCGGTGTGCAGCGGTAGCAGCGAGTCTCCTTCCATCATGAAGAGAACGACTCGAGCGGAGGATGCACGCGCTAAAGAAGTCGCGTGGGCGTGTGATCCGATGATCCCCAATCGGGTATCTCGGTCCGTGTGCCGGTAACTAAATTCAACTCAATCTTACTCGATCTCCCAACAGGTGAAAGTCGAGCCTGTGAGGCGCAGACCCGCACCGCCTCCCAGCGTGGCTATATCGAGCTCCCGCTGGAGGAAGACGGCGCACGCAACACGCGCGATAAAAGTAACCTGCTTTCGGATGCGGGCATGCAGCAACTCCATTTTTCGAAGCCCCTATCCCGAACGTGGGCAGTCACCGCTGCCAGTGGGGAACATCCTGCGGCGAATGCGCAGCTCCCAACGCTAAGCAAAAAAATCGTCTGCCTCGCATGAACGCCATGCACCGGTAAGGAATCGAACCCCGGGCCCTTCGCCTTTCACGTCCTGCTTTAACCATTGGTCGTGCGTGTAAATCATACGCACCCGGTGCTTGCTCATACCTTCATACTCCGACCTTCATATTCCAACCTTGATTAGCGCTAGTCTCCCTAGCCTTTCGTACTTATTTACTTGAGTTATTATCCTAAACATCCTCTCGGTCCAGTGTCCCATTCAGTATATCTATCTAGCCTCAACGGCTGATTCAAGATACACATAAACTCCCCCACACAAAAAGACAAAGGAAGAGAAAAGCAAAAAAAGAAGAGCAGTCCTGAGTTGCTTTCACAATCTCGACAGGTGTAAGCCATCGGTGACATACGCCTGAACTAGTGCAAGTCTTCTTGTTAGCTGGACCTGCACCATTGATCATTCCAACCACCACTCCCTTGAACCTTGATTCTAGACCTAGTGCAGCGATTCTTGGACCTCAACCAGCGTCAAACTAAAGTCAAAACTTAACAGCCTACGACTCCCTAATCAAAACGAGAAAAGCCTTTGTGAGCCAATGCACCGGCGGGGATTTGAACCCAGCTTGCCGTAACATCATGGTCACGTTTATTTTCCTACAATCCCAGCGAGTGCAACCATACACGACCGGTGCTTATACAGCGTGAGGTGCTCGTGCTTCCACCATTGACTCCCAATAAATGTCAGTGCACAGAGTCTCACCTGAAAGACGATAAAATGCGGGCCACTGAGTGTTGGGCGTCGAGTTCCCATCAAACAACAAATAAACAGCCCTTGAAGATACGGGTGGAGAATCAACCTCCAGCTCTCCGTAAGATTGGAGATTTCTCAATCGCGCGCGACCACGATTTTATGCTTTTGTGACAATCCGACGGATGCTTCCATGCACATACAAGCCTGGATTTGTGCTACCCTTTCCAGCTTTTAATCCTTCCGGTATGCAGTGACAATCTGCATCTCCAGATTTTTCACAATTGAGCTTAAATTAATGTTCTAGCTCATCCTTGAATGTAAGTAGTGTGACATCAACGTGACAAATACTTCACAACTTAGCCCTTCGGCAGCGGCGTTGGATGATACACAGCAAATCCAGATAAATTTGTGCAGGTATGAACGACCGCCAAGGCTCTACTAGAGACATCTCCCATTGAGAAACTATGCGGCAAGGCACAGGTGGACCAGCCAAAGCGGCTCGCGGTCAGAGCAGCCAAACTACCCAGGAAGTTGCCGCTGCTGTGAAGGAAACACTACTCATACTCCGGGAGACCATTGCACAGCGGGAATAACCTCGACAATATATTGTCACCGGTAAGATTCTCATGTCTGACTTAATTGTTGATGGGCTTGCGAATTGGGCTCGCACAATTACGTCGTTGGATGCCCTCAAGCAGGTGGTCAACTGGGCCTGGGCTTCGAAGTTTGGCTTGGAGGTTGGAGAGGCCATTCAAGTGCGGCTGCTTGCCTTTCCTGATTTAGAGCGCCTGGCTCGGGAAGAGAAAGAACAGGAAAGGGCATACACAGCTCTAATAGCTCTCGCCGAGAAGGATATGCGAAAGAAGCTCACCTTGGTCTTTGACGGTTGCTACCAGGCAATTCAGACAGAGACAATAGTTCGGAGAGGCAAGCCCGTCAAACGATGCCAGGTATTTTTATCTCTCCCGAGAAAAACTGTATGTCCTTTCCTTTCAATGTGCCTGTACTGACTCCCAATTGTGTAGGTCTACCCTGATTACTATGAACTTATCAAGGAACCAATTTCGATGCCTCACACCAGGGGCAGCCAACGAGGCATATGAACACCATATGCTTTAAATGCATGTGGCTCGCAGCTGGAAGGGAGCCCACAAAGCTGCCATTCACAAACAAAGGCAGGCTTTGTTGCATGCTTTGTTTCCCTGCACCAGAGAACAAAGCATGCAACAAAACCCCCCTTTGTTCCTTTGTGGGCTCCTTTCCAACTGCGAGACACATGCATTTAAAGCATATGAAAACCATATGCCTTGTTGGCTGCCCCTGGTGTCACCTTCGAGACTTTCGCACTCGAAGCTTATTCGGTCTACAGCAGAATATGCAGCCCTTTGGCACCCCATGTTTGCCAACGCTCGATCTTACAATCGGGACGACTCCACTATTTATCAAGAAGCTGAGTATCTTCAGGCAATTTTAGATACCAAGCTGCAGGAATTATCTGTACTTCACACTGTACCCCCACCATAATAAATTACAAAGCTCCAATTAAATCAGTCGCAATGCTAAGCAGTGAACTCGGATCTGAATACAACTCTTCATCGTCGACACGAAGGTCATCTTCTGTGACCTGATAATCTTCATTCGTTGTGTCCTCCTTCTCCTCCGGCTCAGGCGGCACACCATCCTCCGTCACCTCAACCACACCGATGTTCTCGGGCTTCTTCGCCATTTGTGTATATTTCTTGAACACAACTCGGGTGTCCGCATATTTCGATCCCTCTTCGAAAAGGTCACGGACAGGCGTCACAGCAGTGCTGTTGGATGGGTCATTTGACGGGCGATTGAAAATGTACTCTTGGATTCTTTCGTCTTGAAAGGCGTCTGCGAGCTTTTGAATCTCCGAGCTCATGTCGGGGACCGTGTGATGTTCGCCGTATGCAGGAATATTGAAGCTCTTTTGGACGGTGCACATAGTTTGGCGGAGGGTGAAAATGCAGACAGTTATCATGGAAAGCCATTCCCAGGATCGGTTGACGCCCTTGGCATTGTATATGATCTGGTACAAGGATGAATAACAATAATAGTTTTGAAGACAGAGACTACCTTGGCCCAGAAATTCTGATGCTCTTGAAGCAAGTCGACTTCTTTGAAACTGAATGGAAGGCCAGTCAGATTCACAAGCCAACTGTGCAGGAAGAATTTCCTGAAATTTATCCTCGTCAATGGGACATGCATAGGGACATGAAAGGAAATGTACTTCAGGACGGGATCGTAAAGGTCAATACGAGCCAGGGTTTCGAATATTGCATCGGCATATGCTGGATCTCATCATCACCATCCAAACCCGTAGAACATTGACGACACGGCCGATATCACCTTTCTTGATGGCGAAGACGAACTCAATATAGAATAGAGCATCACGATTGAGAAGAATGACGTTCTCGTGGGTAATGTCACCCAGTTCTGGGCGAAGCGCGCGGAGTTTATCGAGCACGGCAGTTGTAAGGTTCCGGCGTACTCGGGCCGTTGCACATTCCTCGCCTCCGTCTACTTACGCGTCTTGACTCACTCCTGACTCCTTCCGTAGTTCTGTAGTTCATACGAGTCATTTATTGACTCAATCCGTAGGTATTTCAAATTAGCTGTAGTCTATTTAAACTCATGTAAAAGTAGCCTACCGTAGCACTCTTACCTTGAACAAGGAGCTCATTCCCGTTCTCTGATTCCCACCTCACTAAGTTCATTGATATTGTGTGCTTCACTTCGAAAGGACTCGAAGCTTCACAGCAGTGGAGAAAAGATTTCAATATACTCGCTCTGCAACAGCATTGAATTCAGCCAGCGATGTGGTGGCTGCCCAAGCATCAAGATCATCCCTGTCGCAGTAAATCCGAAAGCCGTCCTTGACGTGTACAGCTAATGATATCTGCAGGAGTTCATGTGAAGGTTTCCATGGTGTCGCTTTTTTTGCTTTCCATCCCGCCGTCATCGGTTTGCGCTTTAAAAGCTTGTTGTGTTCCCACCAGAGGCTCCCCGGCCACACTGAGTTTGGCTGCCCCCAATGCTCATTCACAACAAGGCGGGCGCCAGCCATCTTCGCGTGGAATAAACCGAAGCGGCGGACAGACGCCTTCATGCCTTCAATCTCGCCGTCACTATTCCTGCGTGCAGACCCAATCTAAAACAAAGATTAGACAACATCAGCAGAAGGTGCTACTAGACATGCCTTATCTATCAATGAATCCGTTAGCAAATCACCATCCGTGAACATGAGGCCATGGGAACGTAGGTCCTCGTTGGTAATACCGAGGTTCTGGAGGATTCGCTCATACACGCGGATCGTGCTGTCGATGCTAGACTCATCCTCGTGCATGGCGGGCAATGGATACTGTTCGGTTTTGTGAACTGCAATAGGGTCGACTTCCGGACACCCTTCGAAATCCTCCTTCACATGAGCCAGGCCGGGAATGTTCTCGAGAGCAAGCCGTTTGATTTGCCAGAGACAACATTGGCTCAGTTGCTCCGTATTGGTCGGCGACACCAATATGTCCTCCGGTGTCCAGTCAATGATGGGAAACGTCGAGGTACGTGGGGGTTTCACCTCTAGGGGAAGTGTTCCAAGAACTGTAGGTCCGTTGGTGAATGAGTTCCAAATTGGGATGGCTGTCCCAGTTGTTCCGTTGTCGAAGTGATTGGCAGAATTGAGCCTCTAAGACTCTACTCGGAACGCAATATTCAAGTTGTCCCAGACGATAGAGCACCTCTGCTCCTTCACAAGCTGCTTCAAGCGTATCAAAGCCTCGGCTGACAGGGTGTGAATGTGGTCTTGAATTGTCGAGTAAGAGACCGACAAGCCGGCATGCGCAAGCACCTCCATCTCTCGTTTGGCAGATCCGGACGCGAGAAGAAACATCCCGATGACGATTTGGTAATTATTGGCTGTCTGCGAGCGTGCCATACTCAACATAGCACACACGGACGTGAATATCTGGTGGGAAGTAAGTGTCATCCCAAAAGGAAAGCAGGACCCACAACCCAAACTCTTCTCTCGCCTCGACTCACTCTTGCTCTCCCTTCGCGTTTCTCGGCCTGGGATAGACACGCGCTCGAGGATCTTCCAGAGGGTAGGTGCGACTTTCTGAAGATCATGCCCAAGCTTTTCCATAGAGAACTCTTTCAGTAGTTCCGTTGAGACGGTGCACTTAAGATACACGTGAAATGAATGCAAATAATGCTAGTGCTCAAAAACACTAAACACCACTAACACACACACACACACACACTACTATTCCCAAAGATCAAGTGCTTCTCCTTGTGAGTTCGGGTCCCATTCGTAGTATGCGAACAGCGGGTTTGGATCCCAAATAACACAGAATATAGAACGCTAGGGCTGAACTATCCAGAAACAGCGCCTCAGAATACAATGTTCAATTGCGTAGCTCTCAGCTAGCAACCTAGGTTAACATAGGAAAAGGGTGGATACAAGGCAACCTTGACTAGACATCACAGAATACCAGGGCAGAGATTGTAAGGTTTGCGAAAATCCTCTCGTTGGCAATCCGAACGAATATGAGGCTAACACCAAATAGCTTCCAAGCTACACACACTAGGCAGCCCTGAGTGTGGACCTGTTACTTCCGATAGCAGGAACATTTGACTACTTTGTAATGGTCCTAGCTCACTACATGCGTCCAGCAAGTCGATCCAACACACTACGGATGGCGCTAGGGCAGATCCGGGGCGAAGGCAAAGTCACTGACAAGGTATAATCCAACTAGGAGTAGGGACCTGGTATTCCATCTTCTGTTAAGGCTATGCAAATCACACCACAAGCATCCAGTAAGTCAGTCCAACACACTGTGGATGGCGCTAGGGCAGATCCGGGGTGAAGGCAAGGTCACTGACAAGTCGGGATCACGCTTTACAAGAGAATACACCCAATGGTTTTACATAGGACAACAACCCCTTTCCTCTTAATCTTATGTTTCCAAGTTCCAGAGTCAACCAATCAAGATTCCAGTTATAGACTACTACAAGCAGAGTTTGTACACAAATCTCCATGAATAGCCTGAGACAACCTGCCGCCATGAACTAGGGCGCGATTAATCTGGTGTATGTGGCTGGAGCGCTGTCCTTTTATACAAATGAAGAGATAGTGTTTAAGTAAAAGAAATGAGTAAAGAGAAATGCTTGGCTAGCCAATGAAATGGCAGCCGTCCTGAGTTGTCATAATCAAATGTCCTTGGTAGTCATCGCGAATGACTTCCGCGTATAGTTTCTGCGGGTATTGGTAATTCCTAGGCCGTCGATCACAAGCCCGAACTACGAATCCTGCCGGCCTGGAGTTGAATCCAGCCCAATAATAGTTCCTAGCTGATTCATGGAGGTCTCATGACCGTCTTAGAATAGCTCTCCATGCCATCGTACGCATCGGCATTCGTCCATGATAATATCTTCTTACACAATAGTTAATACAAGACATGCCTTCGCTTCGCTCCGGCAAGGACAGCTGAGGCCCGTGTTCAATGTGTTGCATTCGAAAGAAACTTTCACGCTCTGAAGTCTACCAGCAATTAACAAACCCTCTCCAACAATTAACGTCTCTCGAAGCTAAAGCCCAATATGTGAGCATTAAATACCGTTGTACATTGCTACTACACATAATGAACACAGGGAATCCAGACGATGAAATGACTCTAGCTCTGCTCGCAATAAACGACTAAGGTAGATGGGAGAGAAAGAATTTGAGTAGAATTGAATGAGTCCATCGCGGTTCAGCTTCATTTTCTCACCGAGTGATCGCAAGTCTGCGGCGAAAAGAACCCGCGCTCAGCTAGGGATTCGCGAAGAGTAGGAGAGAATCCCGGAGGCGGTAAGACCCAAAATGCTATAGAAATTTCTCAGCTGTGCCAGTGAATGAATCGTGGTACGTACGGCGGTGCTGCGATTCACCGGAAACAGTGCGGTTGGGTGATAATGGAAAATCGTTAAAATGAGATTTGTCGCTAGCAGAAAAATCTCAACTTCAGATCTAACACGCAGATGCCCGAGGAAATGGAGGATTGATGACGGAGCGCAGGACGAACCTGATTCAAATTGCTTCCGACGCCGATGATATGTGTTCAGCCGCTGTTGTAGTTTAAACCTGCTCGGACAAAAGGTAAATTTCCAGTAACATCCAGATTTCAAACGCACGGGCCGTCACTATGAAACGACTGGAAGGTGGGAGAAGCTATTGACGAGAGGAGCAGAAGAATCGTAAAAGTCTGCACGGCCACTGAGCATTCGCACTGCGTTATGAGGAAGTTACTGACGGAGGGAATCTTCATTCCACGTGAAAGCATGGGCTTTACTGGAGGTCTTTAATCGCTTGAGCTCGTGAAACAGGGGACAGGGGACAGGTGTAGCTTGAAGGCCATAACGAACCTGAGGTGTGCCGCGCAGTTTGCTCTTGAGAGATATAAAGCGTGTGGTTGAAGTAATGAATGTTGGAATAGCTCAGGCTCTTGCTGTAGCTCGATGTCTTGTAACGGGCCCGAGGATTCTTGTGAGGTATTGATGCAGTGTCGTTGGAATGGAGCCGATGGGGAAGCTAATCAAGTCAAAGAACTTGAGAATTTGAGCCTTGAAGCGGACACTTCGTTGATTCCAGGGCTCGGTTTGTTTCAATGTTTGCTAGATCTTGTACGGCTTGATATCACAGAAAAGAACAGGCGGAAAAGTACGGCGGTATAGACAAAGAAGAATGCTGCAGAGTTACTCGAGGCACCGAGTGACTGTGGGATACGGAGTTGAAGGCCTAAGGATGCGTATGGACGGGAGAGGGATGCGGCTAGGTGAAGTCATTGGGAGATGATGGGGAAGGAGAAGAAAGGAAGCGAACGAGGTGTCACCTTTTGGATGGGCCTTGAGCGGTTGATCGGCAAGGTGAAAAATCGGCGACATCCGGCTCCAAAAGTTAACTGTTGATCAAACGGTGCGACCCCGGAAAATGGGTGTCTAGTTTGGACCATAATGCACTGGGTCAGCTGCCCCAGATAAAATTAAATGGGAACCCGGATTGCGCAGTGAAGAAGACAGACGGGGTAGATTCGGAAGAATAAACATGTGCATACAAAATCACCACAACTGCTTAAGAGACGAGTAATCTATGATAGTCGCCAGCGCACCCTCATCCTCAGTAACGGTTCAGTATTCAAATTAGAGACAGATGGAACGGAGCCCGCTGACTGCTTTGAAAGGGGAGAAATTGAGCCCTCTGACGATGCAAATTGAGTTTGATATGAATCTAATATGACTTTGAGCGCGCGACAAACGGGCATGGGGTCGGTTTAAAAATCAACCATAGGTCATAGCGCATAGCTTGTCGATCCTATTGGTGTTGGAAAAATAGCCCGGCCTCGAGGCACCCGAGCTAATGGACGGGTACGCGGAAGGGGAAAGAAGCAGACGGACAAACATGTACATTCTGATTCATAGGACCTCGATAATATACGAGTAATGTTCATGTTTGGGTGACGCTAGCGTGTCGCGCCTGTCACGTGTACTGTCTCCTAGTCCTATATTGAGTTTGCCCAAATTAATATCTGGTCGATGCGCCTCTTGGGGGAGCGGGTTTTCCAGTCATCACTCTGGCTTGATTCAGATTGCATCCTGCACGGCTCATTTGCAGCTGTGATGTAATTTTTTCACTCACCAGGGCTTGTCTCCCAACCTGACTACCTCTCCACTGATTTGGCTTCTCACTAACCTCACATCGGATTTTCGCACACGGCTTTGCGCAATGCCGAAAAGCCACATGTGGCTTGTGTGACTTTTGCGCAAGCTCTCTAATACCTTGCTGCACCAAATGTGCTCTAGAGTCGACTTCAGTCGAGTCAAGTCGAAGTCAACTTGCGAAGTCGTGACTTGGCCTATTGCGCAGCAACATTAATCGTGAAGTGCTTGTTCTTCTGGTGTAGGTTCACCCTCTCATCTCACGTCAGATAACATGCGGAAAACCTAGTGCGTTGAGCTCTCATAACCAAAAAGAAAGGATCAAAGGAATCCCATGAGTGTCCCAGCGGGGAATCGAACCGGGCGAGCCCGTCATGAGTGTCTTACGGTACTCGTACGCAACAATACATGACCGGGGCTTATCACTGCGTTCCCTGGCCTCGTAGACACACTTGGTCTACATGTGTCCACTATTGGTGTCCCTTGGTCTACCCTAGTAGGCACACTGTGCCTACATGTGTTGACCCCTTTGCCTACGCTGGGTCTATCTCCCTACCCGCATGTACCACTGTCCTGGGTCCAACTTCCATATGCCCGTTGCCAAGCCGGGTGCTTCCGGGCACAACCGTACATGGCACGCCATTGCCTCTGATCCATTAGGGCTGGTCAGAGTTGATGCTTCAAGCGTGCTTCAGGAGTATTTATCTAGGTACTCCAGAAGTGCTTCTGGAATTAATTTTGGACCATAAGCTGGGATAAGCACCCGTTGTCGTGACCGTCCCTTTTTGTATTGTGCTTCAGATGTGCTTCAGATGTGCTTACGACTGACCTGGCTAAATTAGGTCTGTGGCTGTTCTGTCGATCCTCAGCACCATGCATCCAGCAGCTCGACGCGCAGCTCGGGAAAAGGCGCTTTTCAAGGCCTATGCTCGATACAACAAAGGCCGTCAGCGACGCATCCTCCTACATCGTTGTGCTCCACTTTCTCCACTGCAACTCCACTGTAGGATCTTTTCTTTCTTTCTTTTTTCAGGTTACCCATGTTTAGGCTTTGCAGCTGCTTCTTTGCTCTCCGCAGCAGCGATAGTAGCTGCACCCTTGGCCTTGGCAGTAGTGGTGGCAGCTCTGGCTGTCCAGGCCATGATCAACGCGGAGGGCGGGAAGATGACGGAAAGGTGACTATGGTGATCAGATATATTAGTCAGCTAAGTAGTCACAAATAAATTGTAGGGTTGCAAATCCCTTGAATCTGAAGCACATGGGAAGTGCGGTAAAAGCGCCTCTGGAGGTGCTTCAGCACTTCAGATGTGCTTCACAATTCAAGTGCTTTTCCCACGCTTAAATAAATCTTGAACCACTTTCGAAGCACATGCGTAACCACATCTGAAGTGTCAACTCTGACGTCCCTATTGCTATGGCATTTTGATTGAGTTATCTAACTTTTCCGTACCGTAAGAGGGTTCCGGTTTAAACCACCCCATGTCCTATGAGACCCCTGGGTTTAAACCAGTTCGAACCATCATGGTTCCAACTGTGACTGCTTCTCCTATAAAAGTTGACTCTAAACCACCATGGTTCCAACCAGTTTAAACCATCACGGTTCCAACTCGGTTCAAGTGGTTCGAACTGGTTTAAACCCCAGTTTGAACAGGTTTAAACCATCACGGTTCCAATTCGGTTCAAAGCACCGACGGTTCTAACTGGTTTAAGCCATGGTTCAAACCAGTTTGAACCATCATTCTTTGAACTCAAGATGTTCAAAATGTAGAGTTTTTATTTTGTTGACACAAGAAAAAAGTTTGAGCTGGTTTAAACCATGGTTCGAACCAGTTAGCTCTGTGCATATGGTTGAGATAGGGTTCACCATGCTTGACCACCAGCATTTAAAGACAGATCTCAAGAAATGGCATCAGCAACAGCAGCAGATATGTCCTCAGGTTGTTCCATATATCATTGCAGCACCCTACTGCCCACCTCAGGAGAAGAAATTATTCTTGCACTCTGACTTTAATAGTCATGATTGCACCAAACTTGGGTTGGACATTCTAGGAGGAGAGGAACTCAAACTGCAAAAGGGTGACCAAATGATGCTCTTCATAGCTTGCGTGAGCACATCCGACATAGCCGGGCACTTAGACAGCACAAGAACTCATGCAAAAATGCTCTCCATGGCCAAGAAAAGAACACATGTGCAGTCTGCAAGATCAAGGATGTTCAGACCAAAATTCAGGATTATGTCAAAAAGTATTGCCAGGCTCACATTATAATGATTGCATTAGGCTGTAACCCAGAAGACCCGAGATTTGAGCATCCAGAGTTGAAAGATGAAGATCTATGCACTAAAAAGGTTGACCAACCTCATAATCTGGGTGATGGAGGGAAGGTTGAGGGTTGGATTTGGTGGAAAGGCAAGCATGGAAACTTGTCTGAAGCAGAGGATGCTGAATACAAATTGGATTGTAAGTTCGATTGTGTTTTGAATGTCTGATAACTAAATATTTTACAGCAGCTCATGTGCAGTGGCACTGCGCCCGGGCAGATATGGAGCACTGGAAAGAGGAGGTTGGAATTCTTGCACAAGAGTTCCAATGAGCAATTCAAGGTTTCACCAAAATGGAGGCCATTTGGACCACCCTTGCTGAAGATCACAGCAGTGATCTAGGCAAGCAGGCTTATGCACTGCAGACTGCAAATATGTATAGGCAGATGCGTGAAGATGTGGAGAAGAAGTTTGCAGATGTTGGAGGTACTTGGCTCAGTGCAGGGGTCAGTCTTGCCCAGCATATCAGATCTGAGCAACCAGATGCGAGGATTGACTGGGATGCCGTAGTAGCAGAAAATATTTGAGTATAACTGTGTTTGTTTTCATGTGTCAACCAAAAAAAAATTTAAACATCTTGAGTTCAAAGCATGATGGTTTAAACCGGGTTGGGCCATGGTTTGAACCGGTTTGAACTATGTGTTTTCATGTGTTAACCAAAAAAAAAGCTACATTTTGAACATCTTGAGTTCAAAGCATAATGGTTTAAACCGGTTGGAACCACAATTTAAACTGGTTAGAACCATCAGTGGTTTAAACCAGTTGGAGCCGCAGTTTAAACTGGTTAGAACCATCAGTGGTTTAAACTGGTTGAAACCACGGTTTAAACCGTTGGAACCGCAGTTTAAACCGGCTAGAACCATCAGTGGTTTAAACCGGTTGGAACCACGGGTTAAACCAGCTAAAACCATCAGTGGTTTAAACCGGTTGGAACCACGGGTTAAACCAGCTAAAACCATTAGTGGTTTAAACCAGTTCAAACCACGGTTTAAACCAATTAGAACCATCAGTGGTTTGAACTGAGTTGGAACTGTGATGGTTAACCCGGTTGGAACCGTGATGGTTTAGAGTCAAATTTTATATGAGAACCAGTCATGGTTCAAACCAGTTTAAACCATTATGGTTTGAACCAGTTTAAACCATTATGGTTTGAACCAGTTTAAACCCAGGGGTCTCATAGGACATGGGGCAGTTTGAACTGAAACCCTGCTGTTGCTGTTTTTCCCACCAGCCCACCAACCGCCCACCCAGCCCTCATCATGTAGCACTGAGCTATTATCTTGGGCATCCTTTAGAGCAGTTGATCAGTCTTGGGTCTGGTAAAAAATCAGGCGGGAGTGAATGCGAGTTCAGTGAAAGATGATGCATGGGTGACACCAGTGACACATGTGACACATGCGTGACAGTCAGTGTCAAGCATCAAACATCCTCCGAACAACTCCGATATTGCCGATGATGTGCAAATTTGGTTCAAATACCAATTGACCACGGGCCAGCAGTAAATAGATGTTGCCTCAGGTAGACATAGTGGGTTTACCACAAGGTTTGCCTATGTATGCCTACTGGGGTAGGCAAACCCTGTGCCTATGCACCCAGGGAATGCAGTGTATACACTTTATTCCGCTCTGGATTAATTAGTGCGAACCTTTAAATTCGCACCTCCGTGATTCTATGTGGCATCATGCGGGGGCTAGCTTTCATTCCTCCCAAGGCCGTGACACAGCTTCAAGTTCTAACGCTACGCTAAGCTGAGGCTGAGATGACCATTGAACTGCCTTAGGATTTGGCGTGATATCAAGCAACGAGGTTCGGCCTCAAGTATTGACGCCCAGTGTCTCGCATCCTGCAGAGGACGTACAGTCTGCTGACCGCTGCCATTTTTTACTGATTCTGAACCACACGGAAGAAAGAAACTGCGCGTGCAGATTTCACTGGTCCACTGCGGTTGAGAAATCAGATTCAATTTACATTTACATGCGTAGTAGTAAGTAATCACTGGTCCGATTTAGGTGTGGTTCTCACTCAAGATACTTAAAATACGCCGACCCTGGACTCCGACTCCCAATGCCAAACAAAAAAAATGTCGTCAGATGCTCCCCATCCACCGGCGAGGAATCGAAACCCAGCTCGCCGGGAGATTGTTATGAAGCCATGCACCACCGGTGCCTAAACTTATCAAGTGCACAAACGAAGAAGGTCACTGTGTTTCAACATTGGGGATGTTAAGTAGCAAATCAAATGCGCGTGAGTCCCGCGGTCCTCGGAGCGAAATCAGCGAAATACATTGAATCCAACGGGCCGAAAAATGAAACAATAAATGGCTACGGTTTTTGATGTAACAAACACACAGGTGGATATATGGAGAATATAGAAACAAGGGACTGTAATATCACCAAGCAAATACAAGTCCAAAATTGTTGGTAGGGTTCGTCCAGGAGACTAGAGGCTCGTATATATTCACAATGTGACCGGGATTGTATGGTCCTCCGCCTCTTTATGAACAGAATCTTTGCCTCCAATCTCGGAATTTTCCTCTGTCACCAAATGATCAGATGTGGGTGCATGCAAAGTTTCCAGTTTTAGGAGACTTTTCTGATCAGCATTTTCCAAGGTCGCAAGCCTCAAGTTGATTTGGGCCACATCTTTGCTTTGCAATGACTGTGCAAACAATGGTTGAGCAGCCTTCCAGAATGTAATTGCCTCAGAGGTATGTCCATCCCTTTTGGCAAGATCTCCAAGACGTAACATGCATTGTGCTCGGCTGTGATGCACATCCATTTCGGTAAATCCTGCCAGGGAAACATGATAGAGATTGGTCGCTGTATATTCATCATTTTTGGCAATGAATACATCTCCCAGAAAGAGAAATGCCCTGTGAAGTGCCCATTTGTGTTGGGTTTTGCAGGCATATAACATATATATTATTGGCCATTCAAGGTGCTGTTTACATGCCGGTAGACTGTTGATCTCCATTAATTGTTCCAAGCACAGACATTCAATGTCAGGGTTTTTTGCCCCGGGCCAGTAAAGGCATTCTTGAAATTTGATTTTTGCAGAATCTGCTTTTCTTTCTCGCAACTCGATCACCGCCTGCAGACAGAGAGTCAATCTGCCGTCTTTAAACTGGCTGAACATTTCTTGGGCTCCTTTCAAACTGTGGTAGATCTCTTCTTCCCTCCCACCAATCATTATGTCAATTAAGCCAATATACAAGAGGGCAGATGCACGGAGACTGGGGTCTGCATTGGAACCAGTTTCAAGAATTTGACAGAAAATCTTTCTAGCATCTGTATATTCAGATTTCAAGAGATGGATTTCTGCCTGGTCCACTATGATGATATAGTCAAGCCACCCTGTTGAAATGCCACAGATATGAACAAGTTCTGAAGCCCAAAATAGTTGTGCTGCACTCTTATGATAGTTTCCTAGAGATTTAGAGCAAATGGCTCCCAGTTGAATTGCTGTGATTTGTTGTAACAAATTTGCTGCTGATTCAGCTAGTCTTTGAGCTGAGGTGGCATATTTATCAGCAGCACTGTAATTCCCAGCGCGACACTTGAACCAACCTAATTGTACCAAAGCTTTGCACTGCCAATTAATGTCCCCAGACAGCTGAGACATTTCTAGTGCCTTGTGGAGGTACTGTGTGCCTTGTTCTACATCATTTTTGTGATAAAGGCGGCGAACTCCCAGTGCGTAATAAAATTTGGCTGTCATGATCATGGATGAGATGAGTGAGGGATGAGATAACGGGGGGGAACTCACAGCAAAGAAGGGGATCATTTATGTGATCAAGATGCATAGTGGCTTGCGCTATCATCTCATCTGACACAACTGGGCAGTAATGTACATTGATAATAATTTCAATGAGACACATGATTTCCAGTCGATGATCACCGAGTCCAGACACCAGAGGCCAGATGTTGTCCAACAGTAGGCAATGATCCCTTCCAGTGACCACGTAAAATGAGTTCAGTGATAGGGCACACTGGATTGTATTTGCAAGGGTTGGGGATTGGGGATGTAATCCCCGGTGCAAAATCTCCTGCAAATTCCCCAGATTAAAAGTGACTTCACTGACCACAGGTTTGAGTTGCTCTCCACCGTATTTCATGAACAGCTCCAGAAGTGAATAGAAGTGGTCACGGATCAGTTGTATATGAGACTGAGCCGGAGGCATGATCTGCTGAATATATTCTCTAATGGGCATCAATAACATCAGTCTTTGATCACTATCCTGATATGCTAATGAAGTGGCCTGCAGTGCAGCCTTGCAACTGAGGATATTTGGAATGCCTAGGTTGACCTGCACAAGTTCTTCCCTAGAAAGTCCGTTGGGCAGAATGGACAGGATACTTAGCAATTCTTTGCTGTCAGATGTGATCCGCGGACTTGACAGAGAGAGCCAGAGGGATGCTTCCAAGCTTGAGTGGCGGTCAAACCCTTTTGAAAGCAGAGATGTCTTCTCTGTTTCCCACCTCTCTAGAACATTGAAGAAGCCCTCATAGTCAACCAGATTGGCAATGAGATCAACTGCCAGGGGCATATTATCTGTGAATTGGAGAAGTTGATCCATCTCTTCCATTATGTTGGAATTATCTGTAATATCGATGAATGTTTGTCTTGCGGCATCATTGGACAGAGGCCGCAAAGGCAACAAAAAGGGATGTGTCCATTGAACTTTGGCAGGCCTCTCAGCTCCACGCATTGTGATCTGGTATATGTCTATCTGTGAAGGCAGAATAAATGTGGGGCAGACATACCACTAATGCCAGATGCTCCACATCTGTGAGCAGGGACAAGAATTCTTCAACCCCAGCCCTAAACTGTGTTGGCTCCCAAACTGTTTCAAGGTTGTCCAAAATCAAAAGACAATGTGGTTTCTCCGCAAAATACTGGATGACGGGTTTTGTGAGATCTTGACCAGGATTCAATCCAACATGCAGTCCAATGAGTGCAGCGAGTTCTATGCTGGTGCTTGCTGCCTCAGCACTGACAAAGAATCGGTGGTCGAATTTGGAAAAGGTGTCTGGATGGTGCAACACTGCTCTTGCAAGACTAGTTTTTCCCATTCCACCGCCTCCAAGGATGGCTATTTTGGGTGAATGCTGCCCAAGTAGTTTAAGAATGGTATCCAATTCTTCTTCGCGCCCGTGGAATATCTTGGGCTTTGATGGAAGCAGCGAAAATGAATTCGAGCTTGCAATTGAAAGAGAGCCATCAGCAAGGGTTCTCTCACAGAAGTGATCATGTACCTATTCTTTGACTGGTTGGCAGCTGTATAGACCTGCTCGCAAAAGTATAACAATGTCCTGAGCTTTGCCAGCAATGTACATACCGACGATCTTTCCGAGAGTGTGCTGGTATCGGAAAGTGTTTGGATCAATTCCAGCAATTCTTGGTGCATCGTCTTGGCTCTGTTTTCAAAGTGCTTGATGTCATTCAAATTCTCAGTCACTGTAGAAATCTATACACATCGCTTCGATGCACTCCAAATAAATAACATAGATCGTACCTCGAAGACCTCCATCGCCTCCCTCAATCCTACCCGGCAGTCCCGAAGTAGATTATTTATTTCATGGTTGCGGAACAGCTGCTTGATCTTGTTTCCTTCTTGTTGAGCTTCAACGAACGCATACGTCTTATGAAGGGTTCTGCGAAATTTTTATCACAAATGCTCTATTGGTGGAATAGAACTTACTCGATGAATTCCCCAATGTGCCGCAGCATTGACGGAGGCAGAGCTCCAACGGTTTCAGATTTGATATGAAGGTTGATGATTGCACACAGGACTTGATGGATGCTGTCCATGAGCTGAGCACATTCGTTTTTTTTCCGTTTCACATTCTAAACCACTTTAGCACTTGTACGGCGGGACCCGACAGCACCTCCTTACCTCAATTAAGTTAATGATGGCCTGGATCGTCTTTGCAATTGTCTGGACGAATGGCGGTCCAAACGCGTCGTTGAGCTCTTTGAGAAGCGGTACTGCGAGTTTCAAACAAGTGGTAATGTTGCCAAGACGAATCTCAGCCACAGTTGTCTGACGGGGCATTTTTCTGGGGTGAGCATCAAATTCAATGTCTGGGACTTATATTGCTCTTCTGGCCGTTGTGCCCATACTCTTGGCTAAATGCAAGTGCTATGCGCAAACGACGTAAATACGGATTAAAGGCACCGTTCTCAAGACTGCCGATCCTCGTTTCCCCATGTGATAAACCACATAGCCGATAGCGGCGGGGATAGGTTCGGAATTTCGACTAGGTTATGTAAAGGAGGTGTCAACGACCCAGGTTGTTTACATGCAATCCGGGTCTCGTTTCCCGAGGTTCTTTGAGCAGTGAGCGCACCGATAGTTGCGGGGATAGGTTCGAAATTTCGACCAGGTTATCTCAAGGAGGTGTCAACGACCCAGTTTGTTTACATGCAATCCGGGTCTCGTTCCCAGACGTTCTTCGGGCAGTGAGCGCTCGCTCCGCTTGCGGGCAGAGATGTTGAGATGATAGAATCCCATTGAGGCAGATTTTGATGAGAAAACGATGGTGATACCGGGATCACTGTCCTAGAACGGACACGAAATGGATGTCATTCCTCAAAGTGGAACCCTGAGCGACGAAACAGAAAGACAAGCCGCAAAATAAATGGAATGAGGGCTGGCAATTTCCGCAACAGACAAGCAGACCGAGATGATATCCGTGAGACGAACTGCGACACAAAGGAGTCGGCAAGGATGCGGCTTTAACGGGTCAATGCAACAGCTTGTTCCATGTGCAGTCAGGCAGGAAAAAAAACGAATGGGATTGGGTAAAGCATTGACATCAACTAGGATATCGATGTCGAGACCCCATGGCCAGCACGATGAGAGCCCTAAAATTAAACGCAACACAACTCCATAGGCCCATCTTAGCGCGTGTGCCAAGGATCGAGCACCCGCACGGAATATCTAGAGGGGATGTCACTGGCTAAATTCATGGCACACAGTGTGCCGCTCCTCCTCTCCAGAATGGAACACTAGAAAGAGCGCAAAATGAGCAGTCTCTTGGGCTGAGTAAAATCTCAGCGTGCGGTGCTGGCTAAATTTATTGCGCAGAGCGCGCCGCTTCCTCCTCTCCAGAATGACACGCCAACAAAAAGCAGAAAATAAGAAAATAAGAAGTCCCTCGGGCGGGGTACAATCTCAGGGTGTGGTGCTTCCGGCCCAAAGGGCGTTGCGCGGATGCGGAGAAAGCTAGTTCGGCGCGGGCACCAGATACGCCTCATGGCTGAGCGTCGCCACCAGTGCATGCACCACCACCAGTGCATTCACCACCCACGTCCACCTCGCCGCCACGCCCTCCGTGTTCTCCTCCCTGTTCCATACTCCTCGCCATCGTCCTCACCAGACTCAACAAAACCCCCCAAAAAATCCTCCGCCCCTCCCAACTCCCTAACTCCCCAAACGAAGACATAAAACTTCCACAACCCACAAATCGAAATCGAAACAAAAAAACGGAAGTTGAAAGTGAAAGAGGTACACACAAAACAAAATGATGCGGCCAATCTTGCTTCATCTCCACGACATCGACGTAGACGCATTATTTTGTCTGTCTTGGGCCCAAGACCCGAGATCGGGATCAGGATCGAGCGCCCATATAATACAATACCATACACGCAGCACCCATACGCGTACTCATCCCATAGCCACACTCGACGCGCAGACGGAGACGGAAACCAGGGATGATCATGAATCGCGACGGGATGCAGAGTGCATGCACACGCGAGACCTGCCGTCCATGTAAATCCCTGTGCCATGGAACCGCGCCCGGGGGGACGCCTATATCGCAGTAGACGCTGGGGATGCCTCGCACGTAGAATTGGGATATAGTCTGATGGGACGGGACGCGCGCGGGCACGGCACCGATATACGATATCCAGGTGACCGTGTCGCATACACCTATACCTGGCCAGCCGAGGCCGAGAACAGTGCATGGGGGACGAACACAGATATGAATATAAACGCGTGAAGGCGCGCACACGAACGCAAATAGATTTAAACGCGAGTGCGATATAAGGTCGCACTCCAATATGGGTAGATATAGCGCTCCCCTCCCCTCCCGAGACGTTTGTGCAGGACGGTAGGATGGGATGCGATATGACACGCTACCCTCCCGCGATACGGACGCATGATCACAGCGCCCACACTCAGTCCGCGTCGAACACAGACACACATGCATAGCGGCGAGAGAGAGTGTGAGAGGGCCACGCCACGCTCCACCCTCCAAACAAGCGGAGGACAATCCCGCCCAGCCCAGCGTACAGAACTGCTACGGACGTCCCAAAGCGCAGGGCGTCTAGCCCCGCCTAAGTTTGTGCCACGCGAAGCGCAGGCATTCTCGTACGCGCGTGCGCATTCTCAGTATGCAGCGCAAGCGTTCACCGTATACAGAAACGCAACGAAACGGACGAGACCTCGATCTCGAACGCACGAACAAAAGAGGGGCGCACGCACATAACATCCGCACTCGCAAAGGTTTCGCTCAGGGGCCTGCCCGTGAACTGGCCGGTGAATATGGCGGGGACGCCAAGCGCGAGGCAGAGGGGTTGCAGAGAGGCGCGGAAGGAGCAGTCGCCGACGAATACGAGGTGCGTGCGAGGCGCGTCCGTGTCCGCAGAGGGTAAGATGGAAAGGAGCGGCGTAGACGTGGACGAGGAGACCCAAGAGCGCGGCGCCGGCGTATGAGGCCATCCCGGTTTCGCAGCCCAGAAGCATGGCACGGACTCTGGACTCACACAAGATTGGAAAGGAAACACATCAGCCTCAATCGCGACCCGCAGCGCATCGGTGCGCAGCG
Organism: Mycena galopus ATCC 62051; assembly: GCA_014925785.1. Classification (NCBI taxonomy): domain Eukaryota; kingdom Fungi; phylum Basidiomycota; class Agaricomycetes; order Agaricales; family Mycenaceae; genus Mycena; species Mycena galopus. Next base: position 129,425 of record WIQG01000338.1, read on the forward strand.
GCAACAACAGGTCTCTTTCGCTCGAATCCATCGTGGGCAGAGCGAGCGAGCCTTCTTTGGACTCGAGCGGAGGATGAAGAAGTCGTTGCTCGCTCGTGTGATCCGATGATCGTAGTCGGTTGATCGGTCTGTGTCCCGGTGACTTAATCCCGCTGTCTCTGCTGAGAAATAAAACTCGAGCGTATGAGGCATAGAGACGCACCGCCTGTGTGCTGTTCGCCCGCCGTAGCTATCTCCCGCTACTACTGGAGGAAGAAACAGCATGACAGCACATTTGCGTTGGATGGGGTCTGCATTCAAGTTTTTCGAAGCCCCTATCCCAAACGTGGGCAGCGAGATAAAAGAAGCCGCCGTTGGCATCGGGAAATATCGTTCGAACTTCGGTCCGCGTGGGCGGGCGGACTCGGCTCACAAAGGTGAATCATTTAATTTCTAGTAAGGGTATAGAGCAAGCAATGAGATTCATGCGACGTGGAGCCTTCCCCGTGGTGAAGGTGATCTCTCGGTAGCTATGTAGGTACCCAACACTCGAAGGGTCTAGTAGAGGCTGATTGGGACGGACTCAAAATGATGCGCGCCGACGGCTATCGACTATTGACCCAGACTAACTCCCAACACTAAACCAAAAAAAATAGGACTTCCATCAAATACGCGGAATGCACCGGTGGGAATCGAACCCCAATTCGCCGTTCAGCAATGCGGCCACTCAATTATTTGGGCGGCGTGTGCAAACCGTACACAGCCGGTGCTTATACCATCGGACTCCCACCTGGATTTGTGCACGTCTTTCCACCGTTGAACCAGTACCAAGTATGCAAAAAATGGTCTTCATGCGCACCCACCTCTCGAGAAGTAACCTGTGAAACCCTCCAGCTTTAAATTATGTCCATTGTTCTAAACCATCGAATTCTCAACGACCCCTCCCTCCCCGCGTTATTGAGTCGCCTTCCTGAGTATCGAGTCGAGATGAAAATAAAAAGGCGTCGCTGGAAGGTCATGCATCGGCTGGGAATCGAAACCCCGGCCCACCGTATGAGACGAAATCGACTTCGTAAAACCCCGACGAGTACGGCCATTGACCACCGGTGCGTACACTCTCATGCTTCAGCCTGAATTAGTGCTGAGCTTTCCAAAGTCCCATCCGTCCAGTTACAGTTGATGGACATAGTGTAGCGCTCGTTTCTCCCAATATATTGCTGTGAACCTCATCTCCTCTCAAAGCAGAAATATAAAAATGAAAATACAAAACAAGAGCCGCAGTTATCACGATCTCGATTCGACAGGTGGAAACCATATACAACCGAGGCACATACACTCCAGCCTGAAATAGTGCAAATTTTTCCAGCACCTGATCCTGCACCGTTGGTCATTATAAGCACCACGAAACTCGCATGCCTTGCACCTTGATTCTAGACCTATCGCAGCGAGTCTCGATTCGTTTTCAACCAGAGTCAAACCAAAGTTAACGGTCTACGCTCGACTCCCGAATCAAAGGGAAAAGGTTGTGGGGAACCGAGGCACCAACGGCGAATCGCATGCTTCCCACCTTGCCAATCCACCTCCCGCTCCGGAGCCAAGGGATCGGCGGGTGGAGACCATACGCAATTGGTCCTTGTGCCCTCAGCTCTTACTCCGACCAGGGTCCACTGGCACTGAATTGTTCTTTTTCTATACGCAGGTCAATATTCCTAATTCTAACCAGTGCACGGCATGAATTATTCAGGAAGGCCCGGGCTTGTCCTGTGATTTTATGACCGTGCGTTTTTCGTTAGGGTGAGAAATGATTGTGAGTAAAATGTGCGGCCCGCCGAAGTTCGAACGAGGAAAAAAAAAAGCCATCCCAACCTGGAATGCACCGGTGGGGAATCGAACCCCAGCTCGCCGCAGAATTGAGTCACGCTTATCTTCACCCAATTCCGGCATGTGCATCCATGCACAACCAGTGCTTATAGCTACACACTCTCACCTGGATTACTTCCAATGCTTCCAGTATTTGATCCTCAGCACAGTATGCAGCGCTGATCATCCCTTCCTCCAGCATTGGCTTCCAATATATTTCAGTACACAGAATCTCATCTCATCTCATCTCAAAGCGGGTGTGCCATAATTTAAGCTCCGGCTTGGACTTACACCGAATTGCAAAACTGTGAGGTTCGCATCGTCTTTGTTCACCCCGACAAGCAAGGCGGAGAAACAGTAGCAGAAAGCAATTATACACTCATGACCCGGTGGAAAGAAATATATATTCAACTAACATTCATGGAGCGCTCGAGCTCGTCACAGTGAAAACATTAATAGGTTAGGGAAATCATGTGATTATGTATACTATAATGGTCAGGGAGCTCACGGGAATACATTAATCATAATTTTGAAGTTATCGGGGGCGGGCGAACGAGAATGAAGGAAAGCGTGACTCAATCGCCCGTTGCCTACGAATTGCACCAGACGTCATAGGGCAGTCTCCCACGATCAAACTTCATCAAAATTCCGCCTCGTCAACATCTCGATATCCCCGATTGGATTTATGCCATGAGCGGAGCGCGGAACTGTCCTATAATGTCGGGTACGAGACTGCTCGCCCTCCAGCCCGCATTCGTGCTGAGCGCTGAGCTTTGCAGCTGTTCATCCGTGCAAGTGGTTGGTGAACGTGATGTGCCCGTTCCCCCCAATATTGCCACGCAACATCTTTCACGAATTTTGCCCAGCTGTCCTGACCCTCAGAATGGTGACTATGTTCCTGCCAAAGCCACCGTCTGGAGGGTCAGAACGGCTAGACAAACATGTTGGTCTTTTATTCTTGTCGTGCACTGACTTCCGTCCACTTGAAAACTAGGTGACCTCAACACCTCACAATTTTAGCTGTTCTGGAGAGATTCAGTTCGTCTAACTCGTTTTGTAACTCCTGGGTTATCCCCTCGTCGTGCATGTGATCTTGACATGTTTCCTAGATTTCCTGAAGATCCTGATATCACAGTGCGATGCAACAGCCGACCCATGGCCAACCGCCAGCTTGTTTCTTATTTCGACCCCACCGTATTGTATTGTCCGCCTCTTCGGACCTACACGGTAGCAACGGCTCAATTAACCCTGCTTTCTTACAGAGAGCCTCAATTCAACTTATGCTCCCGTGTTTCAGACCTGAATTGCTCTCCTCCAACTCAGACGTAGTGAATGGCAAACAGCTATCCCATACGGATAGTTTCGGGTTTGAAGCCTGGCGTTTCAATTTATGAATGCCTGCTGCCGCTTAGATTTAATCACTTGTGGCCTACATCACCACTAGTTCTTTCCTCAATTTTTTAATACTCAGATTCAAGTAGCCACTGACTCTCTGAATCAAGTATGATTTCAGATGGAAAAAAGCTAGCATTTAAACCGTAAAATTACATGGCGTGTCGGAAGGGACTGACCAAAAGCCATACGAGAAGCTATCCCCGTCGAATGACGCCCAACCATTCTATACGGCCATGTAAATACAGCCATCATACCAACTACCCACGCACCTCAAAACATTCGGCGGCGATGAAGTCCAATGCAGTGGTGCAATTCTCGGGACCGGTGAGGGTAGTAGCGGTGGTCTCGACATTGAATGCGTAGAATGCACCTTTATGAAATGAAAATGTGCAGGCAGAGTGAACAGCTTCTAATAATCACATGCAAGGCCCGGACTTTCTGGAGTTCCCTGCCAGCAGCCGGTTGATTCAATCTTGCCGTCTGCTGAGAACTGGGGAATAATGACGAACACGGGAGATCAGCGCATGCAGTTGCAACAAAAGAAAGAGCCTACGGTGGTACCACTGATCATGTCACAAAAATACGGGGCCAGGGGGGGGGCAGCTTTCATCATATCCTCCCGGGTAGGTAGGGCCCCCGGTGCAGATGACTTCGACAGGATCCGCCCATGCGATGGGGAGGAAGACGAGGCTCAAGATCTGCGTAGAAGGCTACATGAATGGCATGTATGGGTGGATGCGATGATACTCACTGCACTGGCGGTAAAATGCATGGATTCGGGGCTATGAGTCAAAAGATCAGAGTTTTATATGCGAACTCAAAGGCGGGCGCACTAGGAGAGACTGGTAGTCCATCGTAATCAAATTCAGGCCCATGACAGGATGACGTTGACGGTGAACTCGGACAGGCCGTGGGTTTCGCGTTATATCCAAAAGTACGGCATAATGGAAAGAATAGTCCGGAATCTACAACAGCTTCAGTGAGTGATACAACTAAGACGCGCTTAGTGATGTTAGGCTGAGGTTGGCAAAATGCTTCGTGTGTAAGCTGTAATCCGAGCAGATAGCGCCTCTTTTGCAGAAACCGGGTAGGGTGACATAGAAGTGGTGATTATCAAGTGATTACAGAGGGCCTTGCCGTGCGTCTGCTGGCAGGACAGGTGTCCGACCCGAACCGGCAAACTGGGGAGAAGAAGGGAATGCCGAGAAGATCTAGTTCTTCCAAGATGTATATGCACGGTTTCCTGCCCCGCCTGGGAGTTGTTAATCATCTTGGATGGTTCTCTTCCGCCGCTGGCCCACCTGTCAGCGGCTGATCAATGAGAGATGTCATTACACATCATACTACTTACCGGCCACTCGAAAAGTCGATTCAAGCCGCAGCTTCATGCGAGAAATCACAGCAAACAATTCAAGCAGCACACAAGACACTTCATTAGAAAGAAAAGAGGTCGCGGAAAGAGCTGCGACCATTATCGAGAAGCTGGGTACTAGTGAAACATGGAAGTTCAGGATGTGGGTCGGGGACGGATTGGGATAGCTCGGAAAACTGAATCGCGATTTATATTGGATTTATACACATTTCGGCACGGACGGAATCCATTCATCCATCCACGACCATGAAATGCGGAGTTATTTGGCGATCACTTGGTTTGGATACTTCGATGGTCCTCACAGATGACATCTCAACACCAGGGAACACCAGACGAGGATGAGTTGAATTCTCATTCTCAGTCTCCTGTTGGTGATGCAGTAGTTGGTGCAAGTGCTGGTGCTGGTGCTGGTGCCTCACTCACTTAATCCTTTTCAACTTGAAGAGTTATACATATTTTTACTTCGATACTTCAGCACAATGATCTCTTTAATTGGCCGGCTTCTTCATATAAATTTGCAACTGCAGTTCGTTCGGTTTCCTATCTCATTTCATACGGCTTTTCACTTTTTTGTTCTCCCTCTGCTGCCTTCCTCCCCACCCTGTGGGGGTGACGTCAGGAGAAGTGATGACACCAGCTGCCAAAAGGCATGGTATGCATCTTTCCTTTTTTCGTTGTACTGTAGAATTTCATTCAATTCGGCATAGGGTGTGACCAATGACCGAAAATACCGATTCGGCACTTCGGCACCCAACAAAATTCAGCGTGACACTTGCAAAATTCCGGCATTCAAGATGAAAAATTTCGAAAGTTCTGCCTTTTTGCAGTTCCAAGAGAGATTTGGGCTGGGTGTCACGAATTTTACATTCGGCACTGGGCGCCGTGACCCGTGACCGAGACGAAAATTCGTCGCGGCACAGGGGGTGCGAGACGCGTGACTGCTGATTTGAATGAAATTGTACAGTATTCTATAATAAATCCACCTATCTCTTAACAGCAGGTCTCCAGTCTGTTCCGGTGGCCTTGATTGGGTCTGAAAGTCAAAGCCAAAGCTGCTAGTCCGTCCAGTGATGTCGAACTTGAATTCTTTGGGTACGCTCGTCGTCCAGTTTGGCCCGGCAATACCAATGTCAACGGCCGTCTATACGACCTTCCTTTACGCACTGGGAAGGACAAGCTTGTATTTGAAGTACGTCCTTCCATGCAATCGCTGTAAACTATTGAGGCTCACATGTAATTATCAGCTTGAGATAGATAGCACATTATATGTGGCCAAGCGACTGCTTGCCGTCCCCACCAACTATGACTCGTTCATCAACAATTTTGTGGCATTGTTGGCCAATCATAATGCCCTTTACCTCACCAAAAACGTCCTTGACATAATCTATGAAGCTGCAGCCGATATCGAAAGCGAATTTGACCGCAGTGCATTCCTTGTTCAACCTACTTCCAAAGTTTTGACCCAATAGTTTGATAGATCTCTCCTTGTTGGACACCTTCATCGCTGCAGAGGTCGTTGTCGCCGGAACGGCGCCTTCCGTGGCATCTGGACTTTCTCCTGAAATCATGAAGATGGTCCCGGAGGCAGTAGAGGCAGCGGAGGACTCGGAAGAAATCCGAGACGACCCTGTTCGAGCTTACTGGTTGATCCAGTGACGGACTGGTAACCTTTGTGATCACTGGAATCTAATGGAGTCAGACAAGCTCCCAGGTGCCAATAAATTCGGCACAACGGTGGCCGCCACTCGTCACTTCTTTGCCAATAATGGGGCCTTGTCACAAGTCCAACTTCTGTCCCATTTCCCAAGTGCGTGACAAATGCGACTACAATTAATTGCTAACGGAAACATTTAGCAGGTCATGATCAAGATTAACTACAGGAAACCTGGAGCACCACGCTGATATGCGAGATTGTCGATGTTTGATGATTGGTCGCCGCCGGTGCCGGTAATATTGCGGGCTTTCAACTTTGGTGGCAGATGTGTAATCCGTTCATAAGCACGGAGGACAGAAGAAAGTCCCTGGCTCATTTGACCTTGCTTATTCTCTCCAAGTTTGCGGTTTCCTTCTCTGTGTTGCTTTTGATGTTCCTGCTTTCACGTAAATAAAAAAGGTCCAGTTGGTGATCACGTGCGCTAATATCACCTTCACGCCGTGAATATCCCCTACTTGAAGTGAAATGAAGCCTAAATATTGAGAGCTGTAAGAACGCAATACCCCAAGTGAGGAGGTTCAAAATCATGACAGCCACTTGTAATGTTTGTTCACGCACGATCGGTGCTTACCTAGCTCGGCATATCGACCTTTCTAGCTTTCCGGGGTGTGAGAAAAGAACTCGAGAAAAATTCGCCGGGGAGGGATGAAAGAAGAATTGAACATTTGTTCGTCAATAGTTGTGATTGTCTCTCCGAGTCGGAATTCTTTCAAGAAAAATGGAGACCCTGCACTGGCGTCGGTCTGACACGCTCCAAAAGAGAAGTTTCCCTCATATTAGATGTGCACCAGTGGGGACTCGAACCCCAAATCGCCCCTGAAATTTAAGTCGGTCTAAGAATTCGAATTTGAGCGGCGGGTGGAAACCACACCAAACCGGGGGTTATACCCTCGCATTCCACCTGGATGAATGTTGAACCTCCCGAGTCCGACTATCACGAATCACGCACGTTATGTTATTTTTATCCACACATAAATATCACTGAGCCTGGCACAATATTGATGTTTCCTGCCTGAGCAAAAAGAAAAACCCAACATACCCAACATGCAGATACAAGTATTGGTGCACGATCCGCGACCGGTGCTCACAGTTAAGTATTCTGAACCACGCAAAGTCCTACGGTCCCCCGCATTATCAGGCTGGGACACAATAATTCTTTATCCTGAGTCGAGATCAGGCACTGACCACCGAGCTCGCACAATCCACAAAAGAGCCGGGCAAAGACTTGGGTATCATGCACCGGTGGGGAGTTCAATGAACCCCCAACAACAGCTACAACATGTTGCAGAACTTGGGTTTGACTGGTTCCGTCCCCTCGCTGTACACACTTTCCCGAAGGACAGTCGAAATAAACACCACGTCCCGTGCCCGATCCCAACACAGAAGCAAAAAAGATGATGGTCAACCAAGAATGCACTGGCAGGGAATCGAACCCAAATTGGCTTCGAGCTCAACCTCCGGCCCTATGCAACCAATTATATTGCGAACGTGCGGAAGTAAAGATCACCTGTGCTCGTATCCTAGGATTTCAACCATGATTAGAGTGTTTGAATCTTTCGAGCTTCAGCACGTTTTACGATCTAGTTCGGATTCTTCGGCCCCCGGGCCATGGCGATTTACATGGAGCCTGTACTAGACTGTTCCCTGACACCGAGTCAAGTCGATACCAGCCGCTGAGTCGATATGAAATGGCCCCGGCTCAGATGAGATTGCGCCAAAAGAAGAAAAAGAAAGAGGTGCAGGTTTAATTTTGTTCTTCGGTTCCCAATACCTTGATCACCGGGTCAATGTGAAGTGTCCTGCGCGCCGAAGATTGAGAGAGAAAAATAAATTGTAGGAAACAACCAGGACACCGGGAATCGAACCCCAGCTTTCCGTTGAACAAATAAGGGGTGAGTGCAGATCATGCACGATCGGTGCTTGTGCCTTTCTATTCCAGCCTGGTTGTGCTACTTGTAATAGTATAGGCCACCCATGCTTTGTGCCGTCGTTTTTTAGAAACACACTGCGGCACTCGGTCGAACTGGGTGCGTTTTTTCACTTTCGCACCAGAGTCAGTCAAAATAAGGTGACCAGCGTTCAGCCCCCCGAATGCCCACCATAGAAAGGAAATATCCAGACACAACACACACTGGCAGGGAATCGAACCCCGCCTCCCGTAAGAAGCAAATCAAAATATCACACTCCCGACGAGCGCGGGTTCACCGGTAAAAGCCACTCTTCCTATGTCGGAAAAATCCCAAATTCCTTACAACGGCTTGACTCCGCTTGAGGCCTTGAGACAGCTTGTAAGTGGTTTCAACCCGCTCAGCCACGCCTTTCAACTGGTTGCAATCCACTCATACCAAAATAGGTGATGCACAAGGTGTCTCAAGCCGCGGCAACTTTACATGAGGCTTGGGAAGTCTTGAGAGGAATTCCAACGGGACGGGCGCTTTCCCCTCCGGAGCTAAGAAAGACATTGCCATATATATATTAAAGCCATTATTTACACGTAGATATACGTGCGGGTTGAATTCATACAAATGGAACTTGTATTTACCTACCTACATCTTACCGGGGTTATTTCGAGGTTGCCGAGAGGTGTGGAGCTGGGTGGAGCCGCTGGAGAGCGCTGGAGCGTCGACCCGGTGGCTCGAGCAAGGTACATAACTCTGGTCATGTCCTTCGGAATTTTAGACATCCATACAATATGCGGTTTACTACTATATCGCGCTGGGAACCTGGCCACCTTAGGGTTTTTGGCCCGATTCCGGTATTCCATGGGGAGTTTTCCTGGGTCTTTGGGCCCTAGGCGATAGGCGTGCATCTTTTGAAGAGATTGAGCATACTTGGAATAATTTTGGTGGCATTTTGAGTGCCCAACAAATTTATTTTTGTGGGATGTCCCAAAAGGGTAATTTCGGGGTACCTGGCCACCTTGAAAAACCTATTGCTGCCGGCCAATGGGGGGCGCACTGTTGACCATAATGTACATGGGTTCCAAATGATGTATTCTGAACGCTTATATTGTACATTGGACCTCGCAAAACTGCAGTACCGGAGTCGTCCCATGAGAATTTTGAGTGGCGGGATCCACACTGTGAGCTAAGTGAGGGAGTTGCACCAGCGGTATGGCGCCATTGGCCAAAATAAGTTAAAGGAGGGTTCATTGGAAGCCGATGGATCCACCTGGACCCAGATCCCTACTTCCGAGGCATGCTGCCGAGAACCCGACATTTGATATTTTTTCCAGTCGCAAAAGGGTAATTTTCTACTTGTACTGACATCAAGAGAGACTGGGCGGTATTAGCGTGGTAAGCTATTGATAGTATGAAAGTTGTATCTATCTTAATGGTTCATGCAAGGCACTGGAATCATAGTCTTAAAGACCACATTGGTATCTTGAATCGAAGACTACAGGTGTTGAGTTAGAGTTCCAATTGTGTTGGTGGATTCTGAAGTAAATAAAAAGGTGTATGCCATGAGCTACATGCTCAGATGGAAGCCCAAGGCTGTGGCAGAAGAAGTAGTCCCCAAAGTCCTGGATTGCTCAAGTATTGGTTGAGATACAGGCGAGGCGGTCGCTCGGAGTTAGGAAATTGACTTTCTCACCCTGCGGACCGCAATCAACCCGGGCACAGCTTTTTATCAACTCATCACTTTGGGTTGAAAATCGGTCTGAGGGTGCACAATGGGTCATATTGCACCATGCAAGTACAAAGGTGAGATATTATTCACCCCAGAGTGTTATATTTGCCCTATGGCCAGCTTCCTAGTGTGGCCAGCTTCCTAGTCACTGATAGTACTCCCTCGAACTAAGATTGGCAGACTTACTATACTATTTTTTATCGCCTAGCTGGCCAGTCAGGCTACCTGGCCACTTGACTCCTACACCGCCCAGGCTTAGTGCATGCAGCCGGCCGTGAATGGGGCATCGAAGTACAGGCCATGACGAAGGTCTGGACCAAATTTGGCACCCGGGGTGATGGATTGATTGACTGTTGCGGCATGTCGGACCTCGATCCGAAAGGTGAGAACATCAATTTCTTACGTTTGCACCGCCTTCCAACTTTGTCTCTCGCCGTTCTCAACCAATACTTGGTCGTTCCGCGACTTTTTGGGCTCGTTATGATCTCAATAGGACAGGGATTAATCTACCATGGGCCTCTACTTCCATTTGCGCAATTCCTCCTCACCCTGCATGCAAGACAGGAACAACTGCCTTTTTGGCTTCCTCAACCAGGCTAACCCTACGCTGGGCGACACCGAAATACAACCACTCTGGAACTTGTCATACGGCCTCCTGGTAATTAATTCTTTCCTCTGAGGTGAATTCCAGTTTTTTCTCTGGTCAACCTTCTTTCAGCAGATGCCCTTTAGACCAAACCTCCGAAATTCCCATTGACCGAAAGCCGGATTTTTTGGGAGAGCCTCCGGCACCTCAGGATGGAGTTTGGTGCGTAGGTGTGTCCCAATACTTCCAATTGAGTCATGCAAGGCTTCTTTCGGGCCTATATGTGGCAACTCGGGCATATTACCCTCGGTCGGGTGAAAACCACCATTTTCAGTGTTACCTTGCGGGCTGAGGCATATATTTCAGGGTCCAATATGGCACATATTTGCCACTCAACTATGTAGAATGGTTGATATGTCTCTTATTTACGATATCTGATACATATGGCGCCTTCCAGAAGTTCAGTGGATTATTTGGCCGGGTGGCCAGCTAGGCTGTTATTTGGTCATGTTGGACTGACATCCGAAATAAATTCACTGCAACATCAAACCACGAGATATTTTGGTGGGAGTGGGCTCAAATTGTTCGTAGGATGCATGCCTTCAATCTGACATAGTTTGGATTGGAATGGTGCCCTACAGCAGGGAAGGACTATACCTAAATGCTTATGTGGCCAGCTTCATGATAAAAAATAGTATTACCTTCCTTACTGATCAACTTACTTCCTTAGTTGACTACTTCTCGTACTTGAATAGAAGGACGTGGAAGCACGAGAATTTTTATTATTTCTGGCGGAACCCTTTCGGGACCTTGAGATGCTTTGCGGGACCATTTGGCACAGGGAACCTCCAGACACCTTGAGAGCCATAGTGTGGCTTGAGACTGGTTTCAAGAACCTGACATCCGCGCTGCAATCCACCTTAAACCAGATGACCTTGCAACGGCTCCCAATATATTCGGAGCCATTGCGTGCAATTCACATACTAGCACTGCCCCGCTTTGCTAGGCACCAACTCTAATAGAAGTGCAAGCTGCTGTTACCAATACCTGACTTCTACTGGTGCCCTTCGCCTTTATTCGTCATTGTCACACGATTGGTTGAATTTCTTGTTCAACTTTAAGTTTGACCTCACACTTCCAATGTTTACAACCAACATACACTTCTATTCTCTCAGTCCAACTGCTCTGCTCTCGTCCAAACCCCATCCTGCAGGTCCTGAAATCTTGCCCCATTCACATACTATTTGTCTCGCTGCGCCGCAATTTTCTCACTGGGGCCTGATCCCCGTAGGGTAGATAAAAGACCATCTTGTCCCTTCCCGTAGCTGCGTTTCTCTCCTCCTGCATTGATTTCCCTCTGGCCTCATTTGCGAGCTTCTGGCCTTCTTGACTGTTGACCGTTGAATACTCGGATTCAACCGTTCATGGATTCACATGGCCGACGGTAGATCTCAAGACCAAACCTGCTCTCTCAACACGTCCAATACTCTCAGAATCCTCTCACAATTTGCTGTCTACAGTCTGGGTAACTTCCATCATGCTGATCCTCTTTCTTTGCCGCTGGATTGCTCAACTCGACTAGTCAAATCCGGCGCCAGAACCCTTTTATCTGATCTGTTTTCATCGCCAAAGCAATTCACTCACCCTGTCTTCCTTCTGGATCTTCACTGTCGCCATTTAAATCGCAGCGCACTGTGTATTGGGAGACTTTCTGTATTCGCAGCCGAAATTTGCCCTTCATTATTCTTTGTGTAATGATGCACGGTCCCCTTTTCCCCTTCTCTTCCGCTTCACCTCCTGATGGGCTGGGTCCCCGTTGTTATCGAACTTGACTCTCTAGATCTCTTCTGTAATTAACCTATTCTCGAAAATCCTCAAGTTGGTTCGGTGTGACTGGCCTGTATCAAACTCAATCCTTCTCTGCAGCAACAAAATGTGACCCTGAAGGTCAGACTGCGAATTACGAACCAAATTCAGTAGTATTCAATTCAAATAGTTCAATTCGTATTCATTGGGCGGGTTGCCGCACCTATAGATCCCAAATCCCAGCTCTAGTTAGAGGGGGGATATTGAGGTGACTGTCCCCACTAATTGGAGGGAGATACCGTAAATCCTCCCATGCTGCAAAACAGGCTGCCAATATGCTGCAGAAAATGCTGCCAGCATGCTGCCAGCATGCTGCCAGCATGCTGCCATACATGCTGCAGATATGCTGGTGTGGACTTGAGACATTTTGCAACTATTTCCTTACATAAGTCGGCAGCCCCGACGCGTCGGGCGTCGGATGTCGGTGTGGAAGAGAGGGTTTGTCGATAGGTCGACAAGAGGAGAAGGTCGGCGGGGATACCCTAGGCTGCAGGAGTGGAGTAGAACTTTATATAATCGAGACAGGAAGATAACTCAGCTTTGTAATGATTCCCAACTCAACTCTGGCCGCTCTCTGGACCACTCGGGCTCGGATATCTCGATGATAATGACTCGGACTCAAACTCGAATGAGAGAAGGATATGGGAGAAAGCAAGAGGGAATTCCCCTGAATGTCCATTGTCAGGCAACAAATGAGCGATCGGGGTGGCTGTCACGCGTACTCTCGCGTCACCAGAGCCCGTACATGAAACCAGAATACAAACAATAATTATAAGTAAGTGTCCGTCACAGGGAAAACACACTGCTGCTAATTCACACCTTCGGACTCTTCCAGCCGGGATATGCGCAAAGACTGGATAGGGAGAGCGCGCTGCCCCGGTCAGACGCGTGCCAGAGGTAGCCCAAGCCTCTGGCGTCTCAATCCCCGGCGCACACCGAGCTGGCGAGGTCCTCCGGATACGACGTCGCGTAAGTGGTTGGTACATGCCAAGGTAGTAATAAAGTCTGTGGGATTATTTTGGATAGTAAGCGCATGAAATCGAGACGATATGAGATGGAAATAAGGGATACTGGTGTCCGCACGCCCGATACCCTTGTCCTCCAGCGTTACACGCGTGTCGCTCGATCCTGTTCGCGATCACGTGGTCGAGTGGTGTGGCTTGGAAACACCGTTGTGTTCGACCGGGATGAGTGGAGGAGAATTGACCTAGATAATTGGAGTGCAAGAGAAAAAGTGAGATTGAACCATAATGGATGATAGATGAGATGAGGAGTGGCTGTTATCGCCCGAGAAGGAGCTCGTACGCAACATCCCTCGGGGCTATGCGCGACGAGCGTGCCGATAGGCACTTCCACAGAGGGGGGTACTTTGGACCCCAAATACGGTGTCTAAGCTCTTTGAAGGCGCGGAAAACGCCGTAGACCTCGGTCTTCGGTTGACCGTAGTTCTGCTCGGTTTGGCTGAAGGTACACGAGCCGTACAGCACTGGCCGCTTCTGGCCTTCGCGGATCTGGTACACGGCCCATCCTCCTCCCTTCCAAGACGAATCGACTCCTACTACCATAAGTCCCTCGTCAGAGATTCTCGGTAAGTGAGAGTGAGACTTAGCAATAGTGTAATCAATCCGGATGAGTACCGGCGCGGAAGTAAGGCGTTTCTTGAGGATTTCTTGTGCTTCGATGGCCTCTTCTGTGATACGAAACTCGACCGTAACAACGCGGAGAAGAATGGTAAGCGGCTTAGCTATCAATGCAAATCCCATAATCCAACGACGTCCACCTCCTGCCAATCCCAAGAAGCTCCGGACTTCACTGACCGAAGTCGGAACCGGCCAGTCGAGAATGCGCTGAACGAGGCTCGGGGACACCTTCCAGCCCTCGTACGAGACCACGGATCCTACAATATGAAGGTCAAAAGCAGCGAGAACTGTCTTCGCACCTGAGGCAGTGATTCCAGCCATCATTAAGGTTCCAAGAAAATCGTCCAGGTTCTGTGCGTATTCCCAGACGAACTTACGGATCTTCGAATTTCCCGGGATGGCGACATTGTTGTATCGGGAGCGCGGACCCTTTACTCCACAGTCATCGATGAACGGGTCCGCCTTCTTGGGAGCGATGGGCCTGAGCGCATGTGCGACTCGGAGAATGAACTGTTGCATCGCATTTGTGTACCCTTGTCCCATCGTAGCTTGTTGGCGAGGACCGACTGGGGAATGGAACGCTTGGAGCGGGCGCGAGTCAGGGTGAATCCAGACGGCATCAAACCCAGAAAATAAATCAGCGAGACCGTAAATTGAATAACCAACAAAAGACTCAGCAAAATCGTTGACGTTTGGAATTACAGCCGCGTCTTGGATAGTGACCGCGTTTAATGGCTCCAGGTTGAGGACGAGACGCACGGGAGGAACCGAGCCTGGCTTCTTCATTACTGCAAACATGGCGCACCTGTAGCTGGAAACCGTTGGCTCGAAGCGTCCGCCCTTCTCGTTGTCGAGTATGACTTCGCGAACGTCGTCGATGATTGCGTGAGGGATGGGAATCGGTTTCTTTTGCCAGGGTACGTGCTCGATGGTCGGGAACTCGTAGTCGGGATAATAGTCCCTGGAAAACGAACCCTTCTCGGAATATTCAAAGGCGAACGCTGACTCACGAGTTACTGCTACGAGCGCGAGGAGATTAATCTCCTCGGGCGTCAATATATCGGGCTCAATTTTCGCAAGCATTGCTTCGAGGCGCTCGAGGGTTACGCGTTTACCAAACTTGAGGTTTTTATAGTCAGGAGGATGGATAGGGAGGTCAGTAGGAGTACAGCGAGGAATGGGGCGGAATAACGCAGCTTGGGAATCAGGTTGGTTGGTGGGAACAGGTCTGACCTTACGGTCAACGGGCTTGTAGCGGCGGCCTTTGACTGGCGCTTTGGAAGGGGATTTGGCAGTGGCGTTGATCCACCGTGCGGTTGACTCCGCGCGGTAGTGATTGCGAACCGCGGAGACTGCTGAACTGGAGGCGGTGGCGAAGTCAGTGAATAATCGTGCAGTCCATGGGGTATAAGGAATAGAAGAAAGGTCTGAGTGAGTCGCGCGGAAGTAATTATACAGTAGGGGGTCAAAAGAGGAAGGTGGAGATAAATTAAACATGGAATCGAAATCGGAAAACTCAGCTCTCCCCATTAGCGCTTCGAAGGATCTTCCTAGGGTATTCGAGGGGGAGGGTCGGAAGATTGTGGTGGCGCTACCCCGACTCAAAAATCCTCGAAGCGATCATCCTCGTCTTCGACCTCCTCAATTGTGACGGAATGCGAGCGGTTGATGGTTGTAGTGTTCCTCGGGTCGCTTGGGTCAGTAATGGTAATGCTCAGAGTTGGACTAACTTTCCTTGAACCAGTCTTCCACAAATACAGGTTGACTCCGCCTTCGCGCTCGTAGTCAATGCGAGCGGCGAACCATTGCAAGAACGGCTGGCCGAGGATCAAATCGTGGTGTCCAATCTCCTGGTGAGAGACGAATAGGTGATGGGGGAACGCGTGGCCTCCAATTCGCATGGGAACATCAGTGGCGCAGCCGCGCAACTGCTCGGGCGATCCGTGGATGCCTTTCAGCGCCCACTTCATACCTTCGAAATCGACCGGCAGATTGCAGCGTTCTGGTACCGATCGCGCCGCAAGATTTAGTTCAGATCCGGTGTCGATCATCGCGGAGAGCTCGACCTGTCCAATGGTGAGAGTAAAAGATCCTGTACTCATCGCGAAATACTTTCCTTCTGGTACTTTAGCCACTGCGCTCCCATAATTGACGAGAAACTCGGTGATCTCGTCCAAAGAGGCGTTGGCATACGCGTGTCTTGATCCAGAAGTCGTGCCATGGCCATGGTAAGAGAGTATTGGAGTACCTATGTCATCAGTGTCGTGTGGGGAATACTCGACGGGCTTGGAGTTATATTCCCGCCGCGAACGCGTCGAATCCGTAAACAGTTTCTGGAGCTGAGGGCTGAGACCTATGAGTTGGAGTAAGGGCAATTGGACTTGAGTTTTAATCAGTTCCTCGAAGATAGCTTTCGCGTCAGCGCGTTCTTGCAAGTCAGAAGTAATAAAATACTTATCTCCGTTAGGTTTCTTAGGATCGCGCATGACAACGTCCTCGTTACGCGACTTGGAGTTGGACGGACGCGAGTCCTTCCAACCATCTGCTCGGTTTATAGGATTGGTGGGTGCTCGAGGCGTCGCGGGGCCCTGTTGAGGCGTGGGCGTCGTGACGGCAGGCGGCGATTGCGCGGGATTCTGTGTCAGGTGGGGCGGGATATCCCGGTTCTTGCCTTTGGTATCCGGACGTGGGACGGGATCGAATCGGACGTTCTTGGCAGAGTCCTTTCCTGTACGCGTAACCGGATTGGCCTCTCGGTCTGAGAAATCTAGGGACGAGACAGCAAAATTATTGCCAGTCAAAACTCGAGACTCGCCGTATGAAAGTCCCATCGAACTCGTTCGCGCTACCGGCGGGTTCGTGTTTGTATTATTTCCCGAACGAAGAACGCGCAAATAATCCGCAACGCCACCTGGATAGCCTGGAGGGGTACGTGGTAAGTCGCTTCCGTCCGCCAGAACGTACCGGGACGTGTTCAAGTCATAACGGATGACGTTCGCATTCAACAAGTCTTGAGTCTCGTTGCAGTTTCGCAGTCCTAGACGGTGAGTTCCCACCTTACCGCACATGAAACACCTACGCTCTTCTGTTGGGGCGCCTTGGTTTTGATATGGTTGGGCGTTCGATTGTGGATTAGCGGTGTTCGATGAACCGGCGTTGTTGGATTGAACATTGAGGGCCAAGGCAAGTCTTTCGAGTTGTCGCGCTAGATCATCGACCGAGGTCGTTGGGATATGCGAATTCCCGGTGATGTTAGAAGTAGCGGGAGGTTGAATAGAAGATCTAAGAGGTGGAATGGAACTTGCCCTCGTTTCTTCCGTCCATGGTTGGAATGCCAGGGAATCCTCGTCGAAACGTTTCTTCAAGATCGTGATA
Source organism: Mycena galopus ATCC 62051 (assembly GCA_014925785.1). NCBI lineage: Eukaryota > Fungi > Basidiomycota > Agaricomycetes > Agaricales > Mycenaceae > Mycena > Mycena galopus. Next base: position 146,842 of record WIQG01000338.1, read on the forward strand.
GTCTCCGACACAGTTGGCGGGGCCGAACGCTTTCGCTTGGCGTCGGGTACCTGGGTTAAGAACCAGTCCTTGACGTCCTTTGGAAGGCCAGCGACGAAATAAAAATCGCGCTCCGTGGGCGGAATCTTCGCTTTCTTGATGAGGGGAACAGCAATTTGGGAAAAAGAGCGGTAGTAATTAGTAACATCTGCCATGTTGGAGAAAGGAGTAGCGGCGTAGCTTTGTTCAATAAAATCCTTCAACATCGCTTCGGTATAGTCTGGAACCCGCTCGGCGTAGCCATATAACAACATGAGCTGATCCTTTGCTGCGGTCCAGGTCTTTCCAGAAACCTCGGGATCGAACTCTGGCATGAAACGAATCAGCTGCTTCACGTCATCTGTGGAATACTCAAGAATATATGAAACAAGTTTGTCGAGGTCAGTGATGCCGGCGTTGGCACCATGCTGTACAATGCTGGTTAGGAAGCTTGTGACTTCCTTGCCTTCGAAGCGCGGAGCGCTGGCCGAACGAGAGGAAGGCATGGGTACTTGAAGAACGTTGGGGGTTGTATTCGACATCGGGGGCAACGACTAAGTTAGGGGCAGTGAGAGTAAATAGGGGTTAAGATAGGCAAGAACGCAGCTGGTACGATGGCACGGAGAACCTTCTGCCCCTGCGGTGGTCACCACTGTGGAAGAGAGGGTTTGTCGATAGGTCGACAAGAGGAGAAGGTCGGCGGGGATACCCTAGGCTGCAGGAGTGGAGTAGAACTTTATATAATCGAGACAGGAAGATAACTCAGCTTTGTAATGATTCCCAACTCAACTCTGGCCGCTCTCTGGACCACTCGGGCTCGGATATCTCGATGATAATGACTCGGACTCAAACTCGAATGAGAGAAGGATATGGGAGAAAGCAAGAGGGAATTCCCCTGAATGTCCATTGTCAGGCAACAAATGAGCGATCGGGGTGGCTGTCACGCGTACTCTCGCGTCACCAGAGCCCGTACATGAAACCAGAATACAAACAATAATTATAAGTAAGTGTCCGTCACAGGGAAAACACACTGCTGCTAATTCACACCTTCGGACTCTTCCAGCCGGGATATGCGCAAAGACTGGATAGGGAGAGCGCGCTGCCCCGGTCAGACGCGTGCCAGAGGTAGCCCAAGCCTCTGGCGTCTCAATCCCCGGCGCACACCGAGCTGGCGAGGTCCTCCGGATACGACGTCGCGTAAGTGGTTGGTACATGCCAAGGTAGTAATAAAGTCTGTGGGATTATTTTGGATAGTAAGCGCATGAAATCGAGACGATATGAGATGGAAATAAGGGATACTGGTGTCCGCACGCCCGATACCCTTGTCCTCCAGCGTTACACGCGTGTCGCTCGATCCTGTTCGCGATCACGTGGTCGAGTGGTGTGGCTTGGAAACACCGTTGTGTTCGACCGGGATGAGTGGAGGAGAATTGACCTAGATAATTGGAGTGCAAGAGAAAAAGTGAGATTGAACCATAATGGATGATAGATGAGATGAGGAGTGGCTGTTATCGCCCGAGAAGGAGCTCGTACGCAACATCCCTCGGGGCTATGCGCGACGAGCGTGCCGATAGGCACTTCCACATCGGGAGTCCGTATCACCCAAAAAGGAAATTATTCTAAAATCATACCAAAAATACAGAAAATGCAAAAGAAAATACTCATATAATAAAGCCGCCCCCTCCTACTTGTGATCAGCGCCGGCCCGTACGCCATCGTCCATGGCGAGCATGGAGATTTGGTAGAGGAGCCCCGACACCGCCTCCTCCCTAGCCTCGAGACCCTCGTCCTCCTCGCCCGCCACCTCCTCCTCATTGTCCACCTCCATCTCATCCTCCCCGCCGTTGCCAGCCAGTCCCGCGCGCAGGTCACCTAGGCACTGCTCTAACTCCTGACGCTCGAGCTCCTCTTCGTCGACCCATTCCCCCTCTCCGCCCTCGCCGGCCAGTTCCGCGCGCAGCTCATGCAAGCGCTGCCTCACCTCCCGATGCTCTACTGGGACCCCGCACTCCAGAGATCCTGTGAACCCCGGCGTCTGCGCGAGCTTCTGGAATCTCTCCAGATGCCCCGCTGAAACGTGTGCCGGCGGTCTATGGGTGAAATCCACTACAATGCAAATCCGACGGGCTGAATGCAATGAAGAAGTGTGCTCTAGTTCAGGATTCACAAATCCTGAAACCAACACAAATCCCTAAAACAACAACCAACCAAACTCCACTAGTGATTCCGGATGCAATCCCAGAGAGTGCGACCGAGTACGGGTCTTTGTGTACCGATAGAAGATACACGGGAACAGTTGTTTAATATTTGCGGATCGCGGCAAGCAAATCCAGGATCGTCCGCGGACAATGGTTCAATTTATAGTTTTGCAACTCTGGGTCACCCACTCTAACCTCGTAAGACAGGAGCAGTGAACCAATTTGACACGCAACACGCAACAAATCCGGAACACACGTAGGACACACAAAACACGTAGGACACGCACAAGTAACACGCAGAACACGCAGGACACATACACGTACACGCAGGATCACGTAGAACACACACACACGTACACGCAGAACACGCAAGGGAATATCCCGAAAAAGCTGATAGATTGATAATAACTCGAAAATACAAGCACGCCCCCAAGGACAGCCTCGATGAATCAAGCCGGTGGTTCCGCCCTTCTGTACTCGCTGGAGCAGACCGCTAGTCTCTCCGCTTTACGTTTCCGGGTAGGAGTCCGTGTCCTCTCCCTACAAGCTGCCCACCTTATATACTGTACATCTAAAAATAACTCTACAAACATAATACATTAATCATCGCTGTAACCATGTCCGTGACTCGAGAATATGAAATAACGATCGCCAAGCTTGCTGACTGATTATTTTAGATCCTGAAAATGTTAGTTCTGGATTAGTCCCTCCAGACATTGTGGTTGAATTGGATAGCCCTTCAAAATGCCTCTTTGTAGACACCCTGAACTTGTGTGCAGCCCAAGAGCTACCCTAGACCGTCTACCCGTCGAGGTGGAACATGGTTGAGCAGGCTCCTATTTGTCTGATTTATTTCTGACGCGATCGGAGCCCTGACTTGGCACCCGAGTGGTCCTAATATTCTGGATTTTCTTGGGCGCACTACTTGTGTCCCTTGACGGATTCTTGGAAATCCGGAACCTTGGGTCTTATGTCTTCAATTAGACACCCTGGTCCCCTTCATAGCTCAAGTTAGGACCTTCTTCCTAAATTGGGTTCGGACTCGGTTGCCACATTAAGCCGATCGATATTTGATGGGTGTATGACACCGCATCCGGATCCGGCTCGTTCCGGTCTGAAAGGTTCTGGGTCATCACGTGATCGAGTGCGTCGCCTCATTGGTACAAGCATGGACAAATAATGTTGAAACTCATTCAAGATGCACCTGCTTTGAGTTCCACAAATAGGCACAGAATGGATATTTTATTCCCCAATGTTCGTTTGGACTATCCGCAACCTCCTGCCCATAGTACGACAGTAGGATCCAGAACCAGCGGCATATTAGTCGGAGGCACCCAGTATGTGTGTTTTCTGGATACTCATCCGCAACCGGTTCCGGATTTGGTTTCTAGCGTGTAGCTCCAGGTCTACTGACTTGGGACTCGTCATAGACCCAGATGCGCGTGTATCCGCAATAGGAATCCAGAAAACGTTAATTTTCAGGTGTCGGCGAATTCACGGCTTATCATCTCCCCTATTTTTAAATATTGACCGTCCCCGGTCATCTGTCCATTTTCTGTTTTATTGGCCTATATCTTTGCCAGTGAATTCCTGGCTAAGATACCAATTGCCTCTTTCCAGCTCGGATTCCGGATTTCACTTTATTATCCAGAACCGGACTTAGCGCCTTGCAATGTCTCCCCGCAGCCTCAAGGCATTGTCCCGGGACCTCCCGAGTCATTCCGACTCGCGGCGGTTTCAGGACCCTTAATTATGCCACGCTTCTTCGCCAATCAAAACACAGCCACAACCGCGGTTCTCAACCGGCGATCAACAATTTCGATGGGGGTAAGTGTGCTAGCCCCTGTCCCGTCTTGGATCCAGGTTCTCCTCACTCCCAGCATCTCGCCGATACCCAATTTTCCAGGTTTTGAATCATTGCGTCCTCTTGAATCCGCAAAACTTTCGTCTCGCCCATTCAAAATGTGTAAGCGCTATGTTTAGCGCTCTTTAAAGTTTAATAGAGTCTCAAAAATAACGGTTCCATTTTCCAGCTTCCTTGGAAGCCTCTGGTCGCCGCGCAGCCTCATATAAACCTCAGCCCTCGCTTAACGCCCCATTCTCTCTTGCTTTTCCCCCCCACACTCGTTCTCTCTTCTCAATGTCTGATACCAGCGAATACGACTCTACCGCCGAAGCCGCCTACATCGCTACTTGGACCAGAACCGACCAGCGCTTTGCGACTTACTGGACGCACGAAGCCACCACCCCTCTTCTGGAGCTTATTCTGGATTTCGATAATGTCGCTGCCAAATGGCCCGACTCCAAGGCCGACGCTGTGGTGGCCATTAACAATGCCTTCCCACTCCTAGTACGTCCTCGAATCGTTCCATCCGCTTGTTCCCTCTGACACCGAAATCCAGGAAGTCCTGAAGGCTAAATTCCCCGAAGATATTGCCACCAAGGTCAATACCACACTCCTCGATGTCTGGTACGGGTACACCCGTCTTCTCGCTCTCATTGGCGTCGGTCCCAAAGTCTGGGTCGGGGTGCAGGTCTATGAAACATACGAGGTGTGTCATAACACGTTCCGGATTTCATACCGTATGCTGACCCAACCTCCTTTCTCTAGCCCGGCGAGGTCCCTGCTGGATTTCACTTCCCCAGGATTGAACCTATCCAAACCCGCGGTCCGATGATCTCCTGTACCGACACCGACCTCTTCAACATGCCACACGACGTCCTCAAAAGGACCGCTAAACCCGCCAAGCGCGGTTCGAAGAGCGCGCCTTCTAGTGAGTCGTTCACCCATATCGTTTCCGGATCTACTTTACTAACACTGTCTTTCCTCAAGCGCCTTCCAATAAACCAGAATCTTCGACCCATCCGGAACCCAAAGCGCCTTCCGGTTCTTTAACCAAGAAACCCGCCCTTAAGAGGTCCGCCCCTCCGGACGACGACGAGGACGACGAGGACAAGGTCGATCCCTCTCCCGTACGTTCCTTCCTCTTGTCCAGAATGTATCTTTTTCTGACGCAGGTCCTAGTCCAAGCGCCTTCGTTTCGCGGGCGTCAACGTTCCCACCGCCAGCTCTGCCTCTACTTTGGTGAGTAACGCCCGTTCCTTTCCTTCTACATCGACTTAGACCGTTCACCAGTCTAAGCCCTCCACTCGTTCGCAAGACAAGGTTCCGACATCCGGAACCTCTCAAACGGGTCCGGTCCCCAAGGTTCGTCTCGCCTTCTCGGTTTCCGGATTCCTATTCTGACTTCCATTAGCCTGCCAACAAGGGCGCGGCTGCGTCGAAACGCAAGGCCCCCGCTCCAGCACCACCCAAGGTCGCCGAACCTGAAGTCCCGAAGGAACCGGTCAAGGTACGTTTATTCCGGACTCAACTCAAGAATCCGCTAAATTGCATGTTTGTTTTCTAGGAGGTCCAAGTCATTGAGTCCGACGACGACGAAGGTGGTTCCCAAGACGCCGACGGCGAGGACGAAGTCGAACCTGAGGAGGACGCGGAAGAGGAAGATGTCAAACCGGTGCGTTCGACTTTTTCTCCTTTATTCCGGACCTCTCTGACACATCCCTTTTGCCCTAGGCAACTCGCCGTCAAGCACGCGGTGCCTCCAAACCCGCTGCCGCTGGTCCCAGCAAGACAAAAGGCAAGAAGACCACGGTAAGTCTGCTCTCGTCTTTTCCGGATCTCCTCTTTTAACCCTATCTTTTATAGTTGGCTGCGATCGACCCAGCCGCCCTTGGCAAGGCCGTCGAGACGCTCTTAAGGAAACGCCAGAATAACCGCAAGGCTACCAGTGGTGCGTCTCGGTTTATATTTCCGTTATCCGGAAACTCCGTAAAACCGCTAACCACCCTAATAGGTGACGAGTTCAACATCTCCACCGACGACCAGAAACATATCATTTCTACCGTCCGCCTGGGTGCTTCGTCGAACCCGGTCTTCTATACCGGTCTTCCTGCCTCCGACCCCACGAAACCGGCGAAGCTGGGCCCAAACCCGCTCGAGGACCGCCGTCTTTCACTCTCGGACACCAAGGCCATCACAGACGGTCTTAACGAGTTCATCGTACGTGCCCTTTTGGTTCTATTCTGCCCGTCGATCCTGACTAGAATTTTCCGGATTTTCCCTAGCCACACGCGCCTTGTCTCAACTGCATCATCCTTGGCAAGGAGTGCACTCCGACTGCCTTTGGTACCCTCTGCGACAACTGCGCAAGCTCCACCATGCACGGGTGCACATATAACCGGGATGCAGCGCAGGTCGTCGAGTTCATCCGACGCCTCGGCGAGTGGACGAGTCTGTCTCCAGAATGTGAGTCTTCCGGATTATTGTCCCTTTCTTTCCGGATACTGATTTATCCGCTTCTTCCTTAGACCTTCACTCCGAGAAGGACGAGCTCATCGAACTCATCCAAGCTGCCGACCACTCTCGCCGTCTCGCCGACGTTGCCGCGCTCCGAGTTGCTCAGCGCCTTTCGAAATTCGCTACCAACGCCCTCTTGGTCGTCGACAAATTCGGTCCGGAACCGCTCAAAGCTTGCTTCAACGACGAGACGCCGGAGGCCATCCAGAACTTCGTTAACGGCCTCATCGATTCCTACAACGAGCGCTTCCAGGGTGACAAGACCTTCGACGTGGACGAGTGGGTCTCCAAGATTCCGGCTTCGCGCCTCGTCGACTTCGACGCTTTGACGCGCCTTGGGCCAGTACCTTCACCTTTGGCGACGCCGTTCCCCGGACCACTCCTCAGACCAAGGTGAAGTCCAAGGGCAAGTCGAAGGCGTAGGGCGGGCGACGGTTTTCTGGATCTTTCATCTTTGCGAATTTTTACGTACAACCAGCAGCACAGTCTCGAATAATTGCAAACAATCTCTTGGACACTGGGTTCTGTACATCTAGATAGGACTAGTTTGTAGCAGGGCCCCTCTCAGTAATCAATGCACCGCGCTCAGGTGCCAATTTCTGGATTCTTTCACAAAGCCCAAATTCTTCTAAGTCAGGTTTCCGGATTTCCTTCCCAGTTGCCGACTAAGTGAAATTTCCTTGAGAAGCCAACATCTCCGAAATGCCCGAAATCAGCCGGATCAATTCAAATCTGATCTTAAGACATTCGAGTTCCATATCTACATGTCAGCACCATAACGCCTGATCCAGAACTCCTCTTTGAGTATCCAGAACCATGCCCAATGTTATGTCCTTCCCATCTCTCGAATGGGAGTTTGCGTCATACATGTTGGAAGACTTTTCAGTGCGTTTCTGGATTCTCATCTTCCCAGATTTCTACTGACTCTTCTTGATAGCCACTTCAACGCTGTACCTATTGTGCTAAAAAGGGGTTGGACTGCAGATTTATTGCCTGGGGCCGCGAGTGCGAAGAGTGCGAGGACCGCGTCTGCGGTACTTGTAAATTCCGACAGTGGAGGGAATGGGAAGCCTTTAACCAAGCTTTTCCGGAGGGTACTCCTGCTGGCAGTACGTTATTTTTCCGGATCTCAGTTTTTATGGTTAACCATCCTTCCTTCTCGCAGAGTTCAAACCAGGCCGCGGAAAGATTCCTGTTCCGGATCTCTTAGCCGCTACTCGCCAGGTTTTTGAACATAACCAACGGGTTTTTACTCGTCGTTTCGAGCTCGTTAAAGACGCCATCCTTGATACCAAGGATTCGAACGTGCTTCTGGATCTCTACCTCTCATTTCACTCTCTCAACATCAACAAGAAGCTGAAGGACTTGTGGCGGGCACATGTCGAGGGACTTATTGCCGCTGCACCCGAGAACGATCCCTTTCCTATCGTCCTCGGGGAGACAATTTTCCATTGGGAGAGGGGTAGCTAGTATAGAGTATGATACCCCTGTACCAGCTCTATCTTTCTGCCGAATCCAGAATTTGTGACATTCCGGATTGCCCCTTTCTGTTGGAACTTCTTGTCTTCTTCCACCATGAGCGTTCCCAATACTGGACAGGACAACCCCGCTCCAACTATCGCTATTCCTGTCATATGGATCCTAATTCTGATCTTACTCGCGAGGTCGAGGCACTTCTTGTCCTTATGAAGGTTGGTTTTCCAAAGATCCAGAAAACCATCCCCTGACTAGATTCTGCTTCTCAGCCTCGTACGAGCCTTCCTTGCTGGCCTTGCGAACGTGACGGGCACGTTTGCGAATCGGTTAGATTCGGGGCTCCTTGTACCCATTGCGCTGGTATTCCGGATTCCGAGTGCGACTTCACCAAACTTTGGTTCTGGGAGGAATGGCTTCAAGGCTTTGAAACCAATTTCTACAGACGTTGGCGTGCGTTCCGAATCCTTCCTTCACCAGCCTCATATTAACCTTTTCTGACTCTAGGTCAACATGCGTTTGCGGATTCCAGCCTGGCTGCAGCTCGCTTCCTCGAACTCCAGGTTCTCAGGCCTTATATCCCTTTGTTCATTGGTACACCTCTTCCCGAGACGGTTCAGTCGCTTGCTGGGCGGGTTTCCGCTTTTCAAGCTGACCTGGCCCTGCTCACTCCTGTCCGATCCGTAATCAGTGGTGTTTCGCCACCCTATTCCACCTTAGCGTTCAGCTTATCGGCCTTGTCAACTCGGTTGCCCGTCGTCGTCAGCCCGATTTTCCACCCAGACCGCTGTGGATAGTGGTGCGAACCTCGATACCCTTGTCATTTTTGCGGATAGTTCCCCCACCGGTGTACTCCAATCCAGTCTTTGGTCTAGTAACTGGGATCCCGCTGGGAATTGGGAGGATGCCAATGGTTGGGACGACAACGATCTTTACGATATCGATTAGCTACTTTTGTCAAGTGTTTAGACTATTCGATTTGTTGTCGGGCCAAGAATCCGGAAACCGCACGTTAGTTCCAGGATCTGACAGAATCTGTCAATGATCCCCTTTTGGCCCAAAACTTGATAATCGCCATGATGTAATTATTCACATGCCACAGCTCATACCAAGGTTTCGGTCGCTTTGCTCCTATGTAGCGGATTTTGCCATTGGATAGAATATCCCTATCTGCTGTGGGGCCTGAGCTCATAATGTCCTTGGAGATGAGGACCTGTCCATCATCCGCAATCGAATTTTGCGAAAACTGATGAGCCGGTATCCTACCCTCTCCCCCATTTTTAAAACTCAAACTGTCCTCAGTTTCCGGATACCCCTGATCCATAATTTCCGCATGAGCTTAAATACCCATTGGACGCCATACCAATCCCGTTATCATCTTACCCGCGTCTACTATCGCAGGCCTTTACTTCTCGCACACCTACCGCTCTGGAGCGGTCTATCGCATACGACATGGCTCATCCACACCCTTTGTTCCACCGCCCGAGTTCGCTAGTCTCTACCGCGAAGCTCGGCTCGGCGTCGGTGACTTCACCGATGACATCAAGATGGAGGACTTCGAGAATACCTTAACAAGGCGGGGAGAGCGGCGGCGCTTTAGTACGTTTCCGGATTTTCACATTTACCCAGAATCGCCTCCTGACTCTTTTCAAGGTCGCCTTCCGCCTCATTTCCAGGTTATCTCCCTTATTGACCGATATACACATTGTACCCTCGTTTCCATGTCAAATTCGAGGCTTTTCGACTCCAACACAAGGCTCTTATGAAAAGAAGAACGTAAAGGCCATCCGCGACGCGTTGGCTTCTTTCGGAGAGATCAAGGAAATCCGGATCCGCCTCCAGAAGAACTCTGCGTCTGTCAGACACGACGCTCGTACTGCGGAATTGGAGGGGCTCGTGAGGCAGCCAAGGCTTCTAAGAAATCCAAGGTGCGTCTCCCCCATTTTCCTGGTTTAATCCCCGGTTCTGAACTTCAATATTAGGGAAAGCCCGCCAAGTGTAAGGGCAACCTCAGCTCGGCGCGGGAGCGCAGGAGACTAGCGGAGAATCCGAAGCAACTCAATTGACAGTACTAAATACAGGTTTCTAGAATACGCACCTAGCGGGAGAATCCGAAGAGAAGAAAGGATAAGATTCCCACGCTAGGCGAGGTTTTTATAGGTACTAGCCAGTAGCACTGTCCGATCGATCGGCAGTGGTCTCGAGCTTGATCACATAGCACGTGCCAGTGAGAGCGACCGGACGCGGGGGTCGGAGGGGGTCGGAGTCCGGAGGGACGGAGGGCGCGTTCAGACGGGCGAGGCTGGGGGATGGACCGAAGGCCGGATGGACAGACGAGCGGACAGGATCGGACGAGGAAGTGGCGGTGCGATGGCCGGAGCCGGCGGACGGACGGACGGATGGACGGGCGGGTGGTTCCCCTGCACCAAGCCTCTTACTCCAGAGGAAATCTCTTCCGAATCCGAAGAAGAAGTCGGGAGGTTATTGCCGTCAACGAGGACGAAACCATGGAGGACGCAGAACCTCTCGAGGTCCGCATCTTCCATCTTTTCCGGATTCGCCTGACCTTTCTTGTCCTCAGGAGGAAGGCTCCAGGTTATTGACAACCCCGCCCTAGCCGATTCTCCCAAGGTCACCGTGCGTTTCATCAATCACGGTTTCCTGGTTAATTGCTGACTAGTTTTCCTGTAACAGACTAAGGCTCTCGTGCGTTCGGAAACGGTCCGCATCCCCTTATATCAACATCGCTCGCCTTGACCAGACGTCCTCTTCGTACACCAAGGCTATGGCATTGTCAACCGTGTCGCTCCTGCCGAAGCCCAAAAGGTAGCCGTGGCGGCGCCTAGCTCATCCCACAAGCGTCGCCGCAAGAATTCTTTTGTTGAACTCGAAGCTGACTCTGCTTCACAGGGTAAGCTCTATTTTCCGGATTGGTTTGCGGATGCCTTATTGCCTTCAGGTTGAGTTTCCCTCAATCGAAAACTTCAACATCTCGGTCGGCTCCCGGTAACCTTTCCGCTGCAATGGCTATCGCCCAGAGCAAACCTCCCATTACCACGGATTCCTGCTTCACATGGAGTACTCTGCCCGTTCCGAACTTTCTGCCATCACCTATCGGATCTCACTGCTGGTGAATTCGTACAAGCATACTCATTCGGAACGCCAGAGCTTCTGGATTTGCTCAGGCAGAGGAACCAGGAGCCTCTCAAGGTCTCGCACAAACCCATTAGGTGCGAAATCCAGAAAACGTCTTGCTCTTTTCTAACTGACTTTATTCCAGACTTTCTTTCATGTCCATACTGCCACCATGTTCCTACTCCATGCCCGTACATTCAGAACCCGGTCCCTTAGGCTTCTTTGGGCGGTGCTAGAGTTCGGTTGCATTCGCAACGTCCAGTCTTTACCGTATATCCCACATGCCCTTGGTTTCGCTCTTTTGGCTAGGCTCCGTTATAAGCCATAGACCAACTCTTTAGTCGCTCATTCGAATACATCCATTTGCCGCTGCTTTATGTCCCAGAAGACCTTCCGGATTTTTGAACCATGAGACTAAGGCTATTTTCTTGTTCTGGATGAACGCCGAGGATTCTCGCGTCATAGACTCTAGCTGGGCCCAAATCTTCCTCCGGTTCTTCTGGTCTTCGTACTCAGTTGGCAATAGTTCCGGATCGATAACCGCCCAATCTGGGTTTAACTTCGAGACTTTATGGAATTGCAGATCTTTTCCCTTGTACTCAGCATCTTCTTTAGCACGTGCAAGCGCTTCGAGCTTTTCC